>CAUYUJ010013880.1:281239-291239 GCA_963575745.1 Prorocentrum cordatum | reverse complement strand
CAGGACCTACATGACCGAACACAGACCAGCCACATGGGTAGACCAGCCACATGGGTAGACTACGGCTCAGCAGACCATCGGTCGACGGGGACATGCTATTTCTGATTTGGAAGCAGGCGCTCGAGGATGGCAGCGACATGTTGGCTTTACCAGCCTTCCTGGTCGGCTGCAAGAAGTACCCAAAACCCGACGGAACAGACTGGATAGTGAAGATCAGACATCACCTGACCAGTCACGTCTCAGCCACCAATCCTGCAGACCGGGGCATTTCGCACGGGCTTGCACGTGTCGGCGTGGACGGCCGCGGGGACTCGTCACGCTGCAGCCACATCTCCGACGCAGTGGATCGACGCGTGGACCTCGACCCACGGCACGGTCATGTCGCGCCAGACTACGCATTCGAATCTTGCCACCTCTCTGACGATGCAACGGAGGACGCCCTTGAGGCGCTCCGTCGCGGCAGAAACCACGAGAAGGCAGACAGGATTGCTGCGCCGCGCATACAAGGCTTCCTTTCGGTTGCCGCAGCGCGGGCGGCTGGGGCGCAGGGGGAAATCTGAGAGCGCTGGGGTTCCGCCCCCAGTGCCATGGACCCGGCCCCGAATCAGCTCGTCCAGACTGATGCCTGGCGATTGCCCGTCAAACCTTGTTGCGAATGTACATGTCGCGCGCAAGCGAGCGGCGGCGCCATCGCGCGCGCGGCCCCACGCCAAAGCATCGCTTCTCGGACCTGGCGCTCCACAGTCGGGACTCGCCGACCAGTTGGATCCGCAACGCCGACCAATATGGTGAGATGCCATCGAACGAGCGCCCAATGGATGATTGCTTTGATTGACCCTATGCAGCGCGCGCTGTCGCAGCGCGCGAGGTGGCTGGCCACGCGGTCAAAGCCAGACGGACAGGCGCATGGCCCGCCCCCTTGGATGCTGTCTGACAGCAACACATCACTGACGACCAGTCGCCGTGCAGGGGATGCGACCCACGCCGCCGCGAAGTCAGGGCGCTTGACCGTTTCCTGGCCAAGTCCGCTGCCACCGTCGCGCTATGAGGATTCCCAAGCGCCCGCGGCAGAGACGGAGGGCGCCCAGGACATGACCCTGTATTTTCCGACGGCTGAACATCTTGAGCTAGGCGGATATATGTGGAAGGTACTTTTGCAGGTTGAGCGATGGGGAACTGAAGGCCCTGCTAGATCGGATCTGCCAAATGGGCCCAGAAACGAAAGCGCGCGCGCGTCGGGTCGCGAGGAGGGGCCAGCGGGCGGCCCGCATCGGCGACGAAGTCGTCGCAAACGCAGGTCTGGGCCCACGGAGGCAGGAAGCGAAATAATGATCTCGCTTCCACGACGCGAAGGCCCCCGCGGATCTGGGGTCGGTGATCTGCGCGACTGCGCGCCGCGATGCGCTCGCGGCGCGCGCCGCCGATCGTCGCCCGGAGCGCGCCCCCCCGACAATGGGCGCCGAGGCCCCCGGGGCTGCGCCCTCGAAGGGGCGCGACTGGTCACCCGTCGGGGAAGTGCTCGAGCAGGCGGGCCGAACCCTTGCTGTTCACGCGTCAAGATGGGATTGGGGACGGGCCAACGAAGAGCGCGGGGAGGCAATCCAGCGGACACGGGGGCAGGAGATGGCCAGCACCGATGCCGATCGGCAGCGAGACCTACGACCAGCTGAGCAGGGGGGGCGCACAGACGCGGCAGAGGCCCCGACGCGCTGAGCCGCCACGTGGAAACCAGCACTGGACGACGACAACACCTAGCCGAAATTCGTTGCTTCCGCGAGGCATCTGCAGCGGAATGCAAACGCGGAGCGGGGCGCGCCCGACTGGAGATCCACGTGGAACCGTTGGGCAGACACCCACCGCCGATCAGACAGATTCACGTCTGCGGCCGAAGACCTTGGGTTGCTGGGCACTGAGCAGCTACGGGCTTTCACCAGCGCCAAGCATCTGCGCGCAGTACTCTGGGAGTTCAGCACCAACGCCACGGCTTGGCGGCCCTCCCCTGGCGACAGGGGAGTCGCGACAGGGATCCGACCCCGCGTCGCGCCAGCCGAGTCAGGGCTGAACGCGACCGCTGCTAGTCGCCATGCAGGCCCCATCGCAGCAGGGCGCTTAGCTTGCATTCTCCACGATGGTCCTCCCTGTCCTCAGAGCCTCGGAAGCCGGTCGCCATCAAATGGCCCATTCGATCGCGCGCGTTCGGCAGCCGCGAGACTTTCGCCGGCCGCGCGGGCGCAAGTCGCGAAGACTGCCAGCGCGCACAGCCCATCTGCCCAGGGAGATGCGCATGTGCCACGTTGCGGACCCCGACCCCCCGAACAGTGGCTGCCAAGACAGTGGGCACCTGTCTGCGGGGCCTCCCGCGCTTTGCGCGCAATGGTTTTCGCTGCGCCCGCCCTCCTCGCCAGGCCGCGTCACCTCGTAGTGCGCCGCGGCGCGCCATCGCCATGGATGGGGGCGCGCATCATGTGGAACCAGCTCCTTTACGAAGCCGCTCGGAGGACTTTGGTGAGACGACTGGCGAATTAGCGCCAGACTGCTGCCCGCGCTTCATGTCCCGCCGTCGAGCCACGCTCCGCGAGATGCTTGGCCGCTGCACATTGGCTAGGCAGCGCCTCGTCTGTTCGCCGCCGCCACCACCAATCTGCAGGGCCGTGGCTGGGCTATTCCATCACGGCGCCATCGATTAAGTTTGTTCGCAATTGGCACCTCCATCTGCCGACCGCGCCTGAAGCCCTCTGCGCCGCCGACTTACAAGTGCGCGCGTGTCCGTGCGTGCCTGCCTGTGTGCGCATGTGTTTGCGCGCCTGTGTGTGTGTGTGTGCCCGTGCGTGTGTCTGCTTGTCCGTGTGTCTGTGTATGTGTGCGTGTCGGTGTGTTTGCATGCCTGTGTGTCTGCGTGTCTCTGTGCCTGTGCGTTTGCGTGTCTGTGTGTCCGTGTGTCTGTGTGTCTGTGCGTCTGTGTGTCTGTGTGCCTGTGCGTAGGTGTGTCTTTGCGTTTGTGTGCGCGTGTGTCTGTGTGTCCGCGTGTCTGTGCGTCAGTGCGTCAGTGCGTCTTTGTGTCTGTGTGTCTGTGTCTGTGTGCCCATGTGTCTGCGTACCTGAGTGCCTGTGTGTCTGTGTGCCCGTGTGTCTGTGTGTCTGTGTGTTTATGTGTGTGTCGATGTGTGCCTATGTCTGTCTGTATATGTGTATGTCGGCCCATGTCTGTCGATGTGTGTGCGCCTGTCTATGTGAGTGTCTCTGCCTTTGTCTGTGCGTCTGCGCGTGCGCGCGTGCGTGCGCGCGTGTGCGCGCGTTTGCGTGTTTGCGCGAGCGCGTGCGCATGTGGGTGCGTGCGTGCGCGCGGGCTCGCGCCTGCGAGCGCGCGCGTGTGTGTCTGTGCGCGTGTGCGTGTGTGCGCGTGTTTGTGTGTTTGTGTGTGTTGCGTGTGTGTGCGCGTGTGCGTGCGTGCGTGCGTGCGCGCGCGTGTGTGCGTGTGCGTGGGTGCACGTGTGCGCGCGTGCGTGTGTTCGTGCATGCGTGCGCGCGTGCGCGCGTGCGTGCGTGCGCGTGTGCGCGCGCGTGCGTGTGTTCGCGCGTGTGCGTGTGTTCGTGCGCGCGTGCGCGTGCGTTCGCGCGCGCGCGCGTGCGCGTGTGCGTGCGTGCGCGCGAGCGTGTGTGCGTGTGTACGTGTGAGTGCGTGCGTGTGTGTATGCGCGCTTGTGTGCGTGGGTGCTTGCATGTGTGTTGGTGTGCGGGTGGAGGGGGTGTGCGTGCGCATGTGTGCGCGTGCGCGTGCGTGTTTGTATGTGCGTTGGCACGTGCGTGAGTGGGCGCGTGTGCGTATGTGTGCGTGTATGCGTGCGTGTATGTGGCTGCGTGGGCGTGCGCGCGCGTGCTTGCGTGCGCGCGCGCGTGCGTGCGTGCGTGCGTTCGCGCGCGTGTATGTGGGCGTATGCGTGCGTGTGTGTGCGTGTGTGTGCGTGTGTGCGTTTATGCGTGCGTGCGCGTGCGTGAGTGTGCGTGCGCGCCTGCGTGCGTGCGCGCATGCGTGCGTGCGCGCGCGTGTGCGTGCGTTCGTGTGTGCGTGCGTGCGTGCGTGTGTTCGCGTGTGTTTGCGCGCGCGCGGCGTGCGCGGGCTTGTCTGCGCGTGCTTGTGCGCGCGTGAGCGCGCGGGCGCGTGCGCGTGAGTGCGCGCGCGTGCGTGTGCCGAGTTGTCGCCTGGGGCCCGCCCGTGGGCTCCTCGTGGGCTTCTCGTTCGTTGCGGGGATGTGCCGAGGTCTCGCCAAGGGCCCGCCCGTCTGCGTTTCGCGAGCGATCTGCGTTGGGAAGGTATGCCAAGGTTTCGCCTAACGCCCGCCCGGGCGCCTCGTGCGCTCTGCTTATGCGCGTGTGTGCGTGTCTGTGTGCATGCGTGCGTGTGTGCGTGTCTGTGTGCGTGCGCGCGTGTGTGTGCGCTCTGGTTGTGCGTGTGTGCGCGTGTGTGTATGCTTGTTTGCGTTCGTGCGTGTGCGCGTGTGTGTGCGCGTGTGTGTGTTCGTGCGTGTGCCCGTTTGTGCGTGTGTGTGCGCGCGTGCGTGTGTGTGCGTGTGCGTGTGCGTGTGTGCGTGTGCGTGTGTGCGTGTGTGCGCTTGTGCTCCTGTGCGTGTATGCGTCTGTGCGTGCGTGCGTGTGTGCGTGTGTGCGCGTGTGCGTGCGTGCGTGTGTGCGCGCGCGCGTGTTCGAGCGTGCGCGCGTGCGTGCGTGCGTGCGTGCTTGCGTGCGTGCGTGCGTGTGTGCGTGCGTGCGCGTGCGTGTGCGTGCGCGCGTGCGAGCGCGCGTGCGACCGCGCGTGCGTGCGTGCGTTTGCGCGTGTTCGCGTGTGCGGGCGCGGGCGCGGGCGCGGCGCGGGTGCGCGTGCGTGTGCGCGCGCGTGTGCGTGTGCGTGTGCGTGTGCGCGTGCGTATTCGGTTGCGTGCGCGTGTGCGCGTGCGTGTGCGTGTCAGTGCGCGCGCGTGCGCGTGCGCGTGCGCGTGCGCTTGAGTGTGCGCGTGGGCGTGCGTGTGTCTGTGTGTGCGTGTGAGTGTTCTGTGCGTGCGCGCGTGTCTGTGCGTCAACGCGTGCGCGTGTGTGTCTGCGCGCGTGTGTGTGTGGTCGCGTGCGTGCGTGCGCGCGCGGATGCTTGTGCGTGTGTGCGTGTACGTGTGCGTGTGCATGTGCGTTTGCGTGTGCTTGTGCGTGTGTGCGTGCGTGTTCGCGTGCGCGGGCGCGCGCGGGCGCGCTTGTTTGCGCGTGTCTGTGTGCGCGCGCGTGCGTGTGTGCGTTTGCGCGTGTGTGTATGTGTGTGTGCGTATGCATGCGTGTGGGCGTGCGCGTGTACGTGTGTGTGCGTGTGCGTGCGTGCGTGGGCGAGCGCGCGTGCGTTCGCGTGTGTGCGTGCGCGTGCGCGTGTGCGTGTGATGTGCGCGTGTGCGTGTGCGTGTGAGCGTGTGTGCGTGCGGGCGCGTGTGCTGCGTGCGCGCGCGTGTGTGCGTGTGTGCCCGCGCGCGCATGTGCGCGTGCGCGTGTGCGCGTGTGCGCGTGCGCGTGCGCGCGTGTGCGCGCGTTCGTGCGTGCGTGCGTGCGTGTGTGCGCGCGTGCGTGCGCGCGTGCGTATGTGCGCGTGTGCGTGTGTGCGCGTGTGCGCGCGTGTTTGTGTGCGTGCGTGTGCGTGCGTGCGCGTTTGCGCGTGTGCGTGTGTGCGTGTGTGCGTGTGTGCGTGTGTGTGTGCGTGTGTGCGTGTGTGTGTGGCGTGTGTGTGTGCGTGTGTGCGTGTGTGCGTGCGCGCGCGTGCGCGTGTGCGTGTGTGCGCGCGTGCGTGTGTGCGCGTGTGCGTGTGTGCGTGCGTGCGTGTGTGCGTGCGTGCGTGCGTGCGTGCGCGTGTGCGCGCGTGCGTGCGTATGTGCGTGTGTGCGTGTGTTCGTTTGTGCGTTTGTGTGTGTGTGTGCGTATGTACGTGTGTGCGTGTGTGCGTGTTCTTGTGCGTGTGCGTGTCTCTGTGAGTATGCGTGTGCGTGTGTGTGTGGTTGTGTGTGCGTGTGGGTGTGTGTGTGCGTTTGCGAGTGTGCGTGTGTGTGTGTGTGCGTGTGTATGTGCGTGTGCGTGTGTGTGCGTGTGCGTGTGCGTGTGCGTTTGCGTTTGCGTGTGCGTGCGCGTGCTTGTGCGAGTGCCTGTGCCTGTGCGTGTGCTTGTCTGTGTGTGTGCGTGTGTGTGAGCGTGTGTGTGTGGATGCGTGTGTGTGTGTGAGTGTGTGTGTGTGTGTGCGTGTGTGCGTGTGTGCGTGTGCCTGTCTGTGTGTGCGTGTGTGTTTGTGTGTGTGTGCTTGTGTATGTGGGTATGCGTGTGTGTGTGTGTGCGTGCGTGCGTGCGTGCGTGCGTGTGTGTGTGTGTGTGTGTGTGGGGGGGGGGGGGGGGGGGGGGGGGGGGGGGGGGGGGGGGGGGGGGGGTGGGGGGGGGGTGGGGGGGGGGGGGGGGGGGGCGTGGGGGTGTGTGCGTGCGTGCGTGCGTGCGTGTGTGTGTATATGTGTGCGTGCGTGTGTGCGTGTGTGCGTGTGCGCGTGTGTTTGTGTTGAGTTTTCGCTTGGTGCCCGCCCATGGGTGCCCGCCCATGGGTGCCCGCCCATGGGTGCCCGCCCATGGGCGCCTTGTTGGTTAGGTGGCCGCATAGATTGGACATCATAGGTGCGCATGTTGCCACAGAGCTTGCGCCGTATAGTTTACGCCGCACAGCCTACACCACATAGCCTACGCCACACAACTGGCACCACATAGCTCGCACCACATCTACTGCACCGCACAGCCGACACCAGCCAACGTACACCTCGCAGATTGTACCGCGTTGCTTACTCCACATAGCTTACACCACAACGTCTGAACCACATAGATTGCGCCGCACAGCTTGCACCACCTGCATTGCACCACAGAGCTTGCACCACATACGGTGCGCCAAGGCTTACACAAAGGTAGCGGGACAACCTATTGATTGGGGCCCACGCTGGCACACATCCGACACAAGGCCAGACCCACAGCATGCAGAAGCCATCTATCAATATTCGACCTGCTGCTCGAAATTCGCTCCACTTCCCCGCGAAGCGTATACCGTGATGTGGCATCGGATATTCGCGATCCTTTGTGCTATGCCCGGATGGCCAAGGAGCCCCCTTGTCATGCTGATCTTAATCGTCATCCAGCTCAGACGCAATTAGGGAAACACAGTGCTGGTCAGAGTGGTACTGCCACAGACTCCCCTGGTTGTGATTGAGCCCCCAGCTCGCAACCTGCCTCACTTGTGATTTCCCCCGCGATCTCCGTGCAGCTACACCTTGTGTGTTGTCGTCCGCTGTGTCACGAGATCGTTTCACCAACCCTCAAGGTGCCCAGCATCCAAGCGAAGCGGGCTCCTTGACAGACTCACGCATGTGCAACTCTACGGCTGACCGATGCGGGTTGCAAAAATACGCGCGCGCGGCACGGATTCGTCTGGCTTGCTCCACATTCACAGCCGTGTGCATTGTCACTTTGCCCACGAGAGAGGCCCTTGCAGGCGTCGAGTAAGACCAGTGGCAAACAGAAAGGGGGAGAAAAAGGGGAGCACAGGAGGAGAGAGAGAAGATGGAGGACGAGTGCGGAGGGATGGACGGATTGAAGGACGGAGAGCGTGAGAGATGGACGGCTCGTTCCAGAGGCCGGTCGGGCCGTCGCGAGGGCCTTTCCAGAGACCTTCCCGGGCCATCTTTGGGTGCCTCTTGCTCGGGGCCTCTTGGGACCTCTTGCGGACCTCGTTGAGCGCCTTTGGGCGTTTGGGCAGCTCTCTAGGGCCCTCTTGCAGCCCTCTCGGCGTCCTCATTAGCCGTCTTGGGGCTCTCCTGGGCTCTCCGGGGCTCCTTTCTGGAGCCATTCAAAACACATGGCGGCAATTAGTTCTTGCGACTCCTGCATCTTAGGGGCCGTCGTCAGGCCCGGGGGCGATCAGAACTTGACTTGCGATTCTCGGAGGTATCTGCGGGCTTCTGGCGTTTCCTGCAGCAGCAGCAGCAGCAGCAGCAGCATGGAAGCCGCGGAAGGGCGTGCGGGGGAGCCAGAGCAGACGGCTTGCGCATAGAAGGCCCCCGACCCCCGCTTACCCCCAAGGAGGACCAGTGGAGCTCTCGGCATCCCGCTTGGCATCGCTCGGACGTGTGCATTCTGTCTCAGCGAGGACCAAAACGACAAATTCGGGGGTTTGTAGAGGGAGGGTTATCCCAAGGTGGGGCTGGGGAACGGGCCCAGCCAGATGCTCCCGCTTCACGCGCTTCCTTCTTCCAGGGGCCGTTTGGAGCGAATTTTTCCTTCCAACCCCATTTCTGCCCCAACCCCACCTTTTTTGCGTCCCCCCCCCGACAAATGTCGCCTAGACGTAAGAGTGGATTTTCGCCGGAGTGACCTCTGGTGCGGGCCAAATGGGGTCCCCCGATCGCTGAGCGCGACTGCGGCAGTGGCGTCTTGCGCGCTCGTACTTGGCTCCCCCCGCAGCCCCCAAAAAGCCGCGCACCAAGGGTCACTCTTGCCCAGGGTCACTCTTGCGTGCAGCCGAAAGTGCACGGGAAAATGATGATGATGAAGATGATGATGCTGCTGCTGATGATGATGATGATGAAGGTGATGATGATGATGTTGATGATGATGCTGATGATGATGATGATGACGATAATGATGACGATGATAATGATGGTGATGATGATGATGACGCTGATGCTGATGATGATGATGAGGATGATGATGATGATGCTGATGATGGTGATGATGATTATGGTGATGATGATGATGATGATGATGATGCTGGTGATGATGATGATGATGATGATGATTATGATGATGCTGATGCTGATGATGATGATGATGATGATGAAGATGATGATGCTGATGATGATGATGGTGATGATGATGTCGATGATGATGCTGATGATGATGATGATGACGATACTGATGACGATGATGATGGTGATGGTGATGATGATGATATGGATGATGATGATGATGATGATGCTGATGATGATAATGATGATGAGGATGATGAGGATGATGATGATGCTGCTGATGCTGATGATGATGATGATGATGATGCTGGTGATGATGATGATTCTGATGATGATGATGCTGCTGATGATGATGGTAATGCTGATGCTGATGCTGATGCTGATGCTGATGCTGATGCTGTTGCTGATGATGATGATGATGATGATGATGATTATGATGATGCTGATGCTGATGATGATGAAGATGATGATGCTGATGATGATGATGGTGATGATGATGTCGATGATGATGCTGATGATGATGATGACGATAATGATGACGATGATGATGGTGATGGTGATGATGATGATATGATGATGATGATGATGATATGATGATGATGATGATGAGGATGATGATGATGATGAGGATGATGATGATGATGATGATGATGATGATGATGATGATGATGATGATGATGATGATGATGATGATGATGATGATGATGATGATGAGGGTGGGCTCTCGAGCGACGGGGCAAGAGCCCGTGGGCTCCGAGGGCCGCCCTGCGCGCGCCCGCGCACACCTCCGACCCAGGGGGGCGGGGGCGGGGCCTCACCCGGCCGCCGCGGGGCCGGGGCGGCCCGCCGCGCATCCGGACGTCGAGGGAGGAAAAGCCACCCCGACCTGGAGGGTTTCTCCGAAGGGCTTAGGCGACCCTCCTCCTAAATCTCCTCCTCCTCCTCCTCATCATCATCATTACCATCATCATCATCATCACCATCATCATCATCATCATCATCATCATCATCATCATCATCAGCATCATCATCATCATGATCATGATCATGATCATGATAATGATCATGATCATGATCATCATCATCCATCGCCTCCTCCCTTCTCCTCCTCCTCCTCCTTCTCCTCCTCCTCCTCCTCATCTTCCTCCTCCATATCCTCCATATCCTCCTCCTCCTCCTCCTCCTCCTCCCCAATCTCCTCCTCCCTC
>CAUYUJ010013880.1:274709-281139 GCA_963575745.1 Prorocentrum cordatum | reverse complement strand
GTCATCGTCATCGTCATCGTCGTCGTCGTCATCATCCTCTCATCTCCTCAATCTCCTCCATATCCTCCATTTCCTCCTCCTCCTCCCCCTCCTCTTTCTCCCCCTCCTCCTCCTCCCCCTCCTCCACCTCCACCTCCTCCACCTCCTCCTCCTCTTCCTGAGGGAAACCGTGCACCCCGACCCCCATCATTGGCGTCCACTCTAGATAGGGGAACGAAAAATTACGTAAACCTAAAAACTCGGAGGTCCGTGCGGATTTCTCGGATCCGCGCTGGACCCCCATCCCTGGCGCACGAAGCGCGCCAGCGGCGGCGCCAGAGGCGCCGCCAGGGGGGTCCAGCGCGGATCCGAGAAATCCGCACGGACCTCCGAATTTTTATGTTTATGTCATTGTATGTTCCGCTATCTAGGCCTCGCCGATGGGGTCGGAGTGGATCGTGCCACATCGCCGATGGATTTGGGACTGCGTGGATCCAGGGGAGCGTGGATTAGCGACTGGTCCCGTTTCCATTGGAAATCGCTGATTTCCGCCGCCGAACGTGGCGGCGCCGGCCGCATTGTGGGGAGGGCACCTCCCCCGATCCAAGGATTTGGCGACCGCGCGCCAAATCCATGGATCGCTAATCCATGTTTGCGCGCCCCCGAATATTTGGCGTCTACTGACTGGCCATGGGCGTTCACCAAACAGCCCTGCCCTGTTCGATGCCTTCCCCCCGGGTGCGTTTACGAAAAGGCTTCGCTTCTTGTCGGGGTGCTTACAGTCGAGCGTACGATAAAGAAGCCTCCGCCCGAAAAGCTGGGCCAGCGCTTCTGAATCACCTTGCCGGAAAGTTGTCCCAGGTCTCTCGAGCACGCTCGCCCCTCCAGCGTCCACGGCAGACACTGGCCCAGGCCTGCTTTGAGAAATTCTTGGGAAGCTGGCCCAGACTTCTTAAGTGATCTATTATCTTGATCATCTCCTCGGCTGTATTACACTGGAGGCCCATGCCAAGAAACACACTGCTTGCCTCCAGGGTGCCCTGGGTTTCTTGGGTTTCGATGGTTCTGCTGCGGAGAGCGCGACGCTCCCACGCCAGAAATCAAGGGACGCCCTGGGGTCTCAGGGTTGGCATTTTCGGCTGCATTATGAATGCCCCCAGAGGCCGAAAACAGCGAAAAACTTCCCGTCGTGATTTCTGTCACAGCGCGAGGAGGTCTGGGATTGTCTTGATCACATTTTCGGCTGTATTCTGAGGGTGGCTTTCCTGCCTTCTGGGACTGGGACCCGGGCATGCTGCTGCGCCTGGCCTTGCTGGTCGCCTGCACGGCCCCGCTGCAGGCGGCGGCGGGGGCCAAGGGCAAGGGCAGGGCACGGCCGGCGGCGCCTGCCGCCGCTGCCGAGCCGCCGCGCGCCGCCGTGGGCTCGGCCGCGCCACCGCGCGGCGGCGGCGGCGGCGGCGGCGGCTCGCCGCCGCAGACAGCCGGCGCCCGCAGCTCCAGGCAGGGCGGCGCTGCGGGCGCCAGCGAGTTCGCCGGCGCTGGCAGCGCCAGCGCGAACCAGGCCGGCACTGGCGAGCCCATCGATGCGGACGCCGGCCCAGCCGCCGCTGGCGGCGCCGCCTCGCGACGCGTGGGGGTCGGCGCCGCGCCCGCCCTCGAGCCCGCGGTCGCGGCTTCGGGGAGCTCGGTCGTGGCCGCTGGCCCCCCAGAGGCCACGGAGCACGCGTCTGCCGCCGCCGCCTCCCAGCCCCTGGCCGTGGGACGCACGGAGGCCGATGCCGCGGGCGTTGGCGGAGGCGCCAGCGAGCAGCACAGCGAGAGCAGTGGCGCGCCCATCGCTGCGGCATCCTCTGGAGGTGGCGCGCCCCTGGGCGACCTCCGCGCGTCCGGGAATGTGGTGGGCACGATAGGTGCGGGCACCGAACCCCTTGATGCCGACAGCTCCTCCACCGCGGCGACTCTTGGAGGCACTAACGGGCCTCTGGGCAACGGCACCAGACTTGCTGCTGTCGAAGCTCGCCCAGAGGCCAGCGAGTCCATTGATTCGGACGAGATGCAGTCTCCAGCCGGCACCAGCGGGGCTGACGACTTGAGCAGTGCAAGCAGCAGGTCTGGAAATGCAGCCGCAATTGCCAGCGCCACATCAGAGGAGCCATACCTGCAGACAGTTCTGGATGCAGCCAGCGATGAATCGCTGCCTGAAGTCGTCAACACGACCTCCGAGACAGGCGAGGCTGGCGCTGCCGAAGGCATTGATTTAAGAGCGACTGCTGCCCAAGCCAGTGCAAGCCCAAGTCTGGAGGTCGAAGGAGAAAAAGCTGCACAAACGCCAATTGGCGCAGAGGTCTGCGCGGATCTCTCGGATCCTCGCCGGTCCTCCCCGGCGGCGCCTCTCGCGCCGCCCACGGCGCGCTCGGGTGCCCGGGGCCGATCCAAGGAATCCGCGCGGGCCCCCGAACATCTGTGCTCACAGTCGGGGCCCTGAAGAAGGAACCCTTCTCGTTGGGGAGGGGCTCCGCGTTCCTGAAGTGTTTCACAGCTTGCCTCAGGCTTCCTTCTGTTTTCGATCGGAAGTCGAAGTTGATCTTATGGAAAGAAGGGGCCTCGTTCTTTATTTGGGGTTCCTTAGGTCAACGCCCCGACTGTATATGCTGCGTGCTCCTCCTCCAGGTCGGCACCGACGGAGGCAGCGCCGCCCGCACCGGCGCCGGAGACGCGCCTCCGGCAGGCACGGCTCCGGGCGCCACCGAGGACCCAGGGAGTGAGGGCCCGGGGGGAGGCAGCGGCGGCGCGCCCGCCTGGCCCAGAGCCGCTCCAGAGCTGCCCCCGGAGCCCTCCCGCAGGGGCCCATGCTCAGCCGTGTTCCCAGCCATCCCGTGGTGTGTTGGGCCCTCGCTTCGAAGAGACAGGGGGCCCCGCGTCTCTCACCTCCTCCTCCTCTCCCCTCCTCCCCTCCTCCCCTCCTCCCTCGTCCGATCCTTGCCTCTGCCCTCCGCGCCATGCAACCATGTCGGCACACCCCTCACGCGCTTCGTGGTCCCGTCGGGAGCTCCACCGGAGGCCCAGGTGGCTGCGTTCGCCTGCGCCCGCCGCACCGATCTCGGCACACCCCTCACACGCGTCGTGGTCCCATAGGGAGCTCCACCGAAGGCACCGTTCGCATGCACCCGCCGCACCGCTTTCGGCACACCCCTCACACGCTTCGTGGTCCCATAAGGAGCCCCACCGAAGGCCCCAGTGGCTGCGTTCGCATGCGCCCGCCGCGCACATTTCGGCACACCCCTCACACGCTTCGTGGCCTCAAAGGAAGCTCCACCGAAGGCCGCAGTGGGTGCTTTCGCATGCGCCCGCCGAACCCATGTCGGTACACCCCTCGCACGTTCCGTGGTCCCATAGGGAGCTCCACCGAAGGCCCTGATGGCTGCGTTCGCATGCACCCGCCGCACCGCTTTCGGCACACCCCACACACGCTTCGTGGTCCCATCGGGAGCTTCACCGACGGCCCCAATGGCTGCGGTCGCATGCGCCCGCCGCGCACATGTCGGCACACCCCTCACACGCGTCGTGGTCCCATAGGGAGCTCCACCGAAGGCTCCAGTGGCGGTGTTCGCATGCGTCCGCCCCGCCGATTTCGGGACATCCTTCACACGTCTCGCGGCCCTCTAGGGAGCTCCATCGAAGGCCCCAATGGCTGCGTTCGCATTTGTCCGCCCCACCCATGTGGGCATACCCCTTACACGTTTCGTGGCCCCATCGGGAACTCCACCGAAGACCCCAGAGGCTGCGTTCGCATGCGCTCACCGCGCCCTTTGGTACATTCCTCACACGCTTCGTGGCCCCAGTGGGAGCTCCACCGAAGACGATATTCACAGTGGCGCTACTCACAGCACACATACGGCCGGGCCTTTCGCCAGGGTACTTTTTCGAGGTGGATCCAGCGGTGGCGGCGAGAACCCCCCCAGGAGGCCCGAGACGGACGACGGACGCCAGGCAGCGCCGCCGCTGCCTCGGCCTTGGCATCGCTCGGACGTGTGCATCTTTCCTCCGGCGAGGACCATCGAGGAGCCTCCTTGATCATTGGGCGGAAAAGCCACGCCCGAAACCCAAAACAAAAGCACAGGACATGGACGTCCGAGCGATGGCCAGCGGCGGGCCCTCCTCCGAGACAGGACCCGCCCGCCGGCGCCGCGGCCGCCGCCGCAGGCGCCGGCGGCGGCGGCCCCGAGGGCCCCCCGGAGGCCGAGGGCAGCAGCTGCGCGGCGGCCGCCGACGCTGCCGCGGGCGCTGGCCCGCGCGATGCGCGGCCCTCGCGGGAAGACGCCCAGCGCAAGCGAGAATCGGGGGTGGACAGACCTCCTACCCTGACACGTCGATTAGTGAAGGGAGGAGGAGGAGGAGGAGGAGGAGGAGGAGGCCAAGCTTCTGAGGTTGATAGACCTCTTGCCCTCCTGCCCTGACACGTCGATTAGGGAATTGGCCGTGTTCGGTTCGCGAGGGGGCGTCGCGGCCGTCCTTTTTGCGGGTCCAGGTCCGTCGGTTTCGGTCCCAGGCCGTTTCCACTGAGGGGAGGTTTACTAAAGGGAGGTTTGTCCATTGCCGAGAAAACCCAGACCTCCACAGCGTGTCGAATCCATCCAAACCGAGGCGTGTGTGTGTTCGCTGTGGTTGCCTTTGGGGGCCCTGTGGGGCCCTCGCCAGGACCTGGGACTCACGAAAGACTCGGGGTGAGGAGCCGGCCCCGAGGAAGGGGTTGGAGCTCCTCTGTGGAAAAGTGAAGACATTGCATATCGGGGTGCCCAATTCAGACGCAAGCCGCGGTGGCACACATGCCTCCAGGGCTGGACCTGAACGCTGTTTTGCTGGACTTCGGCTGTGCTTTGTTTTTCGCATTGGCAGGGAAGGCACAGGAAAACGGGTAGAGCAAAACGAAACACAAAACAAAAGCAGCACGAAAACAACGTTTAGGTCCAGCCCTGCCTGCCTCGTCCTCCTCCGTGCTGCCTGCATCGCCACAGGGCGCTACCGGTGCAGGCCCCAGAGGTCGCCCGCGGGGGCGCGCAGAGAGAGAGAGAGAGAGAGAGAGAGAGAGAGAGAGAGAGCCGCGCCCTCCGCGCTCGCGGCCTGGGTCGGGCGTGTCCCTCTACAGGAGGAGTGTTCACAAGTAGCCCAAAACATAGTACGGGGTCGAGTGTTGTATTATTGTTTGGCTATGCTTGGTGATTTTCTGACTAGTAACTTCTATGTGTCCTCCAAAATCCGCCTGTAGGGGGACATGCCCGACCTGACCCTGGTCCGAGGGGGCGGTGCCATGTGCGCTGACCCTTTAACCCAGGGGGCGGCGCCAGTGCCCGAGGGCGCGAAGACACGGCCGAGCATCTGATTGATAGGCATCCTCCCGAACAGCCTCACCAACGAGGCTTAACCAACTTCCCAGAAAGCTCACCCAGTTTCTTGAGCACGTTCGCCCCCCTCCAGCGTCAAAAACAAAAGTTGGCAGGAAACTTCCAGGAAGTTGGGCCAGATGTTCTTGATCATATTTTTGGTTGTGCAACTTAATCGCGCACCGCGGGACACGGTGCGCGAAGTTGGGGGACCCAGACCTCCCCACAGGCCAGAGGCAGCTACCGGCCAGCCGCAGCGCGCAGCGGGTGCCGCGCCCGCCGCGGCGCCCGCCGCGGCGCCGGGCCCCACGGCGCCGGCGGCGCCGTGGCCGCCGGGGCTGCCCGGGCGCGTGGCCGCGGCCGTGCAGAGAGTCCTGGCGGCAGGCGCCTCGCTCGACGGGGTGCGGGCGGCCTTCGCGGCGCAGCCAGCAGCGGCCCTGGAGAGGCCAGCGGGGCTCGGGAGTGGGGGGAGGGGGGCCATGCGCAGCGCTGGGGCGGGGACGGGCCCAGCCTCTACGCCAGTGCGTGAGTCTGCGGCGGGATGCTCCCCTTTACTGGGACAGCGCGCCGTCCCTGGGATACCGCACCGCCGGCTACCCGATTTGAGGCATTGTTAGTCTCCGAGGTATGGTCTTGCTGGGGCGATGCTTGCTTCTTTCTGCCCTTGTGGTTGTGGCTTCGTGCCAGTTGACCAACACAGCAGAGCGGGCCCAGCATCGACCCCACAGGCTTTCCAGCCTCGGGTTTCTCCAGCATCGGGGTGTTCCCCAGCAGCTGCGCCGAGAAGCTTCGGGAGGTGCCCAGGACCCGAACGGCCGCCTGAGAACCGAGCCATGACCCGAACAACGGACGAGGAGGACCCCTGTGGGAGACAGGCTCCGGGGGGGGAGTGCACCAACCCCGATTCGCCAGCGAACCGCCGGCAGGGGCCTGGCAGCCCACCCCGCCAAGGCCCGAATGCGCGGCTCCGCCACTGGTCCCTCCATGCGCTGGCCCCCCACACACACACACACACACACACACACACACACACACACACACACACACACACACACACACACACACACACA
>CAUYUJ010013880.1:247209-269709 GCA_963575745.1 Prorocentrum cordatum | reverse complement strand
CACCGCGGCGGGCACCCGCATGGGAAAGGTGAGTGCCTCGGGGGTCTGCACGGTGAGAGGCCGACGTCTTCTGAGTTGCGGGTCCGCGAGCCGATGAAGGACACACTGGCCGAGCGCAGCGCCCTGTCTTTTGCAGCTGCGTGTGCCGTCAGAAGCTTCGGCTCTGCGCGTCGCGCCGCCGCTTCTGGCCCACTCTTTTGGGCGCGGTACGCCGGCCACGTTCCTATCTTGGAGCGTCGGCGTCCCGAGCCTGTTCCAGCCCCCCACTCCGCGAAGCGGAGCGTCACGCTATCCGCTCGCAGGGCATGGCGTGTTGCCGGGGCCGCCACCCCGACACGCTGAGCAAACGTTCCTGGGCGTATGGCGCAGAGGATGTCCCTCCACTCCTCTCACGTATCGCTTCCCGTGGGGAGGAGAGCTCGATTTGCGCGAGGCGTGTGCTGACACGGGCGGCGCGACCGCATACCAATGCAACTTGGGGGGCCGCACGTCATGTGGAGCACCCTGTGCGGCACGATCCGCGTGATCGGTCGTGCGAAATAATTGGCGGGAGCACCGCACGAGAACGTTTCCCCGAAACCGCGGGTGGAGCACCCGTGGGCCACGACCCGCACGCGGGGTTATGCCGCGACGGGCGAGGCGGGACCCACGCGCGAAAGCCCCCCATGGGGGGGGGGCGCGCGAGCCGAGATGGGCGTCGCAAGCTTCGGGTCCGACACAGCTCGGCCCTCTGGCGGCCAGCGGGCACGATCTCGGGCACCCACCGGAGAACGCCCTCGGCCGAGGCGCGGCGGCTGGGCAGCGCCCCGAGGCCGGAGACAGCCACCGAGGGGCGACGAGCGCTTCCGGGAGCCCGTCCCCCCCCCTGGGGCCGATCGCTCCTGGGCCGGCCCCAAAACGAAGAGCGGCGCGGAGGAGGAGGAGGAGGAGGAGGAGGAGGAGGAGGAGGAGGAGGAAGAGGATAGGAAGTGGAGGACGACGACGACGCCGCCGACGCGACGCCGACCGCGCGCCACGCCCACGCCCACGCCCACGCCGACGACGCCGACGACGAGGACCCTGCCGCTGCCAGGAGCGCGCCCGCGGGCTGGCCATCGGCCTCGAGCGGGACGGCGGGCAGGGCCCCTCCTCGGCGGCCGTGCCCCCGCTCGCGGAGGACCCGCCCCTCCGATCCGCGGCCCCGCGGGGCCGCCGCCCGCCGCCGCCACCGCCGCCGCCAGGCCGCCGAGAGCCGGCGCCGCTCGTTGCCGGGGTCGGCGGCAGCGTCGGCGCCGCTCGCCGTCGGCGTCGTCGACGCTGTCGCTTGCGGCGGCGGCGGCGTCGACGTCGTCGTCGTCGGCGGCGGGAGGGACAAGCGACCGCCACTCGCAGCAGGCTGCCCCGAGCGACGTGTTCCTCGATGCCTTCACGACCGGAAGACTGGAGATGTCTTGAGCAGGGCGCCGCAAAACAGGGGGGACCGCACCAACAAGAGGAGACTCCTCCTCCTCCTCCTCCTCCTCCTCCTCCTCCTCCTCCTCCTCCTCCTCCTCCCCCTCCTCCTCCTCCTCCCCCTCCTCCTTCCTCCTTCCTCCTCCTCCTCCCTGGCTCGATGTTCTACGCTCCCTTCACGGGGATCGATCCTCGACCTTCGCGGGAGCGCCAGAGGGCCGGAGGAGTGCGGGTCCGGGAGCGGTGCGTCTGGCCGTGTGCCGTGTGCTTCCCTGCAGGCTGCGTGTGGCTGGTCGCCGATGCTTGCCGCTGTGAGCTGCTGCTTCCTGCCGCTCGGCGATTTCCTTTCGCCTTCCCAGACGTCTCCACCCTCTCCCCGGGAGCAGTTTTCCGACCCAGGCCCATTTCTGATGGCTCCCCAGGCCCGAGAACGCCCTCCTAGGCAGGGTCGAGATGGAAGAAGAGCGCAGTAAAAGTGCGCACCAGAAGGGCAAGTGCCTTTCTACCATCTTGCCCTTGCGTCCTTGCCTTTTCGGCCGCTCCTTGACCTCTCCGGCCTGTCAAGCGCCGCTCAAAAATTGCTTTTTGGGCACCCTTACTTCCTCACAGCACCGCGCGTCCGTCTGAACCGATTTGACTCTAGCCAGGTCTGCCCGAAGCTTGCCCCTCTCAGGCGATCGCAAACCTGGATCAAGGGGGCGTGGATTAGCGACGGGTCCCGTTTCCATGGGAAATCGCAGATTTCCGCCGCCGAGCGAGGCGGCACCGGCCGCGTTTTGGGGAGAGCGCACCCCTCCCCCGATCCATGGATTTGGCGACCGCGCGCCAAATCCATGGGTGATGAGCCTGTTTTCACCACCCCCACCACCATAAGTCGGAGGGGGGAGGAGGAGGACGACGAGGAGAAGGCGGACGACGACGACGACGACGACGACGACGACGACGACGACGACGACGACAACGAGGAGGAGGACGACGACGACGACGAGGAGGAGGAGGAGGAGGAGGAGGAAGAGCAGAGGAGGAGGAGGAGGAGGAGGAGGAGGAGGAGGAGGAGGAGGACCCCCTCCCCCTCCAACTTCTGGTGGTGGCGGTGGAGAAAACAGGCCCATCCATGCATCGCCAGCCCCCCCATCGCTTGCGCGCCCGCGGCCCTCGGCCTGGCATCGCTCGGACGTGTGCGTTTTTTTCTCGGCGAGGGCCATCGAGGAGCATCCCTGACCATTTGGCGAAAAGACCACGCACGAAACCGAACAAAACACAGGGAATGGACGTCCGAGCGATGGCGAGTCGGGGCCCGAGGAGGAGGAGGAGGAGCAGGAGGAGGAGGAGGAGGAGGAGGAGGAGGAGGAGGAGGAGTGAGGAGGTGGAGGAGGAGGAGGATGAGGAGGGAGAGGAGAGGGAGGAGGAGGAGGAGAGGAGGAGGAGAGGAGGAGGAGGAGGAGGAGGAGGAGGAGGAGAGGAGGAGGAGGAGCAGGTGGAGACAACAGGCCCGTCCATGCATCGCCAACCCCTCGGGGCCCGAGGCGAGCCGGGCATCTCCCCAGGAGCTCGAGGCGGCGGGCGCGGCGCTCGAGGCGCACGCGGCCGCCGCGGAGCGCCTCGCGCGGCGGGCCCTGCCGGGCGGCGCCGTGGACGCGCCGGCCGCGGCCGAGGCCCGGGGCAGAGGGCCAGAGGGCCAGAGGGCCAGAGGGCCAGAGGAGGAGGAGGAGGAGGAGGAGGAGGAGGAGGAGGAGGAGGAGGAGGAGGGGAGGGAGGAGGAGGGAGGAGGAGGAGGAGGAGGAGGAGGGAGGAGGAGGAGGAGGAGGAGAGGAGGAGGAGGGGAGGAGAGGAGGAGGAGGAGGAGGAGGAGGGAGGAGGAGGAGGAGGAGGAGGAGGAGGGAGGAGGAGGAGAAGGAGGAGGAGGAGGAGGGAGGGCGAGGGGTCAAGGGAAGTGGTGGAGGAGAGCGGGGAAGATGAGGAGGGCATCTGCTGGGAACCTCGTGAGACTTTCAAGGGCCACCACAGTCGAGGTGCAGGTAACAGGGGTCAGCCCTAGCGGGAGTCAATGCCTCGCCTCGCGCTAACACGGGTTTGGGATCTTCTTCGAGGCTAGCCATGGTGCCGACATGATCCTGGTTGACCTCGGTTAGCACTGACCCAGCTCAGCCAGTCTCCGACACAAAACACAAAAAACGCTCCGACCATTTCCAACAACATCCCGGTTACTTGCGAAAACCAGCGAATTTGTCAGACAACCACATCTCCAAAGTCGTGCAAAAACCTCAGAACACCTCCGCAATTTCGGAATCCTGCTGGCGGAACAGATTTCACAATGAGGTCGGGGGCGTTGCCAGCCTATCTTCCCTGAGGCTTGGCAGCCTCGGGGAACGCAGTCCTCGCAGTGTGCTTCGCAGAGGTGGCCTTTCGCCAGCAGGCCCCGAGCGCACTGGAGCTGGAACGACTGGGCTCTTCGATGCATCCCGCGCCCTGCGCCGCGGGCCCCCCGGGCCGAGCCATCTTCCTCTTGGGAAAGTCCTGGGGCCTGGCCGAGGCTCCGTTTGCGTTGGGCTGCTTGCGCGTCTCCTGGGGTGCATCCTGGGACAGCGGGGGGGCCCAATCAAGGACCCCCCCCTCCTTTGATCGATCTCCTCCGAGACGGCCCCGAGAGCGCTCCCAAGGCTGCCATGGGGTGGCCAGGAGGCCCCAAGGGGCCCCCAGGATGCCCCCAAGAGGCTCCCAAGAGACCCCCAGGAGGCCCCGAGAGGCCCCCCCGGTGGAGCGTCGGTGGCAGCTGGCGGAGGCAAGGCGCCCGCCGCCGCGCGGCCCTGCCAGTGTGGAGAGAGCGGCAGCCGACGCCGCGGTCCAGGCGCGGAGGCAGGCAGAGCGGACGTGGCACTTTGCGCCACAGGGGGCCGCGCTGGAGAGAGAGCACGCGGCCGCATCGTGCTCGGCCGCGCACAGAGGGCGGCAGGGGGAGGGGGGAAGGTCTCATAGTGATGCTCTTCCTCCTCCTCCTCCTCCTCCTCCTCCTCCTCCTTCTTCTCCTCCTCCACCTCCGCCTCCGCCTCTTCCCCCTCCTCCTCCTCTCCCTCCTCCTCCTCCTGCCTGCCGCAACCGCTGCGCCACGCGCGTCGGGTCCGCGCCCCCGCGCTCGCGGCCGCGGCCGCCGCGCGAGAGGGGGGGGGAGAGAGGCCCACCTCCACCACACATCTGGTGCTACACTCACGAGGGAAGGAGTGGGGGGCGGGCCGTCGGGCCCAGCTCATCCCCCCCTCAGGGCCGCCAGCCACCGCCTTCTCCGGCGGGCGGCACGCTCACCCTGTAGGGGGGCCTTCTCGACCCAGAAGTAGCTGTCCTACGCGACCCTCCAGTCGTTGTGCTGGTGGTCGCTGGTGCTGATGGCCGTCTTGAGGCCCAGTATGTTGGACCCCATTTCTACATGCATCACTTGCATCCGTCGGCGTAACGACCTACCACTCGCTGGAGTCACGCACGGTGCCCTCGCCAGCAGTCGTGGTGGTAGTCGTCCATCGCCGCTCCGTACTCGTCGAGAGGGACGTACAGCTGCATGATGTCCGTGCACGCCTCGTCCCAGTCAGCTCCGCTGTAGTATGTTCGGTATTTCCATGCATCCTGGATACTCGTCGCCATATGAAGTGATAATTGCTCAGGATATTCTTTCAGCTTGGCTGTGAGGTACCTGCCCTGTATATCTCTACCAATTGACGCCAGATGTCCATTCGTATGTGGGCAGCATCCTCTATCATCCCGAGCTTTCATGGTTCTGCCAAAACTTGGGCATGCAATACTGAGCACTGTCGTCGGCTTTTTTGACGCGGCTCCAAAACAACACTGGTCGAAAGTGGTGAGCTCCACGTCTTGAAATGTTAGCATTCTTCGTACTTGGGCCAGTGCCCAGCATGATGCAGTACCTGGTCGCCAATTACGTGCTGGGTGCTCCATCAACATCGGTGTTACTGTCACAATGCATTGTGCGGCCAGTAGCAGGGCAGCTCTCATCAGCAGGTTACCTAGTTTAACTTGCTGGCGGTACTTCATGTCAATGTGTGGCATGCCCCATGGGTATGTGGCCGATCTGAGCGGCGGTGGCCCTTGGTAGTCTCCATCCAGTACTACATGTCGCGCGCCAGACCATGTTTCACACGGCGGCGCGGCCACTACTCCAAGGATATATCCTTCTCGAATCATGGTAGAAAATGCCAATATTTGTTCCATCTGTGTTAAGTCTGCACGGCTCTTGGAATTGACAACGTCCACTGATAGCACAACACACGGAAAGTCTGTCATACCTTCGATCCAGTGTTGTAGATCCCCTCGTCGACGTCGCCCTGAGAACAAGTGTAAGATATATTTCACTGTCGGCGTATGCACTGGCGCTGGTGTTGGCTGCCGTTGTCGTTCATCTGGTTGCCTGTGTTCTCGTTGGGCTGTATCATCTTCTTCGTCTGAGGGTCCGTCAATCATCTCCGGGGGCACTCTTGGTGGTAAAAATTTTGGTTTGGCCATTCTCTCGCATCGTCGTCGTCCATCCCTTCTTGCAGGAATCAACGCTTTTGTAGCATGGTAACCTTGACGCTTGAGTTCAGCAATATGAGATCGATCTAAAGCCATGAGCTTGTGTACCTCGTCGTCGTCCAGGGCTTGGCTCGTCTGTCGTAGCGCTTCCAAACAAGCCTCAGAGCGGTAACGAAGGTGAGTGATGAGTCGAGGTCGCGTATGGTATTCCGTACGACAAGCCTGACAATACGTAGAAGTCGCATATCTTTGTGCATCATCGATTCCGTCGTGATCACGCTTGATATGTGCCATTAAAACAGAAGCATTCTCGTATGTACGTCCACAATGATAACATACTACTGGTGGTCGCTCCGGTGGCGGTGGTATTGCAGCTGCCTCGGCTGCATGCAATATTTGCTCGAGTCGGTAATTCCAATCTTCATGATGGTGCTGGTCATGTTGGTAAGCACGATACTTGTCCCATACCAGCTTCAATGTCTTGCGGAACTGCTTCGGCTCGTGCTTGATGTGGTCGATCCAGTCCTGGACGGTGCGGTGGGCAATCTCGTCCTCTTCGTCCTTAGCTGAATGCCGAGCTATCCATTGGAAATCTGCAGGTAGTTGGGCAGCCCATCCATTCTTTGTTTTTGTGACCTCCCACGTGTGTTCCAGCATTGCCAGTAAAATCGTTGGCCCTCCTTCCAGCAGAGCTGTCAGGTACCGTAGTCGGCGTAGCCTCAGGCATGCCATGACGGGAGGTCGGTGAGCTTGGTATAGTACGTACTCGTTCGTGCGTCGGCGCCCATCTTCCTGCGGCATGTGGAGCTTGAGGGCCGATCTGTACGAGTAGACTTGGGCTGCCTCCAGGGTGTCAATCTGCTTGTTGCTTGGTGCTGGCCATGTCTCACTGTGGTAGCCCAAGTGCACGTTTGCATACGCGTCCGCTATCCGTAGTTTGGATTCGCACTTCATCATATTCAGCTTGTTGATACTCTTGCGTACAGGGCCCAACGCTTGCTTTTGCTTCTGCAGGTTCCGTGCAATCTGAGTACCAATGCACCCGTCCTTGTCAATATGTGTGCCCAGGTGCTTGTACTTGGTCTCAATGAAGACTTTGATGTTGTACTTCTTCGTGATGATGTGGGGTTCAGTCGTGGAGAACAGCTGCTGCTTGACCAAGTTTGCTCCAGCTCCATGTAGGGTAGGAAGTATTGCCGTCTTGGTACGCTTGTAATTTATCTCAAAGCCGTACACGGCCATCGCGCTGTGCACAATGTCCACGGTCCGACACATCTTTCTTTTTACTTCGTCTGCTCTGGCTTGAACTGCGAACAGCGCGTCATCAACGAAAGACACATCCGACAGCACGTTATTCACTTCGCGGCCTTTCGTGAACCTAGGAACTCCTTCAGGTGCTGGTGGAACTCGGTAGCACAGATCTGCTTGTATTAGCGTACTCTCTGCCAATGATAATGGCCTCGTAAATGTAACATTGAATAGCGAGTCCGCCAGACTATTACCAGGTCTGGAGCTGCGTCTTGATATTGCAACCTTGTCTGTATGCGGCATACCGAAGTGGGTCAGCCTGTTGGACTCGATCAGTTGCTGGGCGAGGTGTGGCTCCTTATCCAAGTGCTGCATTAGTATAGGCGTTGATAGGGCCAGCTGCGCCAGTGGTCTCAGAGCATCTGGCATTGCGCTGTGCTCCATGATATATTCAATATCCAATCGGTGTGGGTCATACCCGCTGGTGTCCAGAGCCATTTGCCGAATAACTCGGTGGAATGCAGCGCGAAGATCAATGAACAGTATAAACCCGCATTCCTTTCTTTCTCGCATTGTGCACAAAAAGGTATTAACAATATGGCCCGCCATCGCTGTAGACCGTCCTGGTCGTCCACCCGTTTGCGTGTCTCGAAGCATCACGCCAATAAGTTTGGAGAGGCATGTCTTGAGGTACTTGTGATAATGCTTGGAAACCTCACTGTTGAGGAGGATAAGCCGATAATATTCATTCCAAGCCGCTTTGTCAATATTCTTGTGGAGCGCAATCCCGATCCCGTGCTTGAATGATAGCGGCTCTTGAATCAGCAATGCTGTCTTGCATAGAATTGGGCTGTATAGCCTGGCAAGTTCGCGGGGGGCCGTTTTGAGGATCGTGGTGCTGACCCCGTCTGCACCTGCTGCTTTGCCTTCCTTCACTTGGGAGAAACTGTGGCATAACCATGGTAACGAAGGCACATTGTCAAGGCTGAGACGGGTATGTAATACAGCAGTCGCGACGTCCTCATTGTAACGCGCCCGTACTTTGCTGGTAGTCGATATGTCCGCGTCTTCTTGTGCCGCGAAGTGTCGTAGCCTGCTGTCTGCGAGCTTTCGGTCGTCATCGATTATGGTGCCGTCATCCTCTTCGTGGTATGGGGCAGGTCCTGCTGCAGGATGTCTGCGGCTCTGCTTGCTCGGTATGCGTCCGCCATATTGTAGTAGGGATCTGGTGCACGACCATGCCTGCCCTGACCGATGGTCCGTTATGAATCCTTGTGCTTCTTCGGCTATTCGTGCAAGGTGATCTGCTCGGTCTTTTCTTAAGTTGTACGTGAGCTTTGGCTTGGTAGCTGTCAAGAATGTCCTCCCCGCCTGGACGATGTCCACCGCTTTTTTAAATGCACGATGTGCTTCGACTGCCAGAGCAAAGCGGTGAGCTTCTTCTGCCCAGTTGTCTGAGTCCTTTACTTTGGCATTCACGTACTTCTCGGTGTGGTAGATGAGGTTGATCCATTCTTTGCTGTCCACATTTTTTGATCGCATAGCCTGGATAATGTATCGCCGCATCCTGATCAGACGTAGAGTGTCCTGGGTGATGTATGGCTGGCGTGGTGTACTGCCGTCGGCTTTAAAGAAAATACTCGCCATTTCGTTGACCACGTCGTTCGTCTGCTCCAGCTGCGTGTTGGCCTCCACTGTCCAGTCGTGTAGCGGTAGAGATCCAAGTTGTTTCTGAAACATTTGCCTGAGTTCCTTGTTGTGGGTCTTTCGCTTGTCGATCGGTGCGTAACCTGTCTTTCTGCCTGATGGTTCTACCAGCAACGCCGTTCTCACCACAACAGGTAGGTGGTCTGCGGATTCGACTCCAGTGTCGAAGTCCGTGAGTACTGTAACTTCAGTTGTGCCCTGGAGGTACTGCTTGGCAGTCATGATGTAGTCTACTCGCTTCTTTGCACTCTTATCACGATGAAGCGTCGCTCTTTCATCGTGCATGACGAGAGTGTTGATGACGTGCAGGTTGTAATCTTCCACGAAGTCCCGACACCTGACTGCGTTGTCATCGTCGGCATCATCGTCATTGAGGCTGATGTTACCTACGCCTGGGGTGTCGTTGGGCCCGAATGTAGCGTTGCAGTCGCCCATCACGATGGTAGGCGGCCACTTGGAGCTTAATCGTCTTACTTCTTTCCACCATTTTGAACGTTCCTTCTTCTTCGAGCCCTTCTCGCGATGTGGAGTGTGCCATACATGAATGGTTTCGTGCAATATGGGAGTCTTGACCGCAACGATCAAAATCCTTTCTGCTGCGTGCAACACTCTGAACTGGCTCTTCTTGAAATAGTGCTCTGTTTTGTCGCTGACTGCGTACGGCATATCAGTATTTACTAGCAAAGATGTCCCAAGTCTGCACTCTTCGGGTCGTAGACCTTCTGGTCTTCCGGAGCTAAATTGCATATATCCATTGTAATGCGAATATGTCTCTGTTGCTGTACTCTCTTGAAGTCCTGCGATGTGGATGTTCTCGTCGCGCAGCTGCGTCCGCATAAGCTGGCCCCGGTTGTCTTTGAGCTTAGCCGTGACCCTTTTGATGTTCTGCGGCTCGCTTGGCTTCTCATTGTCGACATCCACCACTGTTCGCTGTGCATTGTACGTGCAGAAGTTGAGGTTGAGGGTCGTCTTGGCCTGCGACTTTCCTTTATGTTCTTCTGTAGTTGGAGTCGTCGATGCCAATGGATCTGCTGGATATACAGGGGGTTCGCTGACTTTGATCTCAATATTTTTGTCTGCCTGCATCGGCTGATATTGATAATACAACCCATGTCGATCCGCGGCTGGATATGCATGGTTATCTTGATGCTCGGGGTCTCGAAGCATGCTCCAATGAATGTATTCGCTGACGTAGAGCTCTTCGATAATCTCGCTGGGCAAGAAGTTGTCGATCTCAATATCAATAATCTCATCCTGATACTTCTGAGTATGGTACTTGGCTACCGAGTCGCATAATTCATTCCATGGTTGACCAACATGAGCTTTTGTGTGCCGTAATGGTACCAATCGTCGCCGCTGTACTGCATCATAGGTGCTGATCGCCAGAAGTGAAATAGGATCCGTTCTGGATGTTGCTTTCGTGATGATGTCAATCGCGCTCTGCGAGTCAGTGTATATGCTGGTACACACTGTCGTATCTAGCTGCAACGATAAAATCAATGCCCATGTAATAGCCACCAACTCTGCTTGTGTCGAGTCCAAACGCGAGAAATCAATGTCCAATGCCGTGCTTCCTGATATAAGGTGTCCGATCTGTCCATGGAAATGAAAATCTGCTTCGCTCTGGGAAATCAATGCCATTGACCACGCTGCCGCTTTGTTGTCATTGGGTACCGAGGCGTCAGTGTATATATAATAGTTGAACGGGTCCACCTCCGTGTACTTGGTCATCTTGACGGCGACTTCGGCGAACTCGTGCAGCTTCATCTCTGAGTGGCATTCTTGTAAGTGTATCCAGGTGCTCTTTCGATCCAGTCGTACCGTGATCGGCTCGGGGATCTCCGCACGGCAGTGCAGCGTGTCTGCTGCTGCACTTCCTCCTCTCGGTACTGGTTCAGCTGCTGCTCGTGATGCCTGTGAAACTTGTTCTCGAAAATGCCTAACTACTTCTGTAATCTTTCCAATGCCAGGTTTCAAACTATTGAACATCTTCGTGGTTTGCCCTACGGTATGTTCATACTCCAGTGCTGCTCGTTCTTCTCGGCTAAGGGATGGGTTCATCTTGGCCTTCTGCTGCTTGTCCTCCTGGCCGAGCCATGTAGGGGGGTTCCAGGATAGCGGCAGGGATCCACGAGCATCTATGTAAGGTTCCAAACATGGTGCGTGATCTGTAACATCGGCTGGTCCGACGGATCTGGTACAACTGCCTGGCAACCCAATCTCAGACGTGTACTGCGCACCCTTGGCGGTGAGATACCCAAAGTCAAGTATCTCTCTTGGTCTACCTATACTGGAAGGCGTTGAAGTCGTCCGAACAGCTGCGGGTGAGGCTTCACGCAGTGTCATCCGTCTGCTTCCAACTTCGAATTCCATGCACTCTACAGGTCCAAAATGGACCTGCTTGCCGCTCTTAGCGGCTGCCCGCGATCCCGTCGATGGTACGCTCGCCCCAGCCTGTGTTGGCCGGCGCTCCGATTGATCCCGTGCGCGCGAATCTGCCGAATGCGAGCATGGATCTCCTGGCGATGCGTGCTGGCGGTGGCTTCCCTGATGAACTGCTCTCTCCTTCACGAAAAGCGTTTCCAAATCGGGGAAGTGATTGTGCTCGTTCAGGTTCTCGAGGGGGCGTGTCTCCGCTGGCGATGTTGTACCTTTCTGGGCCTCCTTTTTGGCGAAAACCTTCACGTGATCTCTCTCTCCTCGCTGGTGTGGGCGATCTCAAGTGGCGATGCTTCTCTTTTTCTCCATCTCGTACATCATCCTGAGTCATCGGCTCTGTCGTAGTGATCGGTGATTTTGGTGACAACGTTCGTGGGATACCATTCGGTGTACGCTGTTCAGGCGTAGCCGTTCCATCTGCACATGCTGGCACTTGATGTTGATCATTTTCTCCCACTTCGCTTGCCACTTCTGTTGGTGAGCATACAAATTCTGGTGATGGCTGTTCTGCTGGTATCGATTCCGTGTCCGATCCTACTGCTTGCAGCGCGGCTCTCAGTTGGCTGGCGGTCAAGGCTGAGATAACATCTTGGCTCGGCAATTCTGGGTATCGATCTTGAGATGCAACATGTACTTCGTCCTCTTTTTCTGGTTTCGCCTCCATCTCGATCTCTCCCGTGATAGTCGGATCTGGTACGCCTTGTGCTGGCCTTTCTGATGATTTAACTGGCTGCACCACCGATGTCTCTTGGCTCATGTTCTGCTTTTTCTGTCGTTTTGCTTCCTCTGCCTTCACGCGATCCGCCATATCCTCCATCCCCTTCTGCTTGCGCTCCACTTCTTCCTCAGGAAAGGTAGCTGGTGACCATTCTTCTGGATGCTTGTCCATTAACTGCTGCATGTAATACTGCTGCATCGCCATCTGCTGGTCATACATGGTCTTCTGGTTGACGTTGTCCATCTGCAGCTGTTGGATCGTCGCTTGTAAGTTGCCATTCTGCAGCTGCTGCTGTTGAATCATTTCCATAAGTTTTTGAATCTGATGGCTCGCTATCATCTCTGCATGCTGCGGCTGAGGTACTTGAGGAATGTGACCGTTGGATGTCTTGGCTTCTGGTGTGGTCCTCTTCCTCACTTCCTTCGGTGTCGAAGGCGGCGGTACTGCAAGTCTAGGTTCCAAATCCATTAATGCCTCCAAGTATTCTGCTTCCGAGTTGTTTTCCTCCTCATTGTCTGCTTCTTCTTCTTCGCCGTCTCGATCTCTGATGGCTTCTTTAAGTGCCGCGCATGCTCGCTCCAGTTGTTGTTCTGCATCTTCTTTCTTGTAGTTCAACATGACCTGTTCTTTTTTCAACTCCTTGATCTTGTCCTTCCATCTATCCACGTTTTTTCGATGACCTTCCACTCGTGCTGCTGCTGGCTTCATGATGTCCAATGTGTACTTCAGGGCCGCGATGATCTCCTTCTCGTTGTCCATCTCAATACCTGCCTTCTCCGCTGCATACACTGCTGCTGCGACCTGTGTTTGCTTCGCATATATCTTGTACCTGAATGCCCTCGCTGCCTGGTTATCCGTGGGCGGCTCCTCCCAGCACTCCATGTCCCTCGCCTCCTCCGGCATGGCGATCGGGATGTCGTCTATGAGCTTCTGGATGTGCGGCAATCTCTTTGGCGGTGCCCTTTCTTTTGGCGTTCTTGCCCTTGGGGGTTTGTCCTGGCATGAGCATGACTTTGAACTGTTCGGATTTGTCAAACCACACTGCCGACACTGCCATCTGTTTGCATGACGATACTTTCCATCTCTTTGTTCCTGACCAGCTCGCTCACGATCACGCCTCTCATATCGGTCACGTCCACGATTCCTAGACAGAGACCTTGCCATTCTGCTGTGATGTTTGTCCAGATATCTTTTCGCCTTGGTGACCCGCAACAATACTCTGGCTACTGCCCTGTGGCGTCTGGCTCGTCTGTGCCACGCGGGCGAACGCGGGACCTTCCCCGTGGTGTTCACGCTGATGATGTTGCGGTCCTTGTGGCACCTTGCTGTCCTCGGTGCCCCTGCAGGGATCGCGGGCGGCGCCTGCGCGGCGCGCCCCGCTCGGCGCGGCCCGCCCTGGGCGCTGTGCCCGGCTCTCGGGCAAACACGCCTTGAGCCAAAATGGCTACGGACTCCTCCTCCTCCTCCCCCTTCTCCTCCTCCTCCTCTTCCTCCCCTCCTCCTCTAGGCCTCTTGAAGGCGCGAGCCTCATCCACAGAGGTAAGGCCGGCGCCTCCTGAGAATCAGCCTCCTTCTGAGAGGCCTCCCCCCCTCCCCATTGCCCCCTTGTGCGCCCAGGCGGGCCCCGCCCTGCAGCACCCGCGTGCTCCCACAGCTCGGCCGAGTCGTTTGCCGCCGCCGCCGCCGCCGCTGTTGGCGCGTCGTCCTCCGTCGTCGCTGCCGGCCCTTCCGGCAGCCACGGCGTCGAGAGGGGCAGGAGGCCGCGTGGTCTCTCGTAGCCGTGGCCACTGGCGGCCTCCCTCTTGCGCTGGGCTGCCCCCCTCGTGCGCCCGCGAGGTCCTCTTGGCATCGCTCGGACGTGTACCTCGTGTGTTTCGGCGAGGACCACTCAGGAGCATCCTGGATCATCGTGCGAATATATATATATATATATATATATGTATATATATATGTATATATATACGTGTATGTATATACATATACATATATCTATATATAGACATACAAATGTGTGTACGTGTGTGTGTGTTTATACAGCAACACAACACTAAATATAGTGTGTTCACATGCGCACATGTATATATACACATATGCATACATGTGTATATGGATGGTTGTATTCTTCATTAAGATATACTGTTTGAAAGAAGGAGAGAAAACTATGAACACAACATCGAACAATCATGTGCAGTTCGATATACAAAACAAAAACCAACAAGAAAAACAAAAACAAACGAATAGCACAACAAAAAAAACAACACACCCCCACGAAGTCAAGCACATTCACGGGGAATGGACGTCCGAGCGCTGGCAAGGGCAGCGGCGCTGGGCCGCGCGGCAAGGGCAGCTCCCTGGCTGGTTCGGGCCCTGGCGGGGGCCGCTAGGGGCCCTGCCTGCCGTCGGGTGCCCCTGGCCGCCGCTCTGTTCTCCCGGCCAGGCAACCTTCAGCGCTTTTGGTAGGTGGATCCCTCAAGCTCGCCGCCTCTGGCGATGTGCGTTGCGAGCAGGAAGGCAGCAAAGCCACAGGAAAGCGCGGCCTTGCGAGTGTCGCTCCGCACGCATGAAACATGTTAACGAGTAGGAACACAGCAGAGCCCCAGGAGAGCGAGACATTGACAGTGCAGCTCAACACTGACACGGTGGTGGCCGTGGAGGGCCCCTCAGAAGCATCCTGGATCCCCGCTCGAGAAATCCAGCGCGCAAAGCCGAACAAGGCGAGGACGGCGAGGCGAGGACACGGAGGAGGAGGAGGAGGAGGAGGAGGAAAAGGAGGAAAAGGAGGAGAAGGAGGAGGAGGAGGAGGAGGAGGAGGAGGAGAAGAAGGAGGAGGTGGACGACCACGGGGAGTGAACGTCCGAGCGATGGCCAGGTCTCCGCCGTGGCGGAGCGCCTCGCGAAGCTGGCGGCCGAGGCCCAGCAGCTCTCCGACGCGGACGCGCTCGCCTCTGCGCGCCGGCCGCCCGGGCAGCCAACAGCGCCCGGGGACTCGGGGATGCCTCTGGGGGCCTCCCGTCGTCGTCCTCGTCGTCGTCCTCATTGTCGTCCTCCTCGTCCTCGTCGTCGTCCTCGTCGTCCTCGTCCTCGTCGCCTCGTCGTCGTCGTCCTCGTCCTCGTCATCCTCGTCGTCCTCGTCGTCCGCGTCCGCGTCCTCGTCGCCTCGTCGTCCTCCTCGTCCTCCTCGTGCTCGTCCTCGTCGTCGTCGTCGTCGTCGTCAGCTGGACCCGCCCCCCCCTCCCATGCCGGGGAGAAGGCGAGAGGGGTGGGGGAGGACCCGCAGCCCCTCTGGCCGAAGCGAAGCCCCAACACGCGCGGGCCGGAGACAAGACGAAGGCATGCGGAAAGGCCTGCGCGGAGTTTCCCCGGTGGGCGCTGGACGCCCCCTCTCCGCTCGGGTAAACGTAAGCCTCGGGTACGCCGGAACCTGGGTTGCCGACACTTGCTGACGAGCGCGTCCTGGACTCTGGCGGGCCAAGTCTCGTGGGATGTTTACAGCGGGAGCTCGCGTCAAGTTTCAGATGGGGTCTCGTCGTGCCAGCCCGAGTTCCCCGAGCCCGAGTATTCCGCCTCCCCGATCCACACCCTGGGGGTCGACGCTTCTCGCGCCGCTCCCGGAAGGGGTGGGAGGGAGGTCTTCGGCGCCGGCCTCCAAAAGGTGATGGTTATGCGGTTTGTGTTGACGACGACGACGACGACGACGACGACGACGACGACGACGACGACGACGACGACGATGACGAGAACGACGGAGTCGCCGCCGCGGGCTTTCGAGCCGCCCCTGGCATGCGGAGCGCGCCACGGAGGCACCGGCGCAGACCTCCGACAGTGCATGCTGCATCCTTGAGGATCGGCACGCTTAGGGAATGGGAAAGCCGCAGGCTCCCTGGACATCCAGTACATTACGTTACGTTTGTTGTGCGACCCGCGGGCCCCAGGCGTATGGACCTTTCCCCCGAGTTTTTTGTTTCGTCCCGGACCCAATGTGCACGGATTTGCATATCTTTTTTGTCGCTTTCGTTTCTCGGTGCCTGAGTATGCGTGATGCGGATGGTGATCTTATGGATGGTTGGATGATTGATTGCGAGTATGGTTGCATGCGAACGATTCCAAATATGAGTGCGTACATTTGGTTGGGTGAAGGCAAAAACACGTCTGGGTACGAATGGGTCTGAATACAAGTGCATCGGGATATGACTGCGTCAGAGTATGAGTGGTCCTGAATGACGGCGCATGCGTGAGAGGATGAGCAGGTATGAACAAGTGTGAGTGACTCATTACGAGCGGCGGACCGAGTACGAATAAGTTTGACATACGAGTGGGTCTAGGCGTCTGGGTGCGAGTTACTAAGGTTTCTTATCGTGTCCTGGAGCCTCTTGGATCACGGGGTTTGTTGAGGCCTCTCGGAGTTGTCTGGGGCCACCATGGGCCCCCAAGGCGCTGGACCACAAGGAGGAAGAAGTCAAGGGAGCAAGGAAGAAGGAGGAAGACCGGGATGACACGTGCAAGCTTTCCCCGCCATAAGACGGGCCCGCCCGTACAACACCCCTGTCCGGACCCCCTTTTCGGGAGGCAAAATTCGGATAGCTGTTACATCGCGGTGACGATGAGCATTTGCAAAACACATTTTTAAACAGAAAAGCGAAACACAATGGGAACCCCGCGAATCGAACATTCTACTTGAGAGGTCCCGACAGGCGCCAACGAGCGCATGAAACTCCTCTGGTTCACACCCCACTGGGGGCCAAAAGAGAGGCCTGCTACATCGCGATGATCATGGGGCCGTGCCCAGGTGAGATGCCTGCGACATCGCGGTGGCCATAGGGGATCTGGAATACATGGACACGTGTACGTCGACAGTGCGACAGCGCGAGCGTTTTGTCAGAGAGATCCCATTCTGGGCACGAGCGGGCCCGTGCAACGCCCTTGGTCGGCGCCCCTCTTTAAGATGTGCGAGCGCGATCCATGATGCATCGCGATGGCCATGGGGCCTGAGCAGAGACGTGCATGCGTCCAACAACGGGCGCTCCGCCTGAGAGTTTTCGACAACATGGGCGCGAACAGGCCCGTGCAACACCCCTGGTCGTCACCCCTTTGAAGTGCCTTAGTGAGTGAGTATGAGCGCGTGTGTGTATATAAGAATGTGAGTTAGTCTGCGTTTGAGTATGAATGCGAATGTGTAGCAGTGCTGATAAGTTTGAATACGAATGGGTGGACCTGCTCACGAGTGAGTATGAATGTGAGCGACTCCTGGGGGGTAGTGTGTCAATGTGTGCGGTTGTGATCATGAGTGGGTCAGCGTGTGAGTATGACGGAATGTGAGGAAGTCTCAGTACGAGTCTGTTTGGGATAGGGTGGGTCGGAGTAAAGTGATACTGGGTCGGAGGAAGTTTGAGTACGGGAGAGGTGGCGGGTGAGAGGAGAGGCGAGGAGAGGAGAAGGCAGAGGCATCACAGCAAGAACAGCAATCGCTGAGGGCACATGCCTTCCCACGGCTCGCGCACGCGCGGCGTGAAGTGCAGGCGTGATGCGGTTCCTCCCTCTTCCTTCTCCCCTCGTCGTCGTCGTCGCCTCCTCTTCCTCGTCCGGCTGCCTGTTTTTATCGAGATATTTGTAGATATCGATATAAAAGAAAACAATGTGTATGTATGTATGCATGCATGCATGCATGCATGCATGTATGTATGTATGTATGTATGGATGTATGTATGTATGTATGTATGTATGTGTATGTATGTATGTATGTATATATATACCCATATATATATAGGTATATGCATACATACATACATACATACATACATACATACATACATGCAGACATACATACCTATATACATATACATACATACATACATACATACATACATACATACATACATACATACATACATACATACATACATACATACATACACACATACATACATGCATACATACATACATACATACATATATATATATACGTACGTACGTACGTACGTACGTACATACATACATACATACATACATACATTCATGTGTTTTAAAATGTTATGCTTGCCCGAGATCAGTCTTGGTGCAGGCGGCCTGCCGCTGCCCCGCGCGGAGGGCGGGGGGGGGGGGGAGGGGCGGGCGAGCGGCGGGCACCGCTGCCGCGACGCACGGCGTCCGCGGCGGCCCCGCGCGCAGAGAGCGCCAGGGGCTCTTGCTGGTCAGCGCCGCCGGCGGGCGCGGCCGCTCCTCCCCTTAGGCGCCGCGTAATGGGAGGGGGTCATACATGGGGGGGTGGCGAGGGTGGTCCGAAAAGGTACCCAAACGGTACCTGAACGAGCCCCCTGGGGCTCCGGAGGGGCCCGAAAGGGGCACGAAAGGGAACCGTTTCTGACCCCCCCATTTATGACCCCCCCGTTAATCCACGCCTGATCCCCCCTCCGCCTGCCAGTGGCGTTGTCTCGTATCGCCCAGGGACGGCCTGGGGCGAGTGAGGCTTCCATCGTCGCCGCGGCGCGTGCCTCGCAAGTGCGGGGTTCAGGCCTGCAACAGCCTGCAACAGCCTCCAGTCTTGCGCGTCGTGTCGCCGTGTCTCCGGACAGGACCTGGCGCGCACCATGCAGCCACAAGAGCTGCTTTGGGCTATGGGGGGGTCCCTGCTTTCTTCTCCCCCCTCCTCGGTTTCTTCCTCCTCTGCCTTCCTCCCGCGTCAGTTTGCCATGAGCGCTCGCATTGAGCCTTGGACACGGTGTGAACCAGGGGCGGTTCTTCATCTGTGCATCTTGCAATGCCGCTTATTGGCGGGCTTACAACAGTTGTCGCGCTGTTCGCCACATGCTCTTGCCTTTTGCCTTGGCATCGCGCGGACGTGTGCATTTGTTCTCGGCGAGGATCATCGAGGCACATATTGGATCATCTCGCGAAGAATAAACGCACCAAGCCGAAACATGCACGGGGGAAGGACGTCTGAGCAATGGCAAGTTCTTGGCGGGATTGCATCTGGTCTCCCGTAGTTCGCCGCATGGTCTTGCCTGTTGCAGGTCGGTTCGCCGTGCATGCGCTCCTTGCTCTCTCCATCTCTCTCTCTCTCTCTCTCGTCTCATGTTGTGCTGGATATTTTGCAGTGGTCGTTTAGGCCCTGCAGCAGGGGTTACAACACAACTCGGCGGCGAAATGAGAAGGAGAAGGCCTTTTTTTCAGAAAGCGGCGGGAGTTCTCAGAAGCCTTCGCGCCTTCTGAGAATTGTTCTGCGTCTTCAGGGAAATCGTCGAAACTTGTCAGAAGGCCTCGGGACACCCGAGCCTTCCCAGAAGGCCCGCCCCTTCTCATTTCCCCCCGGGCGCGCCGCCGAACAGTGTGTGAGTGCAACCTCGGCCCGATACGCTTCGCGGGCAACTCGCAGCAGTCCCCATCCGGGGGGGTCCTGCCCTTGTCCTTGTCGCCTTCCTCCCCGTCTTCCACCTCCTGCTCCTCCCTCCGAGGCTGCCCAGGTTTTGCTGGAGTGCTGCGACTCCGAGCTTGCAGTCTGGCTTTGGAGACGCCACGCTTCAGGCCCGCAGTGTCGCTTGTGTTTCTGCCGAGTTGTCGGGACGCCGAGTCGTGACCTTGAGACTTGAGCTGGTGCGAGGTCGTCTCCTTCCTCCCCTCCGCAAAAAAGTGAACGCCAAGGGCACGGGGGAAAAATCCATCCGCCCGAAATCAGGGTATTGCTCTGGATTCCAGGTAGCACCTGGACGACCCCAGAGAACCCCCCCCACCCCCCGACGCCCCCTCGGGAGGCCCCCCCAAGTTCTCACGAGAAAGGCCGACGGGCTCGAGAACCTTCCGAGGGCAGCCGAGCGCTTCCCTCCTCGGGGGGCCGAGGGCAGACCACACGAATCACTCGAAGGCCTTTTGAGCGCGGCCGCTTGTTCTCTGCTGTCCCCTTGACGAACGAACAGCACACACACACACACCCATACCCATAGGGTGGTCGTTGGGGGAGGGGGACTGGCTATGGGTTATGGGTGCGGGTCGTCGGACCCCCCGGGAAGCGCTCCCGTACGAGCGGGGGTCCCCCACTCGACAACACGCACCCGTAGCCCTCCCCGACCCCCTTTTATGGGTATGGGCGTGTGCTGCTGGCTCGTCAGTCCCCTTCGTGCTCTGGGCCTCGGCTCTTCGCTCCGTCGCCGCCCCCCCGCCGCGTGTGTGCTCGGCGGCCCCGGCTCTGCGTCGTATTGGCGGGCCCTCGTTCGGTCCCCGCTCGCCCCCTGCGCCGAGCATGCCATCGGGGTTGCGGGTCGGCCGCGGGTGACCGCGGTCGCGGCCTCGGCAGGGTACCCTTGTGTCTTGTGGTTTTAGAGGCCACGTTGCCGTCGGAAGAGTCGTGTGTCCTGTCGCGCGTCCTGTGCGCAATCACCCGCCTGCACGTATACTACATGTGCGACGCCCCCCCCCCCCCAGGGGCGACGCGCGCACCGAGAAATCTGACAGTATAGGCGTCGTGGCGCGCGCTTTCTGGCCACGCCGCTCGGGAAGCGATATGCTACAAGATGGGTACACTACATGTGCGGGTCGGACGCGCGCCTCCAGGGCACGTCCCTCTACAGGAGGAATATTCAGAAATAGTCAAACATAGTTTGGGGACGATTTTTCCACAATGTTAGAACATGTTGGAGTATTCTTCGGCTATGTTTAACTATTCGTCGAAAATCCGCTTGTAGGGGGGCACGCCCGACCGAAGTCTAGGCCTAGGTGCTTTGCGCGCCTCCCCGAGGCATAGGTCCTCTACATGATCTTGCCTATCGCAGGTCGGCTCGTGTGGCATTCTGGGTCTGCCTGCCGACCAGCAGCTCGCGCGGTGGTTTCCCAAAGCCGAGGTGTCAAACTCTGGTGGCTGCGCTCCCTTCTCCTCCCCCTCCTCCCCCTCCCCCCTCTCCTCCGCCTCCGCCTCCTCCTCCTCCTGCTCCTCCTCCTCCTCCGCCTCCGCCCCCTCCTCCTCTCCCTCCTCCTCCTCCCTCCTCCTCCTCCTCCTCCTCCTCCTCCTCCTCCTCCTCCTCCCCCTCCTCTCTCCTCCTCCTCCTCCTCCTCCTCCTCCGTCCTCCCTCCTCCTCCTCCTCCTCCTCTCCTCCTCCTACCTCCTCCTCCTCCTCCTCCTCCTCCTCCTCCTCCTCCTCCTCCCTCCTTCCTTCCCTCCTCCTCCTCCTCCTCCTCCTCCTCTCCCCCCCACCTCCCTCCTCCTCCTCCTCCTCCTCCTCCTCCTCCTCTCCCTCCTCTCGCCCGTCCCGGCCCACAAGAAAATGAGGCCGAGGGCAGACCGACCCTGGGCACATCACCTCTCGGCCCCCCCCCCAGGCTGGCCGCGCGGCTCGCGCGCTGCGGCGCGCCCGGCGGCGCGGCCGAGCTCTCCGCGGTTGCCGCGGAGGCCGAGGCGCCACGGGCCATTTTCGCGCGGGGCCGGGCCCGCCGCCGCTGCCGGGAGCGGCCTCGCCGCCGGGCCAAGAGCACGAGATTCGGAGGCGTCGATAGGGGCGAGCAGCCCAGGGGAGAGCAATGCTCAGGAGGGGAACAAAAACACAGACACAATTAGTGGTCGACCCCCAGGAAAGTATGGGAAAAGATGGGAAGTGGGCGCGAAGACAAAACCCAGAACAGATTGGAAAATGTTGGGAATCCTTTGATTTGTGTGTCCCAGGGCCCCTTCAAATACACGTATCCAGGGGCGCCGATGAGTTATGTCTTCGGCAAGGCTCCCGGGCGAATACGTGTAATGCCCGCCCCTGGGTTTGCTCGCCCTTCTCGTCGCCCGCCGACGAGAGCAGGACGGGAGGTTGCATCAGTTGTCCCGCTGTTCGCCGCATGCTCTTGCGTAGTGCCTTGGCATCGCTCGGACGTGTGCATTTGTTCTCGGCGAAGGCCGCCGAAGAACATCCTGGATCATCTCGCGAAAGATAAACGCACGGAGCCAAAACATGCACGGGGAATGGACGTCCGAGCGATGGCAAGTTCTTGGCGGGGTTGCACCAGCTTTCCAGCTGTTCGCCGCATTGTCTTGCCTGCTGCAGGTCGGTTCGCTTTGCATGCGCTCCGTGCCCTCCCTCGTCTCATGCTGCGTGCTGGACCTACTGCAGCGGCCGCTTGGGCCCTGCGGTGGGGGTTGCAACACAATTCGGCGGCGAGCGAGGGGGGTGAAGTGAGACGGAGAAGGCCGTCGCAGAAGGCGGCGAGGCTTCTCAGATGCCTTCGCGCCGTCTGAGAAGTTTTCTGCGTCCTCGGGTAAGGCGCAGAAAACTTCTCAGAAGGCTGGAGGACTTCCGAGCCTTCTGAGAAGGCCCGCCCCTTCTCACTTCTCCCCTGGGCCCGCCGCCGAAAGAAGGACGTAAGTGAACGCTCATGAATCCACGTTGGTTTCGAGAGTACGCATTGCGCGAACCTTCGTATCACACGGCTGGTCTCGCGGATTGGGGGGCCGTGTTCGTCTACGGGGTCGG
>CAUYUJ010013880.1:67209-237209 GCA_963575745.1 Prorocentrum cordatum | reverse complement strand
ACGAGGAAGCCTTCTCTCCATCCGAACACCTCCTCCTGCTCATCCCCCCGTCGCTCCCTCCCCTCACCTCTCACTCTCTCCCCTCTTCTCCCCTCACGCAGTCTGCCTCCTCCCCCACTCGTCCATCCCCCTTCGCTCCTCCCTCACCTCCCTCTCCCTCTCCCTCCCTTCCTCCTCCCTTCTCCCTTCTGATGTCCCCCCCGTCATCCCTCATCCTCTCTCCCATCCCCCTCGCACTCATCATGCTCCCCCACCCCTCCTTGGGATGCAACTCCTGGGAGGTCAAAGTCAGTATCCGTGCTTGCACGTCCGCGATCGGAAGCCGGACCAATTCGGTATACTCCCGTTTCACCCCGTTGGATTTGGCGCAGTTTGGCGTAAGCATGTGACATGTGCTCAATTGGGGCTAGACAGGCCTCATGTCACGTCTCTTTATACCTGGGTGCCCTTCGTTCGTCGTTCTCACGCAGTGCTTCCAGGAGTTGCTTCCCATCCCTTCCCCACACTCCCACTACCCTTCCTTCCCCTCTGTGCGGGAGACGCCCGAAACCTTCGATCTCCGCCACATATATATATATATATATATATATATATATATATATATTACACATTATATATACATACCTGTATAAATGTATACAAGACTGCGTTGGCGTTTCGCGCCACGCACCTTGGTCCTTCAAGCTTCGCACATGTTGGCACTTGGCGTCATCGTTTTTGGCCTTTCAAATTTGGCCGTTTCCTTTCAAGTCCCCTTACCCTTTTTTCTTCGCTCCCGCCCTCGATTTACACGTTCGTGCGCCACCCGGATTTTCTTCGGGTGCATTGTGATTCGAATTTCGAGGCGGACCCGATGACGTTGCGACGAGGACGCCACCCGGAGGCTCCGAAAAAACGTTGAACCGAAATTGCTTGCCCTCTTCGCTGGATCCTGCGCCGGCAGGTGTCGTGACGGCCTGGGCGTCGATTTTTGACACCGTGAACGATCGCGCACTCCCGCTTCACACCGGCCGATTCTTGACCACTGGCCGCGTTCATTCCGAACGCCCGCGCTGGTTTCGCCACCGCATCGACACGACGTAAGCCGGCCGCTGCGGAAGAAAAGTTGTTTCTTGTGGGTCGTTTTCTCCACTCCGGGATCCGTTTCTCAGGCCCTCCAGGTTGCAGCGGCTTCTGGAGGCCGACGTCGAACCCAAATTTCCAAAGATTGCAAAAGCTCCATAAAGCCTGGCGGTTTCCAGCGGCTCCCAGCGGCATAAAACCAACAAAGGCATGAGCCATCGTAGACCCCGAATTGGGAAGTGTTGAGCTTCGGCGGTGAAAGTTCTGCGGCTCAAACTATGTGAGGTGAGCGATGCTGTGGCAAGCGTGCGGTGTGAACAATACTGCGAAAACTATTCGGTGTTACCTCTGTAGTGGTAACTACGTTGTGTACGGCGGGCGATGCAGTGGCATCTACAGCATGCGAGCTATACAGTGCAGGACAAGTGGTATGAATAACATATTGGGAACGGCCTTGTGGAAGCTATGCGAAGAGAAAAGACCGGCGTAAGCTATTCGGCGTGGGGCTCACGAGCGCCCACAATGCAGCATGGGCGGGCACTTCTTTTGCGGAGGTTCCTCGTTGGAGAACCTCTTGCAGGTCTCACGACTGCCTCTCAAGGTCTTCGAGTACCTCTGGAGGCCTCCGGGACGCCTCTCTGGGCCGTATTGATGGTCCTTTTGAAGCCCGCTTGTTCCGTCTTAGGTCCCTCTTGGGCCGTGCGGGGGCCTTCTTTGCGAATTTGGGCCATATACGGGCTTTCTTGGGGTCATCTTGGGCCCTCCTCGGAACATCCCATGGCCCTCGTGGGTTTCTTTTGGGAGCCTTTGGGGGCCTCGTGAGTTTCTTTTTGGCGTCTTGGGGCAGTCTTGGGGCCCTCCTGGGCTGTCTAAAAAAAAACTCGTCCTGTGGGCGTTTGGAAGAGGGGAGCGGTAGAATTTAGAACCGCGCCCCCCCCCGGATTCAGAGGGGGGGCCGAACCGCATGTCGGACCAGTCCCAACCGATTGGTACCAAGTACAACCGACTACCAACTGGTACCAATTACAGCCGACCATCTCGACACTACACTAGGATCCCCCTGAACAGCATGTCAAGACGATTCAAACATCAAATGAACGTATTGAGGGTGCACATTCATTTTGGAAGTTAACATGAATGCCCAGGTTGGAATTGGTACCAATTTATGTTGGGGGTTGAACTGTTGTGCACCAGCAACTCGCAACACCACATCACTTCAAAGCAACAAGCAACCGATATGCAAAACAACACTTATTTACAACACAGACCAAATCGTTTACAACAACAAAGATCGAAAGCCCGATGTAGCATCCTCGTCCTCGGCCGTTTCTTCCGTCCTTCTTTCCTGCCTCTTCCCTCCTCATCCTCCTCAGTCCACAGGTGTTCCCAGAAATTCTCCGGATATCTTTTTATAGAAATTCACCAACAGACTTTGGGAAATTCTCCGGGGATCCTCCAGCAATCCTCTACAAATCCTGCAGAGATCCCCGAAGTTCCTCGAAGGATCCTATAAGAAGCTTCGAAGCATTTCCAATGGAGTTTTTTCAGGAGCCCGTAAGGAGTTTCTAATGAGCTTCGGAAGAGCTGCTAAGAAGCTTCTGAATGAGCTTCTAGGAAGTTGCTAATGAGCCTGCTAAGGAGCTTTTCAGGAGCCTCTAAGAAGCTTCGAAGGAGCCTCTAAGGAGCCGCTTATGAGCCTCTAAGGAGCTTCCACGGAGCGCCGAAAGGCTTCTCAGGAGTTGATTAAGAAGCCTTTTTAAGAGCCCCTGGGGAGCTTCTATGGAGCCTCTGCGGAGCCTCTGAGGAGCCGCTGGGGGGAGCTTCCAAGGAGCCTCAAAGGAGCGTCCAAGAGCTTCTAAGGAGCTGGAGCCTCTAAAGAGCTTCTACGACACCTGTAAACATGAAGACTTGAAAAGCTTGAAAAGCGGTTGTATTTGGTACCAGTTGGTTGGGGTTGGGACCGAAATTGTTGAAATCCGCCTTCCCCCCCCACCTCCGCCCACCTTGGGCGAGCGCCCGCGGCGGCGGCGGCCGCGGCCAGCGGCGGGGAGCGGCGACGAGGACGAGGAGAAGGACGACGACGACGAAAACGGACGACGACGACGACGACGACGACGACGACGACGACGACGAGGGCGACGACGACGACGACGACGACAGCGACGACGACAACGACGACGTCGACGAAGATTACGACGACGACGACGACGACGACGACGGCGGCGACGACGACAAGCACGACGACGACGGCGACAGCGTCGACGACGACGAAGACGACGGCGAGGACGACGACGACGACGACACGGCGACAACGACGGCGACGACGACCGACGACGAGCATGACGATCACGACGAAGACGACGACGACGACGACGACGGCGGTGACGACGACGACGACGACGACGAAGACGAAGACGACGACGACGACGACGACGATGACGAAGACGACGGTGATGATCATTACGGCGACAACTGCGACGACGACGATCTCGACGTCGGCGACGACAACGATTACGGTGACGACGGCGACGACGACGACGAGGACGGCGACGACGATGGCGACGACGACGACGACAACCGCATCGACGACGACGACGACGACGGCGACGACGACGGCGACGACGGCGACGACGACGGCGACGACGACGGATTGTGACGACGAGCACGAGGGCGACTACCACGACGACGACGGCGACGACGACGGCGACGATGACGACGATGACGACGTCGACGACGGTCACCACGACGATGACGACGACGACGACGGCGACGACGACGGCGACGACGACGACGACGAAGACGACGACGACGACGACGACGGCGACGACGACGACAAGCACGACGACGACGGCGACGACGGCGACGACGACTACGACGATTGCGACAACTGCGACGACGACGACAACGACGACGACAGTGACGACTACGGCGGCGACGACTGCGACGACGACGACGACGACGGCGACGACGACGACTACGGCGACGACGACCGACGGCGACGAGCACTACGGCGACGACGGCTGCGACCGCGACGACGACGACGACGACGACGACGACGACGACGACGACGACGGCGACGAAAGTGACGACGACGACGACGACGACGACGACGACGGCGACGGCCACGACGACGCCGACGATGACGGCGAGGGCGCCAGCGCAGGCGCCGGCTCTGGGGGAGAACGGGGGTTTCGGGAAGGGGGGTGGGGGAGTTCCCCCGGTTCTGTTCGACGGCGCCGCCGAATGTTCGGGGGGGGGTCCCCTCCGGTTCAAGCGCGCCGCCGAATGTTCCCAAGGCACGCGCCCATGAAACGCACTCCTTTGGCTGTCCTGAAGCCCTCTTGCGGGCCTCGGCGCAGATGTTGAAAATGCATTCTCCACCAAAGGAATGGAAGGATGTTTGCCTCTGGGGGGCGCTCCTGAAGGCCTCTTGGGGCGTCTTTAGGGCCTCTTGGGCCGTCTTGGGGCCGTCTTGCGCTATCTTGGGGCCCTCCTGCGCCAATTCGACCACTTCTCCGAGCGCTTCAGGTCTGCTGGGCAAGGCCCGGCAAGGCGCCCTCGGAGGCGCGGCAGGCGGGGGACCTCATCAAGGGCGTCCAAGTGGGGCCCAAAGCCCCGGATCCCGAGGAGTCTAATTCTTGGGAGGGATGAGGGTTTTCCCGCCTTCCAGGTTTGTAGAAGTATAAGTAAAGGGGAATGTGTATACATACATATACAAGATTTTACCGGCTCGCTTCGCTTCGCCTTTAAAATCTTGGTCGCATGGCGTCAGCGAGGTTCGCCTCGACCCGTGGTCGCACGCACCGCGGTCTGATTTGGCAATGAGGCTCACGGGGCCCATAGGGCTGATACGACTCATTGGGTTCTTTGGGTCAGTGTGCTGAAAGGCTCTTTGCCGTGACTGGATCTTAGAAGTTCGGGGGCGGAATGTGGAGATGGGAAACGTCGGGCATCGCGGCACCTGGGGGCCATGGGGTTTCCAGCGCCCGCAGCCGAGCTTGAATTCAGAAGGGGTTCTCGGGCTGATGAGCTTATTGGGCGCGGAGGCGCGGAGCGCCCAAGGCATCGCCGAAGCCAATGGTCTTTGGCCACGCGGAACGCGTCGGATCATGGGGCTTCCTCGGATCATGGGGCCCATGGCGGTCATTTTGCCCACTGGGCCCGGAAGGGTGATCAGGTTCAGGACGGGTCGTCCGGGTCGTATGGCTCATAGGGTCGACGGGGCTCATGGGGCTCATAGGGCTCGTCATGCTCTGTGGGCTAGCGTGGGCCGTGGGGTGCATGAGTCTGAAAGGGCTCTCAGCGCGCTTCACCCGCGTGAACGCCCTGAGCGGCATGGGGCCCATGGGGTGCACAGGGCCCGCAGGGGTCATAGGGCTTATAGAGCTCATGAGGCTCATAGGGCTCGGAGGGCTCATGGGGCTCATAGGCCTCATAGGGCTCATAGGGTACATGGGGCTGATAAGGCTCATTGGGCGCATAGGGTTCATAGGGCTCATAGGGCTCATCGGTCTCAGAGGGATCTTGGGTCCCCCAGGGCGTATGGGGCGCATGTGGTTCGTAGGGCCCATAGGGCTCATACCTCATAGGGCTCATGGGGCTCATAGGTCTCGCATGTGTCAAGAGGTCTCTTGGGGGTCAGCGGGGCCACAGGGCTCATGGGGCTCATAGGGCTCGTACGGCTCATAACGCTCATAGGGCTCATAGGGCGCATGGGGCTCTTAGGGCTCATAGGGCTCATATGGCTAGTAGGGCCCATGGGGCTCATGGTGCTCATAGGGCTCATGAGGCCCTCAAGGCTCCGAGGGCTCATAGGGCTCATCAGGCGCGTCGGCCCCATAGGGCTCACAGTGCCCCCAGGTCTCATAGGGCTAGTACGTAATAGGGCTCATAGGGCTCATCGGGCTCATAGGGCTCATGGGGCTCATCGGGCTCATAGGGCTCATAGGGCTGGCACGTAATAGGGCGCATTGGGCTCATAGGGCTCGTAGGGCTCATAGGCCTCAGTGGGCCCTTAGGGCTTGTAGGGCTCAAAGGGCTCGCAGGGATCGTACGGCTCATGGGGCTCATGGGGCTTGCAGAACTCACAGGGCTCATAGGGGTAGTGAGGCGTATAGGTCTCATAGGGCTCATAGGGCTCATAGAGCGCATAGGGCTCATAGGGCTCCTAGGGCTCATCAGGCTCCTAGGGCTCATAGGGCTGCCACGTAATAGGTCTCATCGGGCTCATAGGGCTTGTAGGGCTCATAGGGTCCGTAGGACTCATGGGGCTCATTGGTCTCATAGGGCTCGTAGGGCTCATTGGGCTCATAGGGCTCCTAGGCCTCAGAAGGCTCGTATTGCTCATAGGGCTCATAGTGCTCATAGTGGCCGTTCGGGCTCATAGAGGCCATGGGGCCCGCAGGACTGAGGACGTCGACGTGGGCGCGCGGCCCCGCGCGCTCACGGGGCTCGCGCGGTCTCATTCTGCCGCGCCCACTTGACGTGCGGGAGCAAAGACGCCAGCGACGCCGGAAGAGACGGGGGGCATTTTTGGCACCGACGCGCAGGGAGCGATCACGCGCGGGCGGTGGCGAGAGAGCCACTAGTAGGAGGTGCGCGCTTGAAGTGGCCAACGGCTAATACAGCTGTTGACGGGGGTCTCGTCGTCGCCGGCGTCTCACTTCTTCGCCGGGCGCTTCTTGACAGCGTTCGTCTTGGCCGCGGGCTTCAGGGGCTTCTGGTCGAAAGCGGCGTGGGTCTGGACTCCGATTGCCTGGCCGGGGCCGACGGTTGTCATGGCAATGATGGAAGGGTATTGCTGCGCGTAGGTGGCGAGGGCCTGGGCCGCAGCTTTGCGCAAGTTCACGGCCACTTTCAGCTGCACGTTCACGAGCTCCGTGATCGTGAAGGGCGCGTTCTGGAGCGTTGTTCCTGACCTGGTCACGCGGACCCTGTTGTTCAAAATCTCTGCCTCCGCCTTCCAAGCGGACTTCTGGTCCATGGCGGGGACGTTGATCCGTGCTTTGAGGAACGCCTGGTCCAAGATCTGCATCGTGTGGTCTGCGACGTGCTTCTGTGCCGCCACGGCACTCTGCGCACCGGTGCCGTAAACCGTCCGTGTGTAAGCCCAGGAGATGCCGTGGTACGGGTTGCTAGGTGATCCCGGCGGCTTAAGCCCGGTCGTCACTTCCACCACGTTGCCTGGGGCACCAGCCAGTTTCATGGTGTCTGTGGACCTCTGCGCGAGCGTGGAGAGGCCGTGGTTGTGTGCTGGAGCCCCCGCGTTTGCACTAGCAGAGTCTGCTATCACTACACGTGCTCCGGCGTTGACGCGGTTCGGTACATCGATGGGCTCGACGCTGACCAAGAGGGTATATAGGGATGCGCGTTTGCCCTCGGAGCGTCCTTGGCTGGCTGAGGGGGTGGAGGTCGCTGCTTGCTTCAGGCCGATCGGGTCCACGCGCACGTTGCCCTGCACCTTCTTCTTCTGCGTTTTGGCCGGCATGCTCCAGTCCGGTAGCGGAGCTCACGTCGGTGCGCGTGGAAGTCCGTTTGAACCACAGTTTGGCTGAGAAAGACGACAGTGACGATGGTGGTGACGGCGATGGCGATGAGGCAAATGCTGAGACATAAGATCATGATGACGATGATGCCCGTTTTGTCGTCGATGAGTGTGATGACAGTGATGCATCTGATGACGATGGTGGTGACGATGACGTCGAGGAGGACGTGCGTGATGGGGCTGGTAAGGCTCATAGGGCTCCTGAGGCTCATGGGGCTCATCGCACTCGTCAGGCTCGTAGGGCTCATTGGGGCTCATAGGGCTCATGAGGCTCACAGGGCTCATGGGGCTCATAGGGTTCGTACGGCTCATAGGGCTCATAGGGCTCGTAGGGCTTGTCCGGGTCATAGGGCTCATAGGGCTCATAGGGGTCATCAGGCTCATGGGGCTCATAGGGCTCATAGTGCTTGTAGGGCTCATGGGGCTCATAGGGCTCGTAGGACTCATAGGGCTCATATGGCTCGTAGGGTCCATTGGGCTCATAGGGCTCACAGGGCTCGTAAGCCTCATGGGGTTCATAGGGCCCATAGGGCTCCAAGGGCTCATAGGGCTAGTAAGGCCCATCGGGCTTATAGGGCTCAACGGGCTCATAGGGCTCATAGGGCTCGAAGGGCTCGTTGGGCTCATGGGGCTCATAGAGAGCATAGGGCTCGTAGGGCTCATAGGGCTCATAGGGCTCGTAGGGCTCATGGGGCCATGTAGCTCATAGGGCTCATAGGGGTGATAGGGCTCAGAGGGATCATAAAGCTCATAGGGCTTCTAATGTTCAAAAGGCTCGGGGGGCTCATAGGGCTCACAGGGCTCTTGGGGTTCATAGGGCTCATAAGGGCTCATAGGGCTCATGGGGCTCATGGGGCTCATGGGGCCTACAGGGCTCGTAGCGCTCATAGGGCTCATAGGGCGCATAGAGCTCATAAGGCCCGTAGGGTTCATAGGGCTCGTAGGGGTCATAGGGCGAATAGGGCTCATAGGGTCCATAGGGCTCATAGGGGGCTCGTGGAGCTTGCACGTCTTGTCGACGTCAGTGTTGCCGGCCGCCCCTTCCTCCTCTTCCTCCTCCTCCTCCTCCTCCTCCTCCTCCTCCCTCTCATCCTCCTCCTCCTCATCATCATTGCCCTCCTGCGTATCTCTCTCCCCCCTCTGAGGATAAGGGGAAGCCAGAAAAGGAGGAGGAGGATGAAGCAACGTTGGCTGAGACCGTCACTCTGGCGACTCGGTTCGTTCGGACGGGGGCGCCAATGGAAGAGTAAGCCTTTTGGAAGAGCACGGTGTGTTTGCTATCCTCGGTCGCTGTGGAACGAAGTCGGTCTGTGAAACGAGGTGAAACAGGAACTGGCGGTGAAAAGTGCGAGCAGGCCGCAGGAAAGACGCGGAGTGACACATTGACTCTCTTCAGGCATGTTGCGCAGAAGCATGCCCGCGACCAGGGGGAGAAGCAGGAGGAGAGACGAGGAGCAGCAGCAGGAGGGGAAGTAGGGTTCAGAAGGGGCTCGTAGGGCTCGTAGGGCTCATAGGGGTCATAGGGCTCACAGGGCTCATAAGGATCATAGGGCTCATAGGGCTCATCGGGCTCATAGGGCTGGTACTGCGCATAGGGCTCATAGGGCTCCTAGGGCTCATAGGGCTCATAGGGCTCATGGGGCTCATATGGCTCATGGGGCTCGTAGGGCTCATGGTACTAACGGGGCTCATAGGGCTCACCGGGGGCACGGGGCCCAGAGGGCGCATAGGGCTCATGGGGCTCACACGGCTCATAGGGCTGATAGGGCTCATGGGGCCCATAGGGATCATAGGGCTCATAGGGCTCATTGGTCTCGTAGGGCTCATAGGGCTCACCGGGCTCATAGGGCTCGTAGGGCTCCTGGGGCTCATAGGGCTCATGGGGCTCATAGGGCTCCTGGGGCTCACTGGGGTCACGGGGCCCATAGGGTTCTTACGGCTCGTATGGCCCATGGGGCTCATTGGGCTCCTAGGGCTCATTGGGCGCACAGGGCTCATAGGGCTCGTAGGGCTCGTAGGGCTCATAGGACTCATAGGGGTCACAGGGCTCATAGGGGTCATGCGTCTCATAGGGCTCATGGGGCTCATAAGGCTCATAGGGCTCACCGGGCTCACAGGGTTCGTAGGGCTCGTATGGCGCACAGGGCTCGTTGGGCTCCTGGGGCTCATAGGGCTTACAGGGGCGATAGGGGCCATAGGGCTCATAGGGCTCATAGGGCTCATGGGGCTCATCGGGCTCACTGGGGTCACGGGGCTGATACGATTCATATTGCTCACAGGGAACTGGGCCCATAGGGCTCATAGGGCTCGTAGGACTTATCGGCGTCACGGGGCTCATAGGGTTCATAGGGCTCATAGGGCTCACACGGCTCATAGGGCTCATGGGGTTCACAGGGCTCGTCAGGATCATACACATCATCGGGCTTATAGGGCTCATAGGGCTCCTAGGGCTCACAGCGCGCATCGGGCTCATAGGGCTCATTGGGGTCATAGGGCTCATAGGGCTCATATGGTTCATAGGGCTCATGAGGCTCGCAGGGCTCATGGGGGCCATAGGGCTCACGGGGCTCATGGGAACCACAGGGCTCATAGGGCTCGTAGGGATCATACGGCTCATAGGGCTCATAGGGCTCATGGGGCTCATAGGGCTCACCGGAGTCACGGGGCTCATAGGGTTCATCGGGCTCACAGGGCTCACAGGGCTCTTGGGGCCCGCAGGGCTTATAAGGATCATAGGGCGCACAGGGCTTATAGGGCTCATAGGGCGCCTAGGGCTCACAGTGCGCAGCTCATGTGGCTCGTAGGGCTCATAGGGCTCATAGGGCTCACAGGGGTCATGGGGGTCGTAGGGCTCATAGGGCGCATAGGGCTCATAGGGCTCATGGGGCGTATTGGGCCCATCGGGGTGTTAGGGTCATAGGGCTGACAGGGCCCATGGGGCTCGGAGGGCTCGTGGGCCTTTTGGGGGGAGGGAGAGGAGATGGAGGAGGATCGAAGACGCCCATAGGGCCCATGGGTTACACGGAGAGGTTTTGCGGGATAAGATTGTTCATGCGCACGCGGGCCGCTTGCGGCACGCGCTCGCGGCTGAAGAGGCCGGGCGTTTGCGCAATGCTGGGCCTGTAGGTGGCCTCGCCTTCGCAGGCGCCCTTCCATCGAGGAGCAACTCTGGCCACACGACGTTTTTCGTGAGGGCGCGGCCTGCGGGCGAGAGGCGCGAGGCATCGGCAAGCACTCGAATGGTTGTGCGAGAGCGCACGCGGCCGAGAGCAACGTATAGGTGCCCATGTGAGAAGGGACTTTTACGGACGTCCACCACGCATCTTGTGAGCGTGGAGCCCTGAGATCCGTTAAACGTCGACGCGTAGGCGGGCCGCAAGGGGAATTGTCGGCGGCACATGACGGCGGTGCCGCGCGCCAACGACCAGCGGAAGCATATCCGCGGCAACGGGAATTGGCGGCCGTCCAACGTTTCCACCAAAAGGTGCCGGTCGTAAACTTTCCGAAGCAGGACGGGCGTATGGTTCATGAGCCGGTCGGTAGGGCTGAAGTTCCGCATGAGCTCGTAGAGCGCGCCCTCCACCAAGGTCAAGCTGCGTGGCGGCACGCCGTGTTCGTCTTGCATGTTGAGGAACTCCATGGTGACGTGCGATTCAATCTCGCGATCGGAGCCGTCCACGTCGAGAGAGTCCGCGCTGCAACGGGTGAACCGGTTGAGTTGGTACGTTTGCACCAATGTTTCCAATGCGGTTGAATTGATGGTGTTTACGACGTCGTTGGTGGTGGCCATGATCTTCGACTTGGCGCGCTCGTGCGGGTCGTTCAAGTGCGGGAAAGCGAATTGGATGGCGTCGGCGTGGTCCGGCACGACGTCGCACAGAGACAGTTCGACATAACCGGGTTCATCAGCCACTCTGTGCGGGGCGGGGGCGGTGCCGTTTCCAAGGGTTTCAATCCAGGCAGCGTATTGGGGGTCTGCGCTCTGTCGATGGCTGGAGCGAAGCTCGAACGTGGCGAATTTGCTCCACGACGGGGAGTGGCGGACGCTCATGTTCACGATGCTTTGTCGGGTAGCTCCTTTGACGACGGGGGGGATCTGGCGGAAGTCACCGTAGCAGACAAACGTTTTGTGCACATACGTCTCGGGGAACGCAGTCTGCAGATCGGCGAGCAAGCGGAGGACGGCCTCCCAGGACGTACGCTTGGCCGAAGGCCATTCGTCCCATTGGATCAGCGCAGAGCGGGCGAGGTCCGCGGCCTGCTGCGTCTGCATGGCCAAAGAACATGTAAGGGCGTCCTCGTCGGAGAGGGGGATTTTGAACACGGAGTGGGCGGTGGCGCCGGACGGCACCTGGAGAGCTGCGACCCCCGTGGTGGCCACGTTGATGACGTGCTTTCCGAGCGCCTCCGTGGCTGCGGTGACGTAGGATGCCAAGGTAGACTTGCCGCTCCCCGCGCGGCCGTGGACGAAGACACAGGACTCCCTGCCAGCGCCGATGGACACCATGATGAATTTTGCCGCGCGGCGTTGGCCTGGATCTGCGTCAATCAAATGGCTGACGTCGCTCGGAGGCCGCGGGCGCGCTGCACTGGAATGGGTAGTAGGTGCGCGTGCGCGCTCTGGGGGGGCGCCGCCCAGTCGCCACGCGTCGTCGGAGTAGCCGAGATCAAGCCAAGAGGCACGCAGCGCCGCACGCAGGTGTTCCTGCGCGCGTTGCTCGGTGAGCCCGCGGTCGATGAAGTCCTTCATGAGGTAAGCCTCGAACGCGCGGCACAACGTGATGGGGTTGGCATCGAGCTCGAGGAGCGCCAGGAACGCAAAGCGGAGCTGGTGCGCAGAGTACCGCAGGTCCACCATCTCTTGGAGCACGAGGCGGGCCTCATCTGTCCGAGAAAAAAGCCCCGTGGCGAGAAGCGCTTCCTCGTAGGAGGGGTACCGGCGGCCATCGTAGCGCAAGCAATCATCGAAGGAAGTCTTGGCGAAGCGCAATAGTATCTGCCCGAGGTAGAACACTTCCTTCTGGCGCGGGAATTTCATTTCTAGCCTGCATAGGGGGTGCTCTCCGCGCAGTTTGGGGTAGACGAAGAACGCCCGGCGCGGTGCTCTGTCCAGCGTTGGCGGGGCGGGTGCTGTGGAGTGCGGTTTGCCGGGCAGGGTGACGGTGAAGTCTTCTCCGGCTTTTGTCGGAGCAGGCGCCCCGGGGAAGAGCTGAGGGAAGAAACCTTTCAACGATGCTGGGCGCGTGGCGGTGACCATGAACAATTCGAAGTACTCGTGGTATTTGAGTTCGTCCCAAGGCTGCCCACGTGGCCGGTGGAAGTATCGCTGTAGCTGGGAAACTGTATTGTCCAACGCGGTTTCCTCCTGGCCGTGCTCGTACACGACGAAATCGCACCCCGGCAAGTGCACGGGGAGGCAAATGACGTGAGGGACGCGCTCGTACGTGTTATAGCCAAAAATGCGCCACGCGCATTCCGAAGCGCATAAGTACCTTCCACGCAGCCACTCGGAGATCTCGTCTTTGACGGCGTCGTCGTAAAGAAAATCGTAGGACGTCTTATCAGGCCCTTTGAATAAGTACTTGTAGAGGTACTCGAACAGATTGACCGATCCTGCGAATTTCACGTTGGCGTGGCCTTCCCATCGACGTAGTATGGTGGGGTTGTACTCCACCACCAAGCGGTTGCAGCAGATGGATCTCCGGCCATGCACGGCGCGCTTTTCGGTGCAATTAGGGCATGTGCCCCCGCACGGACGGCGCCGATGGTGCGGGTACCCTCGAGCATCGAACGTCGTGTCGTCTTGGAATGGCCACGGGCAGCCCTTGGTGCACTCTTGGGTGGGGCCGTTTGGGCGGCACGCGGGCGTGCAGGAGTGCACCATGTGCGTGAGCACGAGCTGGCGTAAGTGCGTGTCGTCGGTGGGGACTTCGCAGGAGATAATGGCGCCCACGTCTTCGGCGGTTGCGGGTGGGTCGGCGTAGGCGACGACAATGTGCGCGTGAGGAAGGCCGCGTAGCTGATACTCGATCACCCGAATGATGCATCGGCGGCGGCCGTAGAAGTCTTCCTTCAAAAACTTCGTCATCTCCTCGAGTCGGCCGTGAAAAACTCGCACGCAAATGTCGGGCCGGTCCGCCGCAGTTTGCCCTGGCGACAGCGCCGCGACAATGTCCGGCCACGCGGGGTTGCAAGTGAGGGTGATGAAGAAGGTGGGCCATCCGAGTCTGCGAGCCAACTCCATTGCGTCGGTGCGTAGGCGACGCAAATGGCGCGGGGAGCCAGGCACGCTGCTGGGCAGGTAATATTTCTGGCCGATGGTGGTGCTGTCGGGGCGTTCGTTGGCGAGGACTTCGCACAACTGGTTTCGGGTTGCTGTGCGCGCGGCCTGCTCCCGACGTATGAGAGACAGTCGCTCGTCCTCCATGCGGCAGTACATGTTGATGAGCCATTCGTTGAGCAGCCGACCGCACAGATGGAGGTGTGGCAAGCGAAGAATCTGCTGCCGGTACCACCACATTTGTGATATGGAGGAGCCGTTCGCCAAGCGTATGTCCGGGCTCCAGCCGCGGCCGCCGCGGGGAAACCAGAGTGGGTAGCTCGAGGGTTCGTGCAGTGCGTTGAGGGGATGGATGTAGCATGGCTCCGCGTCAGACCTGAGGCGAAAAAGAACGGCGCGAGGTTCGCGAGGCATGTTGTCTGTGTCGTCGACGAGAGCAGCGACCTCGGCTACGGCGGGGCGGTACTGCAAACGGATGGCCACCTCCTGGGGGCCCCGCGCGGTGTTGAAGACGCGCTGGAGTGATTGCATGTAGGGGTTCTGTTCGAGGATGAGGGTCTCTAAACGTCGCAGCAAGTGTCCGGGTAGTCCCATCTTTGCGCCAGTGGACGCGCGCTCGGCAGGGTCGATGAGCAAGTACCGTAGGGGCGTCACCACGTCTGGGTTGAACACTTTTCGGTACATGGTCCCGTGGATGCGGATGTTTGACGGGCTCAGCTCGCTCCCGAAGCGCAGCTCTTTGATCTGAGTGGAGCTTTGCACTTCGTGCATCGCCAGTGAGAACATGTTGTTGAATCGTCGTGAGTGAGCTGAAAAACTCGTCAACCGAGGGGCATTCGTAGTAGGGTCATGGACGGGCCTTCCAGCGGCGTCCTTGTAGGTCCAAGTGGTGCTGAAGAGTCGGAGGAGGTCGGGGCCGGGTCGAGGGAAGAACATATCGAAGTCCACGACGTATTTGCCGCCGCTGCAGCAGAAGCCGTGTACCTCATGTGCGAAAAGGAGGGCGCCACAGTGCGTGCAAGAATGGTTTTGAGGGCCCAGGTCGTGGGTGGTTCGAGGTCGTCCCCCTGATGGACCGGAGCCAATGCACACTGAGCACGCCCGCGCACTCGCAGGTGCATCGCGCTGGGCGTTCGAAAATGCATCCCTTGGCTGCGCCACGCCGCATCTGGAGCACGTGAATGTTGTCGGGCTTTGTCGTTGGTTGTCGGCGGCGCACTCTCGGCAAGTATGATCTCCCGTGTGTAGGCGCCTCGTGGCAAAGTCGGAGTGGGTTTTGGCCACTCCGCAGACGGAGCACGTCAGTGTGGCCGCGGCTGGTCTACCGCGCCGTCCGGCCGGTGGGGGCACGGATCTCGGAGTCGCGCTCATGGTTTGAGCCGTGCGGGCTGCGGAATCAGCCAGGGCTCATAGGGCTCACAGGGCTCAGAAGGCGCATATGGCCATAGGGATCATAGGGGTCGTAGGGCTCATGGGGCTCACAGGGGCTCGTAGGGCTCGTTGGGCTCATAGTGCTCGTGGGGCTCATAGGGGTCCTAGGGCTCATAGGGCGCATAGGGCTCGCAGGGCTCGTAGGGCTCATTGGGGTCATAGGGCTCGTAGGGCTCATAGAGCTCATAGGGCTCATAGGGCTTGGTGGCTTCATAGGGCTCGTAGGGCTCGCAGGGCTCCTAGGTGTCGTAGTTCGCACAGGGCTCGTAGGGCTCATAGGGCTCATGAGGCTCACAGGGGTCATAGGGCCTATAGGGCTCGTATGGCTCATACGGTTCATTGGGCTCGTGGGGCTCAGAGGTCTCGTAGATATCATAGGTCTCACACGGCCCATAGGGCTCATAGGGTCCCCACGGCTCATAGGGCTCGTAGGGCTCATAGGGGTCGCAGCGCTCGTAAGGCTTATAGGGGTCATAGGGCTCATAGGGCTCATATGTATCATAGGGCTCATAGTGCTCATAAGTCTGCCACGTAATAGGTTTCAAAAGGCACATAGGGCTCATAGGGGTCGTAGGGCTCATAGGGCTTAGTGGGCCCATAGGCATCGTAGGGCTCATAGTTCGCATAGGGCTCATAGGGCTCATAGGGCTCGTAGGGCTCGTAGGGCTCGTAGGGTTCATAGGGCTCATAGGGCTCATAGGGCTCATAGGGCTCATGCGTCTCATAGGGCTCATGGGGCTCATAGGGCTCTCTGGGGGCACGGGGCTCATAGGGCTCAGTGGGTTCATAGGGCTCATAGGGCTCGTAAGGCTCAGTGGGCGCATAGGGCTCACAGGGCGCGTAGGGCTCATAGGGCTCTGGGTGCTCCCGGGGCTCATAGGGCTCGCAGGGCTGGTAAAGCTTATAGGGCTCATAAGGCTCAGAGGGGTCATAGTGCCCATAGTGCTGGCGCGTAATAGGTCGCGAAGGGCTCATAGGGTTCATATGGCTCATAGGGCTCGTAGGGCTCATAGGGCTCATAAGGCTCATAGGGCTCATTCGGGTCACACGGATCATGAGGGTCATAGGGCGCATAGGACTTATAGGGATCGTAGGGCTCCTCATGGGGCTCATAGGGCTCATAGGGCGCATAGGGCTCATAGGGCTCATGTGGCGCATAGGGCTCATAGGGTTCACAGGGCTCGTAGGGCTCGTAGGGCTTGCAGGGCTCATGGGGCTCATAGGGCTCGTACGGCTCATAGGGCTCCTAGGCTCATGGGGCTCGTAGGGCTCGTAAGGCTCATAGGGCTCATAGGGCTCATAGGGCTCATAAGGGGTCTTCAGGCTCATAGGGCGCATAGGGCTCACAGTGTTTGTGGGGCTCATGGGGCTCGTAGTGCTCGTAGGACCCATAGGGCTCATATGGCTCAGTGGGTCCATAGGGCTCATAGGGCTCATAGGGCTCGTGGGGCTCATGGGGCTCATTGGGCTCATAGGGCTCATAGGGTTCACCGGGGTCACGGGGCTCATAGGGCTCATAGGGCACATCGGGCAGACCCGGCTCATAAGGCTCATAGGGCTCATGGGGCTCACGCGGTTCTGAGGCTCATAGGGCTCATTTGGCTCACACGGATCTGAAGGATCATAGGGCGCATAGGACTTATAGGGATCGTAGGGCTCCTCATAGGGCTCATGGGGCTCATAGGGCTCATAGGGCGCATAGGGCTCATAGGGCTCATAGGGCGCATAGGGCTCATAGGGCTCACAGGGCTCATGGGGGATCACCATGATTTTTCAAATGTTGGGTAGGATTACTTTTGGGACTGGCGGGGGCGGGAGAGGCGCAAGCATGGCGGAGAAGGCGGAGCACAGCATGGAGAGTGTAAGAGGAGAGGAGGAGGAGCGCGAGGCGGCGAGGCGGCCCTGTGGCGGGGCGGTCAGAAGTCGCGTCTACGCGAACGGCACGCCGTCGTCCTTGTGCAGTTTGGGCAGGCGCGGACGCAGGCAGAAAGCCATTGTGAGGTCCCGCAGTCGGAGCGGTTTTTGTCCTGGGCCGAAGCGGCCATTAATCCACTCCAGGTGCCGGCGCGCCGCGGCGAAGTTCAGAATGCCGAGCTCGGCAGCGCCCTCGGCGGTTCCAGGGAGATAGCGCGCGATAGTGTCCCAGTCCTCGGCGGACCATTCCGTGTCGACCGTCCTGGAAGCCAGGGCGTCTATAAGCCGCAGATGGTGTCCCCGAGTGTACTTGCACCCCACGTGCAAGACGGGGAGTTTCGTCTTCGACGTTTCGAGGGTGAGGTCGAGGGCTCGCGGTGTTCTAGCCTCGAGCTGCAGGTCCGCAGTGGCGGCGGCGTGGTCGAGCAGGCTGTGCATGCCCGTGGGGCTGCGCAGGAGTTGGTCTAGAACGGGTGTGCCCCCCACTGGGCGCGACGTGTCCCAGCGAGTCTCCTTCACGGGGTAGGCACGGACAGCTGCTGCCATGGCGAGTGCGTTGGCCTCTGTTGGCTCGGTGGAGGCCGCGGCCAGCGCCGCTAGGGCGGCGCAAACAGGCCGACGGCGAGGCACGATATGCAGCAAGGACAGCCACCACAGCGCGTGGGATTCGGTGCAAGCCGGTCTGGAGCGAAGCTCGTCGTACGCGTGGTACATGGTGACCACGTCGGCGCGCTGGTCCATGCGAGTCCACACGGACAACGCAGCCGATGCGTCCCGGAGAAGGTTGTCTGCAAAGTCCTGGAAGTCCGGGTCTGGCCGCCAGGGTGGTTCTCTGGCAGGGCCAGGACCCTCCGGTGACGAGGCCTCGGCGTCCGCAGCAGGGGGCTCGTCAGCGATGGGAAACGTCGCTGGCGCGTCCTCGATGGCGAGGATGGGGTCTACGCAAGGAAGGTCGGCATCGGCGTCGTCGCCCGCGCGCAGTGCGACGAGCTCAGCCTCCAGTGTCCGAATCTTCCGAAGAGCCCAGGAGGTATCCGTGCGCGGCGGTGGGTCGGGCTCCGTCCAATGCGCGGCCAAGCGCTGCAGCAAAATGCTGCGGGCTCCGCCGCACGGAACGCCATTGGCGCTGCAAGTGGACGAAAGAGTTGCCCACGACGCCGCAAACATTGCATCGTCGATCGTGGTCAAAGGCGGCACGCCACCAGTGGAACATCGATGCTTGCGTTTGGCGGGCGGGTTTGCTGCCGTGGGGAACGCAAACACAGCAGAGCGCGAAGGGAAAGAAGTTCGAGCCGAGTGGCCACTGGGATTGGGCGAGCAGCAAATGTGCGGAAGAAGGATTTGCAGAGAAGCACACGAGGGAGGTAGAGAAGGCAGAGAGAGGGGGAGAAGGGGAGCGAAGTAAAGTACGAGGACGCTGCAGAGGCGCATGGATTCGAGCAGGGATGTGGCCTGACTGGACGGGCTTGCCAGTGCTCTTTCGCCATGTCCTGCCTCCACTTCAGCGTGCGGTTTGTAGGGCTCGTCAGCCCGAGAACTTCCGGAGGACGGTGCAGGGCTCGCAGGGCTCATGGGGTCATGTAGCAGCATAGGGGAGCATGTGGCTCATGTAGCTCACAGAGGGCACATGCAGAAAGGGAGCAGTGGTACCGCAGGATTAGAGCTGACTTGCGGCCTTGTTGGAACTCTCTTTGGCTGTCTTGGGCGTGTCTTCGGCTGTCTTGGGGCTGTCTTGGGGCCGTCTTGGGCTCATAGGGCGCATGGGGCTCGTAGGGCTCAAAGGGCTCGTAGAGCTCACTCGGCTCATAGGTCTCGTAGGGCTCACAGGGCTCATGGGGCTCATAGGGCTCGTACGGCTCATAGGGCTCATAGGGCTCATAGGGCTCGTAGGGCTCGTAGGGCGCATAGGGCTCATAGGGCCCGTAGGGCTCATAGGGGCCATCAGGCTCATAGGGCTCTTGGGGCCCATAGGGCTCACAGTGCTTGCAGGGCTCATGGGGCTAATAGGCCTCGAAGGACTCGTAGGGCTCATAGGGCTCATATGGCTCAGTGGGTCCATAGGGCTCACAGGGCTCATAGGGCTCGTAGGGCTCATGGGGCTCATGGGGCTCATAGGGCTCATAGGGCTCATAGGGCTCACCGGGGTCACGGGGCTCATAGGGCTCATAGGGCTCATCGGGCTGACACGGCTCATAAGGCTCATAGGGCTCATGGGGCTCACACGGATCGTAAGGATCATCGGGCGCACAGGGCTCATGGGGCTCGTAGGGCTCCTCATAGGGCTCATAGGGCTCATAGGGCTCGTAGGGGTCATAGGGCTCATAGAGCGCATAGGGCTCGTAGGGCTCATCGGGCTCATAGGGCTCGTAGGGCTCAAAGGGCTCATGGGGCTCATAAGGCCCGTAGGGGTCATAGGGATCGTAGGGGTCGTAGGGCGCATAGGGCTCATAGGGTCCATAGGGCTCATAGGGGGGCCCGCGGAGCTTGCACGTCTTGTCGACTCATTGTTGCCTTCGTGGAAGCCCAGGGCACAAATGAGGTAGAAGCGTATCTATTTCCGAAGAATGGTAATGACTGTAGCTTCCTGGGGCCGCATTGGGAGACCCTTGGGTGCGTTATTGAGCCGTCTTGGGGGCTGTTTTGGGGATCCCTGGGGCCATTTTTTGGGCCTCGCGGGGGCTTGAGACCTGATTGGGGCGTCTGGGGAGAGTCTGGGGCCTCTCGGGGGCCTCTTGGTGCGTCATGTTCCTCCTTTTCGGCTTCTGTTGGGGGAGTCTTGGGGCCTCCTGGGCTCGTCCCGGGCGCTCGTTGGAGAGTCTTGAGGCCGTCTTGGGCCGTCCTGGGGCTGTCGTGGGGACCTTTTGTGCCTCCTGTGGGCGGTTTTGGGGGCCTATGGGGCCGTTGTGAAGTGCAGAAAGCGGAGAAAGCGGAGACGGCCAAATACTCGGAAAAACTATACGAAATTAACGAAATTAGTCTCTCGAAGCCTTCTTGGGGAGTCTCTCTGAGCTCTCTTGGGACCTCTTGGGAGCCTTTTGGGCCGTGTGTGGTCCCTCTGTGAGCGCTCATGGGCCGTCCCGGAGCGATCTTGGGCCGTCTCGGGTCTCCCCGGGACCGTCCGGGAAGCGTTCGTGGGCCCGGCCGAGCGGCGCAGGGTGGCCTGGAGGGGGTCCGAATCCGAACTTTCGACTTTCACGTCCGAGGGGCCGAATTTATGTACTTTCGACTTTCACGTCCGAGGGGCCGAATTTATGTACGGGGGGGGGGGGGGGTTCCTTATAAGAATATTCGAGAAGGAATATTATATATTATATATATATATATATATATATATATATATAATATATATATATATATATGTATATACATATTATGGACAGACATACATACATACATACACACATACAAACATACACACACACATACATACATACATACAACATTACATACATATCATACATACATACATACATCCACATACATCCATCCATCCCACATACATACATACATACATACATACACAACATACATACATACATACATACGAAAGAGCGTGTTCTACCGCTGCTGGCGGAAAACCGGGGGGGGTCACTACCGGTTCGAACCCCTCCCCCCACCCCCCCCCCTCCGGAAAACCGGGGGGGGTCACTACCGGTTCGAACCCCTCCCCCCCCCCCCCCCAGCTCATCATGAAAAGGGGGGGGGGTCACTACCGGTTCGAACCCCCCCCCCCCTCGAAAACCGAGTGGGGGTGCGGACAGTGGTGGGGACGGTGTTGGTGGGGACAGTGGTGAGGGGACAGCGGGACAGTGGTGGGGACAGTGGGACAGTGGGACAGTGGTGGGGACGGTAGTGGTGGGGACAGTGGTGGGGACAATGGTGGGAACAGGGGGGACAGTGGACAGTGGTGGGAACGGTGGTGGTGGGGACAGTGGTGTGGGGACAGTGGGAATGAGGTGGAAACACTGGGACAGTGGAGGGTACAATGGTGGTGGGGACACTGGTAAAGGCGGTGGCGAGGACGGCGGTGGGACAATGGGACAGAGGTACAGTGGGGACAGTGGTGGGGACAGTGGGGACAGTGGTGGAAACAGTGGGACAGCTCAGTGGGACAGCGGAGGAGTCAGTGGGACAGTGGGGACAATGGGGATAGGCAGTGGTTGGGTCCGTGGAGACAGTGGGGAGAGTGGAACCGTGGTGGGAACAGTTGTGGGAACAGTGGGGACAGTGCGACAGTGGTGGGGGCATTGGTGGGGACAATAGGGACGGTGGTGGAACCAGTGGGGACAGTGGTGGTGAGGACAGTGGTGCTGGGAACAACAGTGGGGGATGTGATGCGAGCGGTGGTAGGGACCGGGAGTCGTTTGCTGGCGGTGCGTGGGGGGGGGGGGTCGAACCGGTAGTGACCCCCTCCGGTTTTCGAGGGGGGGGGGGGGGGGCTTTCCAACCGGCAGTGACCCCCCCCGGTTTTCGGAGGGGGGGGGGGGGGGGGAGGGGTTCGAACCGGTAGTTCCCCTCGGTTTTCGAGGGGGGGGAAGGGGGGGGGGGGGGGGGAGGGGTTGGGGGGGGGAGGGGGGGGGGGGGGGGGGGGGGGGGGAGGGGTTCCGGAGGGGGGGGGGGGATTTCGGAGGGGGGGGGGGGGGAGACCCCCGGGTTCCGGAGGAAAAGGTTGGCAATTTTCCAGAGTAAAGCGGCGGTGGATCACGCTCTCATACATACATACATACATACATACATACATACATACATACATACATACATACATACATACATACATACATACATACATGTATACATACATACATATATATATATATATATATATATATACTGACCCTCTAATGGATTGCTCCTGGGCCTCACGGGAGGGCGGCGGCGTACAAATGACCACTGAGAGCCAGCGACTTCATACACAGCCACCCTCCCCGAAGGTACCTGCAAAAAAGTTCGTCTGAAGGCGTCTGAGGAGGAGGAGGAGGAGGAGCAGGAGCAGGAGGGGTAGCAGGAGGGGGAGGAGGAGGAGGAGGAGGAGGAGGAGGAGGAGGAGGAGGAGGAGGAGAAGAGGAGGAGGAGGAGGTGGAGGAGGGGAGGAGGAAAGGAAGGAGGAAGAGTGGAGGGAGGAGGAGGAGGAGGAAGAGGAGGACGAGGAGGAGGAAGAGGAGGAGAGGGGGATGAGGAGAGAGGGGGCGGAGGAGGAGGAGGAGGAAGGGGGAGGAGGAGGAGGGGGAGGAGGAGGTGGAGGTGGAGGAGGAAGACGAGAACGGAGCTGGGAGGGTGTATACATCTTCGTGGCTTGCTCAACCCCCGATTTCCTCCGGGCCCCGCGAGGCCGGCGCCGCGGGGGACGAGGACGGGTGCGCCCGCTACTTCTCCGGGGTGCGGCAGTTGGAGGCCGCCCGCCAGCTTCCCGCGTGGGGAGCCTCCTGGGCCAAGAGGAACCCAGACCACCTCGAGCAATGAAATAATCACGACGGGGGGGTTGTCACCACTTTCGTGCCCCAGGGGGCCCTTACCGGGCCTCGGTGCCGTCAACAAACGACTCGAAGCCAGTCCTGGGCAACAGGTCGAAAGCTCTGGGGGTCGGCGTCGTGAAAAAATCCGCACGTCGGGGGTCTAGGTGGGTCAGAGGAAGCGCGCGGACATGGGCTAAGCTCGGCATCGCTCCGACGTGCGCACTTTTCCTCGGCGATGACCATCGAGGAGCATCCTGGGACATCTTACAAGAAAAACAGTTATAGATATATAACAACATTAAAAAAAAATCGAACAGTGCACGGGCAATGCACGCCCGAGCGATGGCAAGCCAGGCGCTTCCATGCGAGACCGGCGTGCTCCGCCGCCATCGCCAAGTCGGGCGGCGCCGGCCGCGTGTTTCGCGGGGCACCGTCCCCGATCCGTGGCGCCGGCGCCCACGCGCCCGATCCGCGGACCCGTACGGCAGAGGGAGCGCTGGCCTCATTTCCGCGTTTCCGCTCGTTCCGACTCGTGCTCCCGCTGCATTGCTGGTGTCATTTCCCGTGCCATTCCACGGCACGCAATGCAATGCTAGGTTGATACTACGTTTTGCGGTGCTCTTCTACGCCATGCCATGCCGTGCTCTACAATACATCGCGTACCCTTTCGGGATCCTTGCCCTGCTCGACATCCGACTGTGCGAGTAGAGAGGGGAGCTGCGCCATGGTATGGGATGGGAGGGAGGGGTAGGATGTCAGATATGACGCGAGCGCACCTAGCTTGACACTCCCCTTCCCCCAAAAAAATTCAAAGTCGGCACGCGCGGGGGAGAGACTGCGGTCGAGGTGCAGCTCATCTGACCCCCCGCCAACTTTGGAACATTGGGGGGGGGAGGCGTTGACGGATGAATGTGGCATGAGTGCTTCAGGAGGGAAAATAATCGACGGACGGTCTCTAGGAAAATATGGGAAAATATGGGAAGTGGGGGGGGGAGACAAAACCCCCCAAACATATTTTAAAATATTGAGAATTTGTTTATTTGTGTGTATTTATTTGTGTGTGTCCCAGGGCCCCTTCAGTGTTCGCATTTTTTTATCCGAGGCCTGCAAGGCGTGTGAGCGCATGCCCGCCCGGCCGCCCGGGCGCGGGGGCGTAGGCTCTGTCAATCAGTGCCCAGTCCCGTGGCCGGGAAGGTCTTCAGCGGCGGCGCGCAGAGGTTCGCCTTGTCCGGTTTGCTGGCGCTCTTCGCCTTTTGGTCGGCGACCTATGTTGGGGGCAGCCAAGCAAGAGTGGGGGAAGTACCATGGCAGAGGCCATGGCATCAGCCCGGATTTGAGGGGCCTCCCTTCTGATTTCAATGCGTCCCTCGGTCCCCCCCCCTCGTCCGCGCGCACACGTGCCTCGGCCCACGATTTGCGAAGCCCCCTCCTGGACGCCCCCGACTCATGGGAGGTCCTCGTGGCGTTGGCCGGACGCGGCATCGGAAAGCTGGCCATGCTGAGCCCTTGGAGGGTTCCAGTCGGGAGGGTCAACGAAAATTATTGCGGGCCCAGCGGTGTGAGACATCCTTGGCTGGTTGGTTGGCTGGCGCCCTGGTTGCCGAGTGGACAGGCATCCAGAGGCCAAGTGTAGCACACGCCCCGCACGGATCGCGCCCACGGGGCCGGTAAAAACGTTTGTGTCCCAGGATCAAGCGTTTTGCAACCCGCCTGAGAGAATCTCTTGACCCGGAAAACAAACAAATACCCGCGACCCAGGGGGAGGAGGAGCAGGAGCATGAGCATGAGCAGGAGCAGGATCAAGAGCATGAGGAGGAGGAGGAGGAGGAGGAGGAGGATAAACAGGATGAAGATCAAGTGGGAGTAGAAAAGAGGAAAGGAGGAGGATAATGACAAGGAGGAGGAGGAGGAGGAGGAGGAGGAGGAGGAAGGAGGAAGGAGGAGGAAGGAGGTGGACGAGGAGAACGAGGAGAAGGGGGAGAGAGGGTACAGCATTCTCGTCGTATTCCTTCTTCACGCCTTCCCACATGCGCTATGGGCAACCGATTTACGCGCAGCTGGCTGGCGTCGCCCTGGGAAGTATCATGGCCCCCCACCCAGTGGAACGCGAGGAAGGCGGGCGGGCGGGAAAAGCTGCAACAATACCCCTACGAAGTGACCCCGGTGGTACCGCAGAGGGCATAGCAGCCTCATTACCCACTTGCGTCCATGAGCGAAAAGCAGTGCACTAGCGCATATGCTAATCTTGCGGGCCCAGCTGTCCCCCACACATAGTGCCCGCTGGGTCCACCAGGCCCCCTGGGGCATGCAAAACGAAACGGACGGACGGACAGACAGACAACGCACAGGCAGACAGGCAGACAGACAGACAGACAGGCAGACAGACGGACAGACAGACAGACACACACACACACAGACAGACACAGACAGACGGACACAGGGCAGTCCGCACGCAGGTCGGGCCAGGCGTGAGCAAAGCACTTTTTCGCAAAGTCCGCAGCCCCCGCAGGAGGCCACCAGCCGTGAGCATAGAGGCCGAGTGGGCTGAGAGTGGATATGGACACTCCCACTGCTCACAGTGCACTGCCCCAATCAATCACTCGCGCCTCGCGGTTCAGGGGCGACATGTACAGGCTGTGTTTCAGAGGGGATAGGGACTGGCCTGACGATGCTGAGAATTGAGAGAGAGAGAGAGAGAGAGAGAAAACAATAAAAGAGAGGGAGAGAACGAGAGAGACAGCGAGACAGAGAAGGACATAGAGAGAGAGAGGGACCCCCCCCAAAAAATAAAAAAATAAAAGAAACGAGTCCTGGATCCCGGGGCTTTCCAACTGCCTGGACCAGGTTTTCATCCGGGGCTCTCTCTTGTCTGACGGAGGGGCCTTGGGAGGCCGGACACGACGAGGAGCCTCAGGACCCCTTTCCCGCAGGACTCGCTTTCCTCATGGCGAAGCAGCGAAGCATCGAAATCCGCTCAAGATCTGCTCCCATAATTACCCCTCTCGAGGTCCACCCTGTCCAGTTTTTCGAGCTGCGCCCGGCCGTGGCAGCGAGAATCTCCAGGAGCGTCCCCAGAAGCATCCGAGCCGAAGGCGCCGAGCTCCCTTCACGGGGGTCTGCAGAGGGGAGCCGGCTTGCTCTCTGGGCGGGCGCGCCATCTGCTTCGGCGGATGGACAACTACTTGCGCCGCGCCCTCGCGACCGACCGGGGTGTTCGAGCAGACCCAGCGCCATCCCCTACGCGCCCCAGATGCAGCGCTTGGTCGTAGTATGAAGTCGGGCCTGTCCCCTTACAGGAGGGATATTCAAAAATAGTTTTAAATCTAGTCTGGGGACGATATTTCTATTATGTCTGAGCATGTCTTATCATTTTTGACTACTGCTCTTTTTCGTCCAAAATCCGCCTGTAGGGGGACACGCCCGACCTAAATCTAGCGCCATCCCCTACGCCCCAGATGCAACGCTTGGTCGCAGTAGGGCGCAGTATTCGGGCCCGTGCACGAAGCCGTCACTTGTTAACTGGGGGACGCGGGGGAGCGACGGCGCCAGGGGCTGGCCCAGGACCAGGGGCATATCGCTCCAGAGCATTCTCTGGAAGCGCTCCGAGGAGGAGGAAGAGGAGGAGGAGGAGGAGGAGGAGGAGGAGGAGGAAGGAGGAAGGAGGAGGGAGGAGGAGGAGGGAGGAGGAGGAGGGAGGAGGAAGGAGGAGGAGGCGGAGGAGGAGGAGGAGGAGGAGAATGAGGAGTGAGGAGGAGCGGCCGCGGCGACCGACACGTCCTCCAAAGCCGCCAGACCTCCGAGATTCCCGCTGTCGTCCTGGTCCGGGCCTCGCCTCGCAGGCGAGAAGCAGGGAGGAGCTGCCTCTTGCACCCGGGGCGCCTCGGAAGGGACTCAGAAGGCCTCTGCCAGGCCTCTTCCTCCTCCTCCTCCTCCTCCACATCATATCCTCCTCCTCCTCCTTCCTCTCCGTCCTGATCAGTGGGAGTCCTGATCAGTGGGAGAAGGAGAGAAGGAGAGAGGGGGAGGCAGCATGAGAGGGAAGAGGAGACGGTGGGGAGGGAGGGGCCCGGTTCTCGTCGCCGAGGGGCAGAAAGCGAAGGGGCGTGGATTAGCGACGGGTCCCGTTTCCATGGTAAGTCGCGGGTGTCCGCCGCCGAACGGGGCGGCACCGGCCGCATTTTGGGGAGGGCACTTCCCCCGATCCATGGATCTGGCGACCGCGCGCCAAATCCATGGATCGCTAATCCATTTTGCGCGCGCACCCGACCCTGGCCTGCTGAGGCCATCTGAGAAGCTCCATGAGCCTTCTCCGAATGGGCAGGTGCGGATTATCAGTATGCAGGAGGACTTCTCAGAAGCCCCGCCGCCTTCTGCGAGGGCCCGCCCCCATCACGCCTCCCCCGGGCGCACCACCGGCGGCAGTCTAGGCCGGCGATAGCCAACGAAAGCGTCTGATCGATAGTAGCCCAGCCGGCGGTATCGGGCGGCCCGCCCCTCGGAAGCCGCGAAATGCGGGGCGGATCAGTGGGAGGGGCAGCCAGAGCTAATGGAGGATGACGATTAATAAATGACCAGGGGTCGTGTTCACGCGGCGGCGCCCTGGACGACGATTGGAAAAAAACCGGCCGCGGGCTGGAAAACTATTTTTCAAAAATCGTTCTCCTCCAGTCAGGAAATGGTGCAGAAACAGCAGACAACTATGCTTTTAATCGTTCCCTCCCACTTCTTTTAAGAATCGTCATCCCGCACTACAGACAAGGGGCCCCCCGCAGGGGGCCCCCAAGGGGGGCCCTCCCGGGCCCGAGGAGAGCACCTTCCCCCCCCCCCCCCCCCCCCCCCCCCCCTTGCGCCCACCCCTCTTGCGCGAACGACGCCCAACACGCCCGCTCATCCAGCTCGGCCCAGCCGCGATGCCTGGGGGGCGGCCCGGGCCCCCCCCCCACCCCTCTGCCGACACGTTGTCCCCGGAAAGGCCCTTCCCCTTCCCCCCCCCCCCACGTGCGCCCCCCCCCCCTCTCTTGCCTCGGCGACGCCCACAGCGCCCGCTCCAGCTCGGCCCAGCCGCGACAATCGGGCGGCCCGCCCCCCCCCCCCTTCCTTCGCACCCTTTTCCCCGGCGGAGGCCGACTCCTCCCAGGGGGACGCGCCGCGGACCCTCGGCCCCCCCCAGGCCCCCTTTATGACGTCGACCCCCAGATCGAGCAGACACTCAGACACTGCTCGGTTCCAAGTCTTCGAAAGTTCTTTGATTGTTTTGAGGGGGCCAAGGTCCGTTCACTTCTGACTGTTCCATCCTGGGCCTCCCCTTATGACGTCGACCCCCAGATCGAGCAGACGTTGTTCGTTTCCAAGTCTTCGAAAGAGTTCTTTGATTTTTTTTTTGGGGGGGGGCCAAGGTCCTTTCCTTTCTGACTGTTCCGTCCTGGGCCTCTTCCTGGCCGCTGCCGGGCCAGGAACAACTAGAAAGGAGCACAGTTAGAAATGAGCGCGATCAGAAAGGAACGGCGTGTACACGTAAGAGTGTCAATTCGCAGGAGTGACCTTTGGTGCGGGCCCATTGGGGCCCCCGACCGCCGAACCCGATGCGGTAGTAGCATCTTGCGCGCTTGTGCCTTGTCCCCCCGCGGCCCGCAAGAAGCCGCGCACCACAGGTCACTCTTACCCAGGGTCGCTCTTGCGTGTAGCCGACCAGAGTCCTCGACCCATTCCCCGGGACCGGTGTTTCATCGCATCGCATCACCAGCGGCACGAGAGCTGTCTGAATTATCACGGGGCGCTTTCAACCTCGCGGCAAGCACGTTTGCTGTTGAAAGTTGTGGCCGAAAGAGTTTGGTTGCATGATGGTTAAGTCCATGAGTTGACGCTCTGGCCGAGGGGCCAGTGTTTCATGCAGAGTAGTTTTTGTTACAGCCCCGAGGCCCAGTATAAGGGCCCGCAGAGGCCGCAAATGGCGAAAGACCTCCTGCCACGATCTTGTCATCAGTAGAAGCACATGCCAAGAAACACCCCGTTTGCTTCCAGGGTGCCCTGGGTTTCCTGGGTTTCGATGGTTTTGCCATGGAAAGCGTGACGTTCCCACACCAAGAATCAATAGACGTCCTGGGTTTTCAGGGCTTGGTTTCTTGTGGAAGGCTTCTTGTGGTCGAGCCTGTACTGCAAGGGCCCCAAGAGGCCACAAATGGCGAATGCCCTCCCGACACGATTTTGCGATAACCCGAGGAGGAGGACGAGGACGAGGAGGAGGAGGAGGAGGAGGAGGAGGAGGAGGGGAGATGGAGGAGAAGAGGAGGAGGAGGGCGGAGGAGGAGGAGGGAGGAAGGAGGAGGAGGCGGAGGAGGAGAGGAGGAGTAGGGAGGAGGAGGAGGAGAAGGGGAGGAGGAGGAGGAGGAGGAGGAGGGGGAGAGGGGAGGAGGAGGAGGAGGAGGAGGAGGAGAGGAGGAGAGGAGGAGGAGGAGTGAGGAGGAGGAGGAGGAGGAGGAGGAGGGGAGGGGGGAGAAGGGGGCGGAGGATCAGGAGGAGGGAGGAGGAAGGAAGAGGAGAGGGAGGAGGGGTGGAGGAGGAGGACGAGGAAGAAGAAGGAGGAGGAGGAGGAGGAGGAGAAGGAGGAGACCTCCCGCCACGATTGTTGCTATGACTCGAGGGTTGCCTGAGTCTCCGCCCCCCCGCGGCCCGAGCCCAGGCCGACCTGGAGCACTACCGCGAGCTCGCCGCCCCGCCCCCGCGGGCCGCGGCGGGCCCGCCGGCGGGCGGCGAGGGCTCGGCGCTCGCCGCGCCGACCGCCAGGGAGCCGGTCGTGCTGCATCCGCGGGGGGGCAGCACGGCGGGGAGCGGTTCCGCTGTAGGGGAAACGTAAGACTAGAGGAGGAGGAGGAGGAGGAGGAGGAGGAGGAGGAGGAGGAGGAGGAGGACCAGTGCAAACTCAAGAGCCGTCAACGATGTTGGACCACACCTTCTCTCCAAGCTCCCTCTCCATAGGCCCCTATAAGAACGGTTCGTTTCCATTGAGTGATCTGCCACGTTGGAAGACAACCGATTGACGACCCTGCATGCCTAAACATTGTTCTCGGGATTCCAACGCCACGGATCAAGCTGACGGTTGCGTCTTGACGATCCTGCATCGTGCCAGAAAGCCATTCTTGGGATTTCGACACCGTCAACCAACGTAACTGTTGCACCTGCAAAATCCTGAATCCTTCCAAACACAATTTCTAGTACGTTGATCGTGGGAACCCGTGAAACTCTTTCAATTCTTGTTGAGCGAAAGTGCGCGGCGCTAAGGCGAGAGCCACATTTTGAAAAGGAATCGCCCTCAATCCGTGAAGCTCTTGCAAATGTGTAGAACGAATGTGCGCGGCGTGAAGACGAGAGCCACATTTTGAAAACGGGTGATCCTCAATCCGTGAAACCCTTGCACATGTTTAAAACGAGTGCGCGCGGCGTGAAGACGAGAGCCACATTTTGAAAACGGGTGATCCTCAATCCGTGAAGCGTTCGCACATTTCTTTAACGATTGTGCGCGGCGCTATGGCAAGAGCCACATCTTGAAAACGACCCGCCCTCCATCTGCGAAGCTCTTGCCAATCTTTAAGCTTCAGAATCAAAAATGGTGAGGAAGTCTCAGGCGAAACGCCCGGCCCGCCCTAAAAACAGGCCTCGGGGTGCGACAGGGAGAAGTTATTTATACGGAAAAGGAAGAGGAGGAGGAGGAGGAGGAGGAGGAGGAGGAGGAGGACGAGGACGAGGACGAGGACGAGGACGAGGAGGACGAGGAGGAGAGGAGGAGGGGAGGGAGGAGGAGGAGAGGAGGAGGAGGAGGAGGAGGAGGAGGAGGAGGAGGGAGGAGGCCGGAACTAGGGTTTGCCGAGGTTTTTTGACGAGCGCGTCCTGAATTTTGGCGGTCCAGTGTTCGTGGGATGTCTGCAGCGTGAGCTCGCGTCGACTTCCAGATTGGGTCTCATCATTTTCTCGATGGCCGCGGCAGGCCAGTGCGAGCCCCCCGTACCCGAGGCTTTCTTGCGTCTCCCCGACGCTGTTCGGGGGCCCCATGGCCCCCTCGAGTCGTGAGAACCGAATCACGGTGAGAGGTTTGTCGCTGTCTCACGGCCTCCAGGGGCTCTTCCCCGGCCCCTGGAGGCCGTGACACGCAGCGATGCGTCGGGAGCGAGAGCCGGTCCCGGGGAAGGGGGATCGAGGTCTCGGGGGGGGCGACGTCGTGAAAAAGGCACGACGTCGGGGGTCTGGCTGGGGTGGTCCTCCTCCTCCTCTTCTTCCTCGTCCTCCTCCTCCTCCTCCTCCTCCTCCTCCTCCTCCTCCTCCTACTCCTCCTCCTCCTCCTCCTCCTCCTCGTCCTCCTCCTCTTCTTCCTCGTCCTCCTCCTCCTCTTCTTCCTCGTCCTCCTCGTCCTCCTCCTCCTCCTCCTCCTCCTCCTCCTGCTTTCGAGGGCTGCCGAGCCCTAAGATCCCGGCGCCGCAGGCTGCTCGACAGCTGGGCGTCTTCGCATCAGAGATCGGGCCCCGGGGCCCGCGCGGATCGGCCCAGCTCGAAAGCTGCCGAAGGAGCATGGGGTCCGGGGGCCCTACTCGGAGACCTGGAGGTTGACACCAACACCAATATCGGCGGCGTGCTTCCACCGAGGGAAGATGATTCCGATCCAGGTGATGGTGGTAAGATTCGGGCTTTCTAGGTGGCCGAAAGGTTACCACCAACACCAAAATCCAGGATCGTCTTCCTCCCGTGGAGGCAACCCCTGATGTTGGTGTTGGTGCCAATTTCCAAGCTTCCAACCCAACAGTCTTCAGGGGCCACGATGTTGCGACTTTTCTCCTCAGGTGCGTTTTGCTGGAGGGTTTTCACCCAGACCCCCTCGCGCTGTGAGAAAAAAACACGGCGGGAGGTTTTTGTCGCTCTTCTCGGCCTCCGGGGGCCCTTCCCGGGCCTCGGGGCCGTCACAGAACGACGGAGGATGACAAAGCGGTCCGACGGCGACGGCAACGACGAAGACGACGCCAACGTCGCACACACGCCGAAGGGTCGGCGGATTCGGGGTGCTTCGCTGGGGTAATCGTAAGTCGGGCCTGTCCCTCTACAGGGGGAGTGTTCAAAAATAGTCCAAAAAAATAGTATGGGGACTATTTTTTCCTATTTCTGAATATTTTTGTTGACCATTTTGGATTCTTGTTGGGGTATTTTTTAATTTTTCATCGAAGATCCCCCTGGAGGGGGACACGCCCGCCTCAAGGGTAATCTCGCGCTGTCGGATCCCAGGGAAGGTGTGACTGGCCCAGGGCGCCTCCAGCTGTCGGTTCCTTCTGGAGCCCCCCGGGGGCCCTCGGGGCCCGTTGGCGGGGGGAGGGTCCGGAGACCGTGTCTGGGCCTCCCGGAAAATCCTGGAGGCATTGTGCGCCAAGGATGTCCCCAAGGAAATAGCTTAATCATTAAATCATTCATTCATCCAAAACGGTTTACACTAACAACGATACGGAATTCAAATCTCACGTGATGTGAGGAGCTACGACAAAGTATACCGTAGCACCCCGCAATTGCGGATAAGAGTGAGGGGGCGGGCGCGGGCGACGCGGGCGTCGAGCCGGCGGACTTCGTGGCCCTCACCTTCCTTGTCGATGGCGCCCTCCTCCTCCTCCTCCTCCTTCTCCTCCTCCTTCTCCTCCTCCTCCTGCTCCTCCTCCTCTTCCTCGTCCGCGTCCTCGTCGTCATCGTCGTCGGCATCGTCAGCCTCCTCCACCTCCTCCTCATCTTCCTCCTTTTCCTCCTCCTCCTCCTCCTCCTCCTCCGCAGGCGCCGAATTTTTGGTTTGTTCAGTGAACCTAGTTTGGGTCGCGGGTGGGTCGCGGGCTCTCCACCTCCACCTGGAAGGGATTCAAAAAAAGCTTGCCGCAGGCGCCGAACATTTCGATGTGTACATTGAACGCGGTTTGGGTCGCAGGTTCTCCACCTGGAACGAATGCAAAAGAAACCCGCCGCAGGCGCCGAAGTTTTGGCTTGTTCAGTGAACGTAGTTTGGGTCGCGGGTGGGTCGCGGACTCTCAACCTCCACCTGGAAGGGGTTCAAAAAAAGCTCGCCGCAGGCGCCGAAAAGAATGATTTTTACACTGAACGCGGTTTGGGTCGCGGGTGGATCGCAGGTTCTCCACCTGGAACGAATGCAAAAGAAGCCCGCCGCAGGCGCCGAAAATTTTGGGTGGGTCGCGGTTTGGGTTTGGGTCGCGGGTGGGTCGCGGTGGGTCGGCGGTGGGTCGCGGTGGGTCGCGGGTGGGTCGCGGGCGCGGTTTGGGTCGTGGGTGGGTCGCAGGTTCTCCACCTGGACGAATGCTAAAGAAATTCGCCGCAGGCGCTGAAAATTTCGGGTGGGTCGCGGGGTGGGTCGCGGGTGGGTCGCGGGAGGGTCGCGGTGGGTCGCGGGTGGGTCGCGGGTGGGTCGCGGGTGGGTCGCGGGTGGGTCGTGGGTGGGTCGCGGGTGGGTCGCGGGTGGGTCGCGCGGCGGGTCGCGGGTGGGTCGCGGGTGGGTCGCGGGTGGGTCGCGGGGTGGGTCGCGGGTGGGTCGCGGGTGGGTCGCGGGTGAGTCGCGGGTGGGTCGCGGGGTGGGTCGTGGGTGGGTCGCGGGGCGGGTCGCGGGTGGGACGACGCTAACAACAAACAGCAAACAACAAGAATCCGCATCGCGGAATTCCTTTTCAGCCACGCACCCAGGGACAGTGAATGACCGTTCGGTTCAGCCCCCTCAATCGGACTAACACCGCGTTGATGTCATGACATCGTTGGGTATTGGCCGAGAATCGGAACTGCCAGCGGACACATCATTCGATTTGTAAGTTTGTAGCATGTGTCATGTCTTAGCGGTCTTTAGCTGATCTTCGATTGTTTGCCCAAGAATGTGGTTTGGGGCTCCAGCTGGAAGGAATGATGTTCAAAACTGTCTCACAATAATGAGGGCTGTAGATTTGGGACTGGGGGCACAGCGAGTTACAGAACTTCCGTGGCGTCAGCGTATTATCCTAATAGTTTGCAGGGCTTGCGGCTGCAAGGCGTGACGTTCTGAATTGTGGCAATAATCGCCGTCATGGATTTTGACCCCGGGGAGGCGGAGCGAGTTACAACGAGTATTGCGAAGGCCTTACGGCCGGTGCCGCCGACCCTGAATGGCGACGACGACGACGACGACGAGCGTTCTTGGGGGCCTCTTGAGGGTAGTTTGTGGGCCTCTTGGGAAGCTCTTAGGGGCCGCTTGGAAGCCTCCTGGGGGCCTCTTGGGGCTTCCTGGGGGTCTCTTGGAGGGGGCCTGCGACGTCTTGGAGGCTTCTTGGACGGTCTTGGGGCCATCTTGGGCGTTTTCGGCCGATCTTTGGGCGACTCGGGGCCCTCTTGGGCCGTCTCGGGGGCCATCTTGGGCATTCGGACCTCATTTGGAGTGTTTTCGAGGTTTCTAGGCCGCCCGAGGAAAAACGAATCTGCCCCCCCACCCCCCCGGGACCCCCCCCCCCCTGGGGAAGGGATCAAAGGGAAGGGGCTTCCCTTCGACTCGATTACGACACTGCTAGATTTTTCTTTCGCTCACGAGCTTGAGAAGGAAGCTGCAGGGAAAGGAGACGACGGAGGCGACGACCGACGGAGACGACGACTCGAACAGCCAAGCCCCTCGCACACGCCGACAGGGTCGGCGGATTTGTGTTCAGGATCTTCGTGTTTGGACTGTCCGGTCCCGGTCGTTGCCGACGCTTGCTGCTGAAAGTCGTGACTTCGACTCTGTCTTGGTTCATCAGTGTTGCAAGTTTGGAACTGGGGGAAGCAGAGCGATTTACAGCGAATATCGCAGACGCCGACGGCGAGTCACCGTTCCCCCCCCGGCCTTTTAGCATACGCCTACGAGGCCAAACGTTTGGGCAAAGTTTACCCACGCTATTCGACCATGCGTTCCCCCAGCCGGTGTGGAAACCCGTCGGGAAAAACGTCGGGGAGGAAGAGGAGAAAGAGGAGGAGAAAGAGGAGGAGGAGGAGGAGGAGGAGGAGGAAGAGGAGGAGGAGGAGGAGAGGGAGGAAACAGGAGAACAAATATATAAGAGGAGGAGGAGAAGTAGGCCTTTTGGGAGCCTCTGGAGCCTTTCTTGGGGCCTCATGGGAGTTTCTTGTGAGCTCTTCTGAGGTCTCTCCGGGGCCGGGCCTCTTGGGGACTTCCTGGGGGGGCCTTTTGGGCTGTCTTACGGCGTTCCTGGCCCGTCGGGCGCTTCAGGGCCGTCTTGGAGGCCATTCTGGGTGTCTTGGGGGTCTCTTGGGCCGTCCTGGGTGGGGCCATTTGGGGGCCGTCTTGGAGGCTTCTTGGGCCGTCATGGGGTCATCTTGGAGGCCTTTGAGGCCATCTTGTGACGATCTTGGTGGCCTCTGGGGCCGTCCTGGACCGTCGAAAGGCCGAACAGAAGCAAATGCCAAAATCCTTCAACAACCTAATGAAAATCACTGATGTTGGCCTCTTCGGGCAGAATTGGAGGCACCTTGGGATCGGCTTGGATGCCAGCTTGGGGCTGCTTTGGTTTCTCTTGGGACCATCTTGGCCTTCTTGGAGGCCATACTTAGGCCATCTTAAGCGAAAAAGCCAACAACACACGCACACAGGCGCAATGGACCGAAGCCCCAGGGGGAGCTTTGAAATGAACCCAAAACCATCAGACGTCTAGCACGTCAGGCACCCCTGTGGTAAGTCAACAGTGGGCGGCGGATTTAGTGGCCATCGGCCTATCCCGCCACCGTCCCGCTACCGTGCCTGGGTTGTTGGTCCGAGTCCTCATGAATGTTTCTTGGGATCTCTTCGGAGGGCTCTCGGTGGACTCTGGGGGGCAGTTTTGAGGCTGATGCACCTTGGGAGCCCCTTGGGGGTCTCTTGGGGCCCTCCTGGGGCGCCCCCCGATGGCCCCAGGGTTCCACGGGGGCACCGGGGCCACCCTGGGGGAGGCTCCAGTTTTGGAAGCTCGGGGGTCCTGGGGCATCGATCTTTGTGCTTCCCAGGCTGGGAAGCTTAATGCCGATAGTGCCCTCAATCACACCATGTGGTTCGGCAAATGAGCTGCCCATCAGATGTCACATCGCGACCATGATCGCCACACCCGATCATCACATCAGTTGTTCTATCACTTCAAGATGTCACTGAGCGGCGCGCCCAGAGGGGGGGAAAAGAGAGGGGGCAGGCCTTCTCAGAAGGCGGCGGGCCTTCTCAGAAACCCTCCGACCTCCTGAGGAGCCGCCTGCGTCCTCGGAGAAAACTTGCACCAGTTTTCACAGGAGGCCCAAAACCTTCCGAGCCTCCCGAGAAGGTCCGCTCCCTCTGCATTTCCCCGTGGGGCTCGCCGCCGAGACTCTTCACATCCGTCGGTGGGCGCGCGATGTTGATGGGCCCACGTTCCACCACCGCTACCATAGGTAGGAGGAGGGAGGAGGAGGAGGATGAGGACGAGGACGAGGACGAGGAGGACGAGGAGGACGAGGAGGACGAGGAGGACGAGGAGGACGAGGAGGACGAGGAGGACGAGGAGGACGAGGAGGACGAGGAGGACGAGGAGGACGAGGAGGACGAGGAGGACGAGGAGGGACTAGGAGGAGGAGGAGGACGAGGAGGGGAGGAGGAGGAGGAGGAGAAGAAGAGGAGGAGGCGCGAGGAGGAGGAGGAGGTGATGAGGAGGCGGAGGAGAGGATAGGGATTAGATGGAGGAGGAGGAGGAGGAGGAGAAGAGGAGAAGAGGAGGAGTAGGAGCACCTCCTCACCCTCCCTTCTCCCCCGTCCTACACATGGCAGCGGCGGTGGAAAGCTTGCCCATCCGATGTGCCCGCCGACCCGCGCCGGGACCGCCCACCTCCGCCGCCAGCCCCCCGCGCGCGTGCCCCGGGCCCGCGGGCGCCCGCCTCGCTGCTGGAGCTGTCGCACCTGCAGCGCCTGGGCGGCGCGTGACGGGCCAGAGGGCTCGCCCACCGGGCCGCGCACGGACCACGCGGCCGCACCTCCTCCTCGTCCTCCTCCTCGTCCTCGTCCTCCTCCTCCTCCTCCTCGTCCTCCGCCTCGTCCTCCTCCTCGTCCTCCTCCTCCTCCTCCTCCTCCTCCTCCTCCTCCTCCTCCCGTAGCCATTTTGGCTCAAGTGAGCCCGCGCTTCGGGAGGCCCTCGCAGCGCGCCGCGCGGGCGCGTGGCGCGCCAGAGGTCGCTGGCCCGGCGCCTGCGGCGAGAGCGGCAGGCAGAGCGGGGCTGGTCTCGTGCGGCCGCGTTGTCACGCCGCACGAAGGCGCTCAGGGCCTCGCTCGACGTCCACTGGCGCCTTGGTGACGCCGTCGGCTGCTACCTCCCCACGCTCGGCGAGGAGGTGGCGGCCGCGCGGCTGATCGGTTGCGACCCTGCCCTCATCGCCGAGGCGGACGCGGCGCTGGTGGAGGGCAATTCCGCACGCCACGCGCCGCCGCCTGGCGCGGCGAGAGGGCTTCTCAAGATGCCTGACGGGCTGGTGGCTCGGGCGCTCGAGCGCCTGCTGGAGGGTGCTGCGCCGCCCCTCCGCCGCGACGCCGAGCCGTTCGTCCCAGCCAGTGTCAGGCTGGCCTCCGCGTTGCTGTGCGAGCTCGGCGTGGAGCAGGTCGCGTGCAACCCCAGCGTCGTCCCGCCCGTGCAGGGCCACCCCCACGTCGTGGTGGACGTGGAGCCCCTTCGCGATGCGGCTGGTGCGGACGACGACTCTGTGTCAGAGGACTCGCAGTTGGTGGTCAACATCGGCATGTCGGCTGAGGATGTGGTGGACCCACTCGTCGCGAGCAGTGCCAAGCCGCTGGAGGAGGTTCGGGAAGATCCCGACGTGCAGGCCTCCAGCGAAGTCAGCAGCGTGGACTCTCCTGGAGGTGATGAGCACAGCAATGGTGTCCAAGGTGGTGGTGACCTTGGCGTGGTGCTCTCCGACGGTGAGCCTGCTGACGACCCTGGCGGAGGTCCTCATGATAGTGATTGCGTTGCCCTCGGCTCCGAGGGCGAGCCTGCTGATGAGCGTGGCGGACATGATGTTGAAGATGGTGTGGCCCTCGGACACGGTTGTGGTGATGCTGATGGTGCTGTCATCCCGATCGCGCTCTTGCAGATCTTGGTTCAGCAGCAGGACGCTGGTGCCGTGGTCCACGAGGGAGACCTCATCGTGTGGCACCTCGAGCAGATCGAGGACAGCATCCAGTCCGAGGCCCACCTCATGGAGTGTGAGACGGAGGTACAGGAGGCCATCGACAAGATGATCGACCAGGGCCTCGTCTCCGTCATGAGGCCGTCGTTCGGCCTGTCGCGCGCGAGCCGCCTGCTCGCTGCTAGACGTCCTGCGGTCGGGCGTTCGTGGCCGAGCTCGGGGCATCCTGGGGGTGGCGTAAGTGGCGGATCCTCGTGTGGTCCCAAGCGCCACCCCCCAGGAGCCCCAAAAAGCGGCGCCGAGGGTGGCGGAAGTGGCAGATCCTCGTGAGGTCCGAGCGCCACCCCGTCGGCGCCGCCCGTCTTAGTTTTTGGTGCTGTGCACTTTCCCTTCGGGTCGTTCCATTCCTCCTCCTCCTCCTCCTCCTCCTCCTCCTCCTCCTCCTCCTCCTCCTCCTCCTCCTCCTCGTCCTCCTACTCCTCCTCCTCCTCTTCCTCCTCCTCCTCAAGCACATGCGGCTCGAGGCGGGTCCATAGCCATTTACTTTGGCTCAACCCAGTCTCGATGCCGTGCCTCGGCGGCTCATCGCGCCGTGCTTGTGGCACCTGAACTGTGTATTTTTGTTAATTTCGGACGGGTGGCTAAGAGCGAGGCGAATCGTGCTCATGGCAGCAACCGTGCCTGTTCATCCCCGGTCGTCGTGGAGTGTGCCCCCCTTTTCGGTTGAGTGGAACCCTTATGGAACGATCAGCAAGAGCAGGAGACGCGCGCTGCGGAGGCTGCACCTGGCAGTGGGTCGTCAAGCGGCACTGGATTTTGGTCTCGTTGTCGTGGAGCCGTGGCGGGATCTTTCGTGGACCTCGGGCCAGGCCGCCGACTGTCTGCAGGGGCACGCTCCGGCATGCGAGAAAGGTGCAGTGGCTGCCGGCGTATTGTGGGCACCGGACCCAGACGCCTTCAGCTACAGCACGGAAGTTGCTGCATGCAAGAAATGTGAGAAGCAGGCGCTTGGGAAGTCGAAGTTGGAGCCAAACATTCCCACCTGCTGCTCTGTGCATTGCGCATGCGAGAAGTTGGAGGCGGTGATCGAGCCCGACTTTTCTACTCCTAACTACAGTGCGTGTGAGAAGTTGGAGGCGACGTTGGAGCCCCACACGTTTATTTTCCGTGCTGTGACCAAGGCCTGCGATGAGGGGAAGGCGAAGGAGGTTTCCGTTCCTTCTCCCAGCCACGGGTCAGGGGACAGCAGTTGCGAGAAGTGGGGGGCGAAGATTGAGCCCGTTTCTATCAGCTCCAGCGCTGAGATCAGAGCGAGCGCGTGTGATAAGGCGGAGGCGGAGCAAGATGATCATCTTCCTGTTCCACCGCCGCTGCCTGCTGCTATTGTTGCGAGTGCCGCTGCCGAGGAGGCTCTGTCGGACGAGGCCGAGCTGGATACAGCCACGGTCGCGCCCGACCCCGCCTCGGACACGGTGACCAACGCCGACGAGGAGTACGGCAGCGACAAGGCGGAGCTGGACCTAGACATGCGTATTTCTTGTTCTGCAGCAGAGGCCTCTCGGCCTCAGGGCGCGGCGTCCTACAAGGGCTCGGCGTCCTGCAAGCCGCGAGAGCGTCCTGAGCTGCCAGAGGACGCGCGCATTGTCGAGGTTGAAGAGCAGATGAACAGCTGGGCGCGCATGAGGTCAGCCAGTCGTTCATTTCTGCGTATGCGGCGCCGCCTCGACAGTACGGACTCTCACAAAGTAGCTGCTGACTCTGTTGATAAGGCGATGTTCAAGCCCGATGATCGGGCGACCAGTTTGCGTCAGTGCTGGCAGGATATGTGTGGAGCCAGGTGGGAAAGTCGCAATTCTGATATAGTGTCATCGGCCGTTCCAGCCGACTTTTTTGCAACAGTTGGGCCAATGCTCTGTAAACGGGCCTGCGGTGGTGCCCGCTCCCCCCACAGCAGCTCCATCCGAATGCCCGCAGAGCTGAAGGTGTCCCTCCTCGTTCAGGTCGTCCCGCCGCTCTACCTCTTCGTCGCGTGGCGCGTCGAGCTCAGGGGAGGAAGCCGTCATTGTCCTTGTACCACTACGTGGGATAGCTTGTTCCTGTTCCTGCTCCTCCTCATCCTCCTCCTCCTACTCCTCCTCCTCATGCTCCTCATCCCTCCTCGTCCTCGTCCTCCTCCTCCTCCTCCTCCTCCTCCTCCTCCTCCTCCTCCTCCTCCTCCTCTTCCTCTTCCTCCTCCATCTCCTCCTTCCTCCTCCTCCTCCTCCTCCTCCTCCTCCTGCTCCTCCTCCCTCCTCCTCCTCCTCCTCCTCCTCATGTTCCTCCTCCTATCGTCCTACTCCTCCTCCTCCTCCTCCTCCTCCTCCTCCTCCTCCGCGCCTCCTCCTCCTCTCCATTTCCTCCTTCACCTCCTCCTCGTTCTCCTCCTCCTCCTCCTCCGTCTCCTCCTCCTCCTCCTCTCCTCCTCCTCCTCTCCTCCTCCTCCTCCTCCTCCTCCTCTCCATGCTCCTCCTCCTCCTCCTCCTCCTCCCTCCTCCTCCTCCTGCTCCTCCTCCTCCTCCTCCCTCTCTCCTCCTCCTCTCCTCCTTCTCTTGCTCCTCGTGCTCCTCCGTCTCCTCCTCCTCCTCCTCCTCCTCCTCCTCCTCCTCTCCTCCTCCTCCTCCTCTCCTCCTCCTCATCCTCATCTCATCCTCATCCTCGTCTTCTTCCTCCTTCTTCTGTTCATCCTCCTCTTCTCCTCCTGCTCCTCCTCCTCCTCCTCTTCCTCCTCCTCCTCCTCCTCCTCCTCCTCCTCCTCCTCCTCCTCCTCCTCCTCCTCCTCCTGGCCCTCCTCATCCCTCGTCCCTGCCCCTCTTCCTCCTCTTCCCCCCGCCCTCCTCCTGAGGCTGCCTTGGTACGCCCCTTGTGATGCGCAGCACGTGCCGTACCCAAAACGTCCGTGACAGTACGTTACACGTTGGCTCAACGTTTTGGCCGTTGTTTTCGGTGAGCGTATCGCGTCAGATCTACGTTTTCAATATACTTGTTGAGCCCCGTATCAATACGCTACGTGTCGCGTGTTACGTATCGGGGCAGCTAAGCCCTACTTCCCAGGCCCCACCCATACTCTCGGTGTCAGCTACTTTTTCGGCTGAGAGAGTCGCCAGCCTCAGGTGGCCTGGCCGTCTCGCCCCCTTTTTCCGCGTTTCGCACAACGTGTCAGGGCTGGCTCGCGCGAGGCTTCTTGGACAGTCCTGGGGCGATTTCTTTGGGCCATCCTCGCCACCGCCATGCGCTGGACTGCTTATTATTATTATTCGTATTATTATTCATATTAGTATTATTATTATTATTTATTATTATTATTATTATCATTATTAATATTATTAGTATTATTATTATTCTTAATATTAATATTATTTTTGTTATTATTATTATTGGTATTATTATTATCATAATATTATTATCATTATTAACATTATTTGTAGTATTATTACTATTAGTAGTATTATTGGTGTTATTATTATTATTATTAGTAGTATTATTATTCGTATTATTATCAGTATGTTTTATTATTACTGTTATTAATACTATTATTGTTGATATTATTATTATTATTATTATTATTATTATTATTATTATTAGTAGTAGTAGTAGTATATATATATACATATACAAAAACCAAAAAAAAAACTCGAGTCAGGATCAAAGGCCGCAGGTCAAGTTGTACCTCTTTCTTTCGCTGCCCGAGTTTGCAGAATTCATCTTTGATGCTGGAGCCGATTCAGTCATTCGCGATCTTTGCGGCCGGGTGGAGCCCCAGCCCCCGCTGCCCTTGCACTCGCGTTGCGCGCGCGCAGACAGCAGACGCGCGAAAGGGCCAGTGCCCCTTCCTGCCCCGCGCGCTTGTGCAGTCCGACCCAGTGCCCCTGACTCCAGCTCAGCTGCCTCCGGAGTCCGAGAATCCCAGGCCCCTGGCCCCTGCAGGTCGCGACCCTTGCCGATGACGCGGCCCTCGCCATCTGGGCGGTCCACGTCCGCTCGCGGGGCGCGCTACTGGATCTCCTGGAGTCGGAGCCTGATGCGCGCATTCTTCTGGTCCAGGAGCATCGTTGTGGGGCTCGAAAGCTCTGCGGCGCGCCGCTGCTAGGCGCCTTCGACCGGGCGGGAAGGCGATCTGGATGCCAGGTCTCCTGGGCCCCCAGGAAGGCGATAGCTCTGGCGCGGTGACTCTTGCTCGCGCGGCGTTGGACGACAGGGTTCAGGCTTGCGCGGTCCACGCCCCCGCCTCGCCTGCTTGCTGCCTGTGCTCGCTCTGTTAGGTGCATTCCGTCGGCATTCACTCTTCTCGCGCGGGGGCGCTGGCCAAGCTTGGGGAGTTCGTGTCCACCCTCGATTGCGAGTTCGTCTTAGCAGGTGATTTCAGCTTCAACCCGGAGGTCTTGCATCCGCCAGGGTTCGTGTCTCAGCTGGGGGCCCACCTGGTGTTCACTGAGTCGCACGCCCACTTCTCCTCCCAGGGTATGCCCAGCGTGTTCGATTACTTCGTCGCGCCAGGGGGTCTCGGCAAAGGTAATCGTAGAATCAGCACTGTCGAGGGCTCCTCGCTGCATCCCCGCGGGCCTGCGAGGCTCCGTTTCCGTCCTCAACTGCTGCATCTTCAGCCCTTGCCCTTCGCAAGCCCCCCCCCCTCCCCTTGCCTCCATCGCCCCCCGCGGGGCCGGCCCCTGAGTCGCGGGGCCAGGGCTGGGCCGAGGCCCTCAACTGCGCGACGCGAGGGGGGCGAAGGAGGCGGCGGCGAGGGGCGATGGCGAGGGGGCCGTTCCTCTGCCGCCGCTGGCGCACCAGCCCTCTGGGCCGATCGGGCCGCACTTGAGTTGGAGCGCTTGCTCGGCTGCGACTGGCCGACCCGCGGGCCCCGACGTCGGCTGGAAACAGATCGCCCAGCCCCGTTGACCCCCTGAGGACACCGCCCTCCGAGGTCTCGGGTGGCTCGAGGGCTCGAGGGCCAGGTTCGTGATCTCCTCTCGATCCTCCAGGCCGGCGAGGCCTGCGGCATCCAGCTCCTCGACGTCGCGGCGTCTCTCACGTCGCCGCCCTCCTCTGTCGCCGCTGCTGCTGCCGTGCGCCGGGGACTGTCTCGACGCGCGGCGAGCCGAGCTGCTGCCGCTCCCGACCTTTTGCGATGTCGATCTTGGTTTGCAGGAGGGCGACGGCTTCCTCCGCGAGGCCCCTGCCCCCCTTGCCCCGCGAGCTGAGGCGGGCGCCGTGGCCGGCGGCAGGGCTTCGTGGAGGGGTTGGCTTCGCGAAGGTTTCGGCTCTGGAGGCAAGCGGGCCCTCTTGGCCACCTGGGGCCCCGGGGCCTGGAAGGCCGCCGCTACCCTCGTCAGCCGCGGCGGGATTCGCGCGGACCATCGCTCCTTGCTTCGGGCGGGGGGCTTCAAGTTCAGCAAGCTTTGGGGCCCTGGCGAGGGCCCAGATGCAAGCCCCGCGGCAGTCATCGAAGCCCTGCTTCAGCTGGCCCCCGACGAGACGCGCGGGCTCAGCCGCGCGCACAGGAAGGCCAGCGCCGCATCCGTCATGGATGCCACCTCAGGCACTACAGCATCTTCAGCCATGCTTCCCTGGAGGCTCTGGTTGGGATGATGTGGGTCGTCGCGTCGGTCGGTCGTCTCACGCCCCGGGTCTCGGTTGCGTTGTTTGCTCTCCTGGGGAAGGCCCCAGGGAGCTCTCGGCCGATCGGCGCGCGCGTTTCCTGGCGCCGCCTTCGGGGCAGGGCCCGTCGCCCTCTGTCCCTCCAGTGGGAGCTCGATAATCCAGTGGGCGGCAGGGGCGCACCGATGCGCGGGCGATGTCGCGCGGCGACAGGCCGCCCAGGCCGAGGCTGTGGCCGCCCCCAATCTCGCGCCAGCGGCCCTTTTCGGGGGCATGAAGAAGTACAGGCGAGCATATGATTCAGAAGCCTTCCGCCGAAAAGCTGGGCCAGCGTTTCGCATCCAACCTGCCGGAAAGCTGGCAAGCTTTCTTGAACAATTTCGCCCCCCCCCCCCCCCCAGCGTGAACGACAGAACTTTGCCCAGCTTTGCATTGAGAAACTGACGGGAAGCTGGCCCCGACTTACTGAATCATACGTTTCTTGGTCATATGTTTGGCTGCACTGCGAAAGCATCCCCCTCGCGTATTTGGAGCATCAGTGCGAGGTGCATAATTTCCCTCGTTGCATCACCCGTGTCTTGCCCCGAGGCCAATCGATCGGTTCGGCACCTGTCGTTGGGGGGATCCTCGATGGGCACCAGTGGCCAGCTCTGGGGTCAAAGCTGGCTGCTCGATGGCGACGAGCTTTATTCGATATTCCCCTCCAGCTTGGGACTGATTCGCTGGCTATGCCGACGTCGCGGGACTTTTTCTCACTGGCCACCTTGATGATGTAGCCTCGCGCTTAGTTGCCAGTGCACGCGGCCTGCATCGGGCCATCACCGAAGTCTCAAGCTGCTCCTTGGCCACGGACGAGATTGGCCTGGTGTGCAGCAGCAGGAGTGCCGCCCAGCAGCTCGAGCTGCAGTTTGGCGACGCGGCTGGTGCCTCTGCTCTGTCCGTGGTCAACGTAGGCGTGGACCACGCCGCCAGCCGCGCTTTGCGCGCTTGCGGGGCAGGCAAAGGGAAGCACTGCAAGTTTAAGGGGCGTCAGGCACTTGCTAGGAGGAAAGCGCGTCGGTTGAAGAAACACAATGACGTCTTGGGTCGCAAGTCCCTCCGCATCTTCACGGCCGGCCCCCTCGCCAGCGGCACCTGTAGTGCCGGAGTTTCCGGCATCAGCGATGCGGAGCTACACTTTGTTCGGTCATTGGGCATGCCAACGATTTCTCCTATGCCGCAACACCGGTCGTTGACGGTGATCTCCTCGTTGGAAAGCGACCCGCCTTGGCGCGTCAGCATTGCTCCTCTTGTTCGCTACGCTACCGTGGCTGACGCAGACCAAGCAGTTCTCGGGGCCCCTCTCTTTCAAGCTTCTCCGCGAGGCGTGGGCCTCGATTTCTTGCATGGGGCGATTGGTATTAGGGTAAGGTCCCGGGCACCCTCAGTGCTCTCCGGGTGAGCCTCTACAGGCTCGGTTGGACCACGAAGTCGTTTTGCGGGTGCGCGGGCGATGGGGGGCACCCCCTGAATCTCCCCAGTCTCTGCCCCAAGCGGATGGCCCAGCTTGCGAGAGCTGTGGCCCTCAGGGGCGCGGAAAGGGATTCGGCCCCAAGTTTGGAGTTCCCCGCAGGCGGTGCTGGGATATCATTCTTCGTGAGAAGTTCCGTTCTTCTAAGATCAGCGATAAGGATAAATCCACCATGAGGGCCGTCGCCAGCAACGCCATCTGGACCAGCGCGGCCGCCAAGAATACTGTCTACGACGTTTCTCCTAACTGCGAGCTGTGCGGTCAGCACGACGACTCGCTCTGGCACAGCCTCTGGCAGTGTTCTGCTTGCGCCGAGGAGCGCGCGCGTCTCGTCCCAGAAGACATCCTTGACCTCGCTATGGACAGAAAGACTGACAACTATGAGTATACCCTCTTCGTGCATGGAGCCTTGAGGCGCCCTGGCGACGAGCTGCCCAAACCTGCCTCTGATGGCGTTGTGCACGTTCGCTGGTCTCTGGGCGAAGCGGAGCCCTCAGGCTGCCCAGGCTTAGTTCCGACCCATCCCGACCTCTGTCTTTTGGGGCACATTTTCATGGACGGGAGGTGTTTCAAGCACCCTGTGGTTCAGCTTTTCAGGTCTGGGTGGTGCCTGGCCACGACTGGTGCCGGCGCCAATCTCCTCTGTGAAATCTCGGCCCCAATTTGGGCGGCATATCATCAAACTCCCCAGGCTGCTGACTTCGGAGGCGTTCGGGGGTTTAAATTTGTCCCTGGGGCGCTGCGTGCTACAGCGATTGTAAAAATGTCCTGGACTTGTGCATCCAGGGCCCTGGTAGGTTCTTGCATCCCAAGCTCCAACGCGCGGGTCTCATGGTCCATGGTGTCTCCGGGGCCAGCTCCAATATTTCTAGCCTCTCCAAGGTAGATGCCCGTAAGGACTTCGACGAGCAAGGAATATCAGCTCATGAAAGGTTAATGAGGCGTGGCAATTACTTTGCAGACGGGTTTTCCCGTGAGGACATGGAAGCCATAGGCTTAAAGGTCCAGATATCCCGATGTGTTATGGAGTTTGCTGCTGCTGTGTTTCCTCTCTTTCCTCGGGTGGAGTTTCGGGGTCTGCAGCGGGTGCCTCCTCCTCCTGCTGCTAAACGGTCACCTTACTAGTGGCGAAAAATGGCAGGCCCCTGGCGTTGTCGAGTGTGTCTGCGTGGTTTTGCGGGCTCCTCTTGTCCAGCCGAGGGCTCGTGCAGGGGCCACAGCTGCCTCGATTATGTTGTTCTGGATCGGCTCCAGCACCGTGTCATCGCGCTGGGGCGCTGGCGATGACTCTCATGTGTTTTTCTTCTTCAGTTGTCGTACCTACTCGTCGGGTCCCAAGTTTGTAAGCTGGGGAAAAAGTGACTCCCCCCGACGATTTCGGGCAACCGCAATGGCAACAATATCAGGCAAGGGAAGCATCCCGATAAGGTCGGGGTCTCTCTCGATGTGGACCTGGTCAAGCAGATGGTTTGTGTTCAGGCCTGGATATCGCTCGAGAGCCGTTTGTGCCGAGGGATTGTCCAGGCGACCTGCCCGTTCCTGCTGCCTGCCTCCCGCGAGGAGGCGACTGTTCATGAGTCGGCGGCGTCAGGTTCGGGGGCCGCCGCACTACTATCTGATGGGAGGACCTGGGCGTGGAGGAGCGGGGGGCCGGGACTGCTGGGAGGGATCAGCGTCGCTCAGTGAGGAAGGCTCTGCTCCCTGCCGAGGACGACTGCCTCCTCCTGCCAGCAGTCGAAGAGAGAGGTCGGACCATTCCGTCCGAGCTCTCCTTTCTCAAGCCGGCCACTGCCCTGCATTCACTGTGGCGCCGTCGGCGGCAAACACAAAGGGCAGGGAGCAGGAGAGGGCCGCCAACGACGGCGACGGCGACGACGACGGCGCTAGCGACCACGGCGACGGCGGTGGAGACGGCGGCGCTGGCACTGGCGCTGGCGCTGGCGGCGGCGGCTGCGACGGGCGACGGGCGACGGGCGGCGGCGGCAGGGCCGCGCGGCAGCTCGGGGCGGGCGCGGGGCGGCGGCCCCGCGCGGCCCCGCGCGGCGATGGCGTCCAAGAAGCGCGCCGCGGAGCCCGCCTCGCGTGGCGGCGACGCCGTCGCCAGGACATTGTCGTCGTCGTCGACGCCGACCGCGTCGTCGCCGCCGTCGTCCGGCGTCGTCCGGCGCCGACGTCGTCGTCGTCGTCGTCGTCGTCGTCGTCGTCGTCGTCGTCGTCGTCGTCGTCGTCGTCGTCGTCGTCGTCGTCGTCTGGCACCGTCGTCGTCGTTGTCGTCGTCGTCGTCTTCATGGTCGTCGTCGTCGTCGGTGTTTTCGCCGCCGCCGTCCGGCGTCGTCTGGCGTCGTCCTGCGCCGTCGCCGCCGTCGTCGTCCAGCGCCGTCGTCCGGCCTCGTCCGGCGCCGTCGGCCCCGTCGTCGTCGTCATCGTCGTCGTCGTCGCCGTCTGCGCCATCGTCGCTGTCCGTCGTCGCCATCCGCGTCGTCGTCGCTGTCCGTGGTCGCTGTCCGTCCGTCGCTGTCCGTCGTCGTCGTCGTCGTCGTCGTCGCCGTCTGTCGTCGACGTCGCCGCTATCCGTGTCGCCGTCCGTCGTCGTCGTGACGGCCAGGAATGTGTTCGCCAGTTGTTCTGAGGTTTGATATGTGCCCGTCGCCAACAATTCGGAAAGGCGCTTGGGAGTTGTCGGGTGTCCAGTCTTGAGCGGATGGTGGCCAGTGGGATGGAGAGAGTAGCCCAGACCCTGAGTTGTTGCCAAACCGAAAACAACGACGAGTGCTTCCCCCACCATTTGGGGCACCCCTGCGGGTTGTTTTGGTCCCAAAAACGCCGCTGCAAAGCTGAGTTGAGTCAGGCGTTGCCTGTTCCAGTCGGCCTTGATTGGTAACCCCACAGGGTCTTTAATAAACCCCCGGCCAATAATGGGAAAATAAATGATTGTTCCGCCGGCTTATTGACGGATTGGGACCCCGACAATAGTTGGAAATTAATTATTCTCGTCGGCGGATGCATGAGAGGTCATGAGAAGTGCTCAAAAATCCCATCGTTCAACGCGCCTGGCGGCCTCCCCCTCCTCCTCCGAGGAGGAGAAGGAGGAGGAGGAGGAGGAGGAGGAGGGACGAGCTTCTATTCCCCGCCGAGAGCTTGGGGGGGTGGGGGGGCGACCATGCCAAATCGAGGGTACCCTTGTGTCTTGTCTATCCCGACCTATGCAACCCGCGTTTGCTTTGGTGCTCTAGGGCCACGTTGCCGCCAGAAGAGTCTTTGTGTCCTCTCAAGTGTCCTGCCCACTCAAGTCCGACTGTACAGCCAGCCCGTATCATAAGGATGCGCGGTAACGATGCAAGTGCCTTGGGCGCCCATGTCGAAGGTTTTCGCGTGGGGCGAGGCCAACGAAAGCGGCCAAGGATGGACCGAGCGAAGCGAGGACGCAAGGGTACCCTGGGAAGGTTGCCGGTCCTTCCTATGCGGGTTGACTGCGCCTGCTTCGAGAACACGAGCATCCCAGGCCTAGGCCACATGCCGCTCTCACTTTCTGGCCACAAGTGTCTCTACGGGCACACTGGGTGTCATTGCGTCTATATGCGTTCGGGGCGAATGCGTCTACAGACAGCGCGGCCGTTGCGTTCGTCGCAGTACAAGGTTGGGGAAGGGTAGATCCGTCTACGGTATGTCCCTGTTCTAGAGCAAGTCCCACGTGGTACTCCAAGGCGTAACTATTTTTTGTGTCGTGGTCGTATGTTTGAATGAAGGCCTCGCGCACGAGCAAATGCCGTCGTCAGACTGCTCCAAACCATTATGGTCGGCATGAAAGTGTCGTCGTCGGGTTTGTCTGTCCTCTCTCATAGTTGCGCATGGTGCTGCCCTCAGTCTTCAAACCCCCTTCGTATTTCGGGTGCGAAATGCCGTCGTCGGCGCCGCCCAGATTCAAAGGCATATTCATATTCATCTATTTGTATGGTTGCCCCCCCCAAGATCATACATGTTCTCTTGAATCGCATTCACGTTCATCATCCTTTCTCGGCTTCTCCGTTCCTTCTCTTCCTCGTTCTCCATTCCTTCTCTTTCTCTTTTCCTCCTTCTCCAAACACGGTTCCTCCTCCTCCTCTTCCTCGCCCATCATCCTTCTCCTCCTTCTCTTTTCCGTTTCCTCTTTTCTGTAGCAACACAAAACCAAGAATACACAGTGTTTGGCGCCCTCGGAGCAAGGAGACGCTGTGTATGTTTGGTGTGTCTTGTTTCTTGTTGGTTTAGGATCCAAGGACACTGCGTATGTTTGGTTATCTTGTTGTTGTTTTGGTTGTGGAAGCTCAAGTGCTCCCCGCGGCCTCCCTCCCAGCGCCTCCTCCTTCTCCCCCTTCCTCTTTCCCCCTCCTTCTCCTCCTTTCCTTTCCTCCTCCTTGTTGCAAAGCAAGAAAACCAAGAAAACAAAGTGTTTGGCGCCCTCGGAGCAAGGAGACGCTGTGTATTTTTGGTGTGTCGTGTTTCTTTCGGGTTTAGGATCCAAGGACACACTGCGTATGTTTGGTTATGCTGTTTTTGCTTTGGCTGTGGAAGCTCAAGTGCTCCCCGCGGCCTGCCCGTCCCAGCGCCTCCTCCTTCTCCCCCTTCCTCTCTCCCCCTCAATATCCTCCTTTCCTTTCCTTCTCCTTGCTGCAAAGCAAGGAAACAAATAATACACAGTGGTTGGCGCCCTTGGTGCAAGGAAGCGCTGTGTTTTTTTTTGTAGTGCTGGCTTTCTGGGTCTAGGATGCAAGGACAAATGGTGTATGTTTGGTTACGTTGGTTCTTTGGGCTTGGGAATCTCAAGTGCTCCCCGCTGCCTCTCCCCAGCACCTCCTCCTCCTCCTTCTTTTCCGGGAGCTCCAACACCAATAAACCAACATAACCAAACATACACCGTGTTCCTTTGCATCCCATACCAAACAAACAGAACAACCAAACATACACAGCGCTTCGTTGCACCAAGGGCGCCAAACACTGTGTACTCTCGGCCTCCATGCTTTGCAACAAGGAGGAGAAAGGGAAAGGAGGAAGGAGGGGGAAAGAGGAAGTGAGAGAAGGAGGAGGTGCTAGGGGGGAGGCCGCGGGGAGCACCTGAGCTTCCAAAACAGACACAAAGAAGTGAGTCCTTGCATCCTAGACAAAAAGCAGGAGAGAAAAACAAACAAAAAAAACAACAACAAAAAAAACGTCTCCTTGCTCCGAGAGCGCCAAGCACTGTGTATTATTGGTTTTGTGTTGCTACAGAGAGGAGGAAACGGAAAGGAGAAGGAGGAGAAGGATGATGGGCCAGGAGGAGGAGGAGGAGGAATTGTGTTTGGAGAAGGAGGACAGGGAAAGGAGAAGGAGAAGAAGCGGAGAAGGAGGGAGAGAAGGACCCCTGTACCCCAGATGAACCGCTAGCCCGCTGCGTCGCACCTCGCAGATCTATTACCGAGCCCAGATTCATGCGCGTGTCATGGTGTTTCATGGCGAACAATTGTTGCGTCGTCGCCGTCGTCGCCCACCAGTCGTGCCCCTCCCAGCACCTTTCCTTGTGCCTCCCAGACCACAGAACGAAGCAACAATACACAGGGTGTGGCGCCCTCGGGGAGGAGGAGGAGCCGGAGGAAGACGAGGAGGAAAAGGGGAAGGAGGAGGAGGAGGAGGAGCCAGTGGCGCTGCCGCCAGGAGGAGCGCGCCCTGGCCCGAGAGGCGCCAAGCGCACACAACTGGGGGAGCTGTGGTCCTTACCCCCCTGGGGGGCCCATCGATTTCGACACCCCTCTCCTTGGCATCGCTCGGACGTGTGCATTTTTTCTTGGCGAGGACCATCGAGGAGCATATTTGATCATTTAGCGGAAAAATGCGCACGAAATCGAAAAATTCACGGGGAATGGACGTCCGAGCGATGGCGAGTCTCGAGAGATCGCCGACGCGAGGGGTGCCCCCAGGGGGGTAAGGACCACAGCTCCCCCAGCTGTGGCTGGTCGGAGAGGAGCAAGGGGGAGGGGGGGAGGTTTCTTGGAAGCACCCCTGTTTCTCCGAATCCGGCGATCGCAAACACGGATCAAGGGGGCGTGGATTCGCGATTGGGAAGCCGCGGATCTCCGCCGCCGAACGAGGCCGCATTCTCGGCCGCATTTTGGGGAGGGCCCCTCCCCCGATCCATGGATGTGGCGACCGCGCGCCAAATCCATGGATAGCTAATCCATGTTTGCGCGCCCCCGAGAGAAGGTTTCTTGGAAGCGCCCCTGCTTCTCAGAAGGCCCGGGCATTGTCTGTAGATGTAGGGCCGGCGCCTTCTGAGCAGCAGCCTCCTTCCCTGGAGCCTCTCCCCCCTCCCCCTACCTACCTGTGCGCGCCAACAGTGATGGAGGGGCCCAGAATTCCAGGGTTCTGTCGGGTGTGTCCCCCTACAGGGGGATTTTCAACGAAAAATAGAACAGATTCGAAAAAATACCCCAGAAAGGTCAGAAAATATGCAAAAAAATACTCCCCAGACTATTTTTTGATTATTTTTCTGATTATTTTTTGGATATTTTTTACTTTTCGTCGAAAATCCCCCTGTATGGGGGACAGGCCCGACTGAATTCCAGGGCCGCGCGCTCTGTCACAGGGTGGCCCCCCGGAGGTCTGGGCCCCTTCATTGGCACGAGCTTGCCCTCTCGCGAGCCGCGCACGGGGCCAAGGAGGGCCCCCCGGAGGCCCCGAGGACGAGCAGAAGCCGTGCGTCGTGCGTGGGCATGCGGCGCGATCCTCCGACCCCATCTACTCGGACCCCATCTCCTCCTCCTCCTCCGCCTCCTCCTCCTCCTCCTCCTTCTCCTCCTCCTCCTCCTCCTCCTCCTCCTCCTTCTCCTCCTTGCCCCCTGCTGGCCCTGGCGAGAAGGCAGGGTTGTTGGACAACCACTCGCAGGAGATGTTGGCAGAAGTGCGAAAGACACTTGCGTAGGTGTCTTGACGTGGCACCCCCTTATGCGGATGTCCTTGTCCTTGTCCTTGTCCTTGTCCTCCTCCCTCTCCTCCTCCTCCTCCTCCTCCTCCTCCTCCTCCTCCTCCTCCTCCTCCTCCTGCTCCTCCTCCTCCTCTCCTCCTCGTCCTCCTCCTCCTCCTCATCCGTCCTCCTCATCCGTCCTCCTCCTCCTCCTCCTCCTGCTCCTCCTCCTCCTCCTCCTCCTCCTCCTCCTCCTCCTCCTCCTCCTCCTCCTCCTCCTCCTCCTCCTCCTCTCGAGGGCCCCAGCAGAGCCGCCCCGAGGGCCACGCTGGAGGCGAAGAGGAACGCCGCCAGAGCCGTGGCCGCGCGGGTGGCGGCCGAGGCCGCTGAGCGGCAAGGGGCGGCCGCGGAGGCCCAGGACCGCGGGGGACCAGAGCGACCACGTGATCGTCGTCGTCGTCGTCGTCCGTCGTCCGTCGTCCGTCGTCGTCGTCGTCGTCGTCGTCGTCGTCGTCGTCGTCGTCGTCGTCGTCGTCGTCGTCGTCGTCGTCGTCGTCGTCGTCGTCGTCAGTGGCGGTGGCGGTGGCGGTGGCGGTGGCGGTGGCGGTGGCAGGTGCAGTGTCAGTGGCAGCGTCAGCGTCGTCTCCCTGCCCCGCCTCCCTCCTCCTGCTGCTGCTCCTCCCTCCCTCTGCATCCCTCCGGCCGCTCTGCTCCTGCCCCCGCGCGTGGGTGCGGCCAGGGACGAGGAGCAGCAGCAGCAGCAGCAGCAGCAGCAGCAGCAGCAGCAGCAGCAGCAGCAGCATCGCAGGAGCAGCAGCAGCGCGAGGAGGATCGGAAGGAGGGGGAGAGGGAAGAGGAAGAGGAGGGGAGGAGGATGAGCGGGATGACGGCGAGGAAGAGGAGAAGGAGGAGGATGAGGAGGAGGAGGAGGAGGAGGAGGAGGAGGAGGAGGGGAAGCAGGATGCTGTCGAAAGGCGGAGCAGCAGTAGCATGACGAGGGGGAGAGGGATACTCCTCCACTGGTCACCTTCCAGCGCCTCGTCTTCCTGTGCTGCCTCTTCCTGGAGGTCAGGCTGGTCGCCAGCGTTAGGGGGCGCCACGACCTCGGCCACCGTCAGCAGCTATCTGGGCGCGCGCGCGCGCCTTGCGGCTCTCAATCGGCCAGCGGTGGGCCACCCGAAGTCACCTGCCCTCGGTTGCAGCGCTCCTCTGCCGCCCTCCCTCCCCTGCCGCGTCAGGCCGCTCGTGGGCTGCCGAAGAAGAGGCGACGACGGGGTGCCTGGCAGACGACCCTCCCCCAGTGGGCCGCGTGCCACCCCTTCCCCCGCCCCAGGGCGATTGCAGTGGAGGCCAGCGCCTAGAAGCACCCTGCCTGCCTCCAGGGTGCCCCGGGTCTCTTGAGTCTCGATGGCTTTGCGATGGAAAGCGTGACGCTCCCACACCAGAGATCCATGCACGTCCTGGGGTCTCAGGGTTGGGCTTCCCGTGGAAGGCCTCTTGTGGTCGGGCCTCCTGTACGAAGACGATGCCACGGCGAGTGCAGCAGAGGATGGGCAGCAGGAGGAGGAGGAGGAGCAGGAGGAGGAGGATGAGGAGGAGCAGGAGGAGGAGAAGGAGGGAGGAGGAGGAGGAGGAGGAGGAGGAGGAGGAGGGAGGAGGAGGAGAGGAGGAGGAGGGAGGAGAAGGAGGGAGAGAGGAGGAGGAGGAGGAGGGATGAGGAGGACGAGGAGGAGGAGCAGGAGGGAGGAGGAGGAGCAGGCCCGAGCATCGGGGCAGCCATCCATCTCCTTGCGGCAGGCACAGAGCGGTGGCCCCACCCGGAGGGCCACGGCTCCGCGCCGCCTTGCCCTTTGCCGCCGGGAGGAGCCGCCGGAGGCGGAGGAGGAGGGCGCGCCGCGGGCGCCGGGGCCGGCGCCCGCCGGGCCGAGCAGCGCGTGGCCGAGCGGGCCGGCGTTTTCGGCGGCCGAGATGGGGGGGTCTTCGTCGTCTTCGTCCTCGTTGGTTCATCGATCGGTCGAACAAGGCTTTTCTTCCGCCTCCTCCCCCTCCCCCTCCTCCTCCTCCTCCTCCTCTCTCTCCCCTCCTCCTCCTCCTTCTCCTCCTCCTCCTTTTCATCACCACCCCTACCTCCTCCTCCTCCTCCTCCTCCTCCTCCTCCTCCTCCTCCTCCTCCTCCTTCTCACCCCTCCTCTCTGCTCCTCCTGCACCTGACCACTTTTCGTCTTTATCCTGCTCCTCCTCCTCCTGATCCTCCTCTTCCACACCTCCTCCTCCTCCTCCTCACCCCTCCTCCTCGCCCCCCCTCCTTATATAATTAAGGGACTCTTGAGATCGTCATAGTCGTGGGTGTGAAAGGGGGGAGGGAACGCAGGTTGCCACGGCCAGAGGTACAATATGACAGTCACCAGCACAGACTGGACAAGCTGCAACTAGCCATTATGCCTATTTTCGTCCCTCGGTATGGTCAAGCGTGTTACCCTTCAGGGGAGCAAGAAAACACCCAGACACCGACAATTGGCGTTTACTAAATGACCCTGGGCGTTTACTAAACAGCCTTGCACTGTTCGATGTTTTCCTGGCTTCTTTGCCGGGGTGCTTATTATGGGGGTGAGTTCTCTGCCTTCTAACACTGACTATGAATGCTGTTCGGTTGCACAATGCGTCGCCATACTACCAGCTGCATGCACCACCGTCACAAGTACTAGGGATTGTGTATAGGTGCCCTTTCTGGATACACAGCGACTCATCTTGATGTAAAAACTGCTGATGCCTACCCGCCCCTGAATGTTGGATCGGTCACGCCAGCTGGCGAGCGGATCTAGAAGCTAAGCATGCGATTGTAATGCACTCAGCCCCCTCAAGCGGAACGCGACGCAGTCCAGAGTTCGATCAAACAGCTCGAAACGTTGACGCGTATCGCGGCGGCGGTCGTTCCTGTTTTTCTTTGGGTCACCCATCAGAGGCCTCCCAAGAGAAACAGAGAGAGAGAGGAAAGTCACAGCTATAGAGTGTGACGTAGGCTGGCATGCTTGGGAACCGTGGCTGTGGGGCTGCAGATGTGATAGCTGTCTTGAGTTTTACTGCTACTACGGTGGTGCCCCAAACAATCGACTTGAAGCGGGGTGCATTGGATTTCCAGATCTGGAAAAGATGCTCTTGATCCTCAGTCCCGAGAGTGGCCACGTGTTGGCTAGCACCCAGATTGAGAGCCAAGAGAAACCTAAGTATGCTCTGCTGTCCTGTTTGGTGTGTTGATAGTGTGCCCGCATAGGCTCCACAAGCTTGTGAAGAGGCGCTCCTGTCTTCGCAACGATTTGAGGAGCAGCGCTGGGCGACAGCACTGCGTCCTTTGAGAAGAGGCCATCGTTCCAAGCATGATTGGACCGTCAATTGTGCGGAGTTGGAGACACTCCTCACACGCCGCAAAGTCCATGCACATTCCATCACTTCTCGGCCGCAGTAAACGTCTGCTTCTGTTGCACCTTTGGAAGGATTTGCAGCGCTGCGAGCTCGGACAGCCGAGAAAGAAGCGAAGCAAGCCCGTGAATTGGTTCGGCCAACGGTGACCAAGCCAGTCCTCCTCCCCCTCCTCCTCCTCCTCCGCCTCCTCCTCCCTGTGTCGTCGCCGTCTCTGATCTTCCCTCTCGCTCTCATCCTCTCTGTCGAGCAGAAGAGCGGCCGTGCTCGCCCGCCACCACCCGACCACCAGGAGCGGCAGGCAGTGAGGAGGTGGATTGCCACCCGGAGGCAGAGCAGCAGCACGAGCCGGAGGCCCCCCAGCGCGCGGCGTGTGCCGAGCACGGCGTCGGTGCCGGCGCCTTCCGCGCTCCGCAGCGAGCGCGCGGCGCCACCCGCGGTCGGAGGCCCCCAGGCGGCGTGGTGGCCACACCGCGTGGTGAGTCGGTGGGGAGTCGGGGGCACCGCACGGTTGTGGCAGGCGGGCCCCTCTCCGAGGACGTCTCGGGCGAGAGGGGCACCCCAGGGTCCCAGGGCCGTGCGGCGACGGACCGTGCGGTGAGGTCTCCTTGGGGTTCCGAGATCACCGCACGGTCTGTCACCACACGGCTTTGGGGATCCCCAGTGCGGGCATCGCGGCGAGAGCTCTGCGGTGGACGGCGGCACCGACGCGGCGGGCACTTGGCGAGGCACCCTCTGGCCTTGCACGTGCTGCTCCGCGTCGGTCGGCGACGCCGCGCCTTCCCGAGCGGGGTCGAGGGCGAGGAGCGCCTCCGCCGATGTCGTGCTGGCGCACGGGGTGCGCCGAGAGGCGGCTGCGCCTGCGCCCCGCGTCTCCACCTCCTGCCCCGCGTCGTGCTCCAGGCCCCGCGCCGCTTCCGCCGCAGCGACGCCCCTTCGGGGAGCGAAGCCCCGCAGGGGACAGGAGGGGGGCGGGGCGCCTGGAGCCCTCCTCCTCCGCCTCCTCCTCCTCCTCTTGCTCCTCCTCCTCTTGCTCCTCCTCCCTTTCCTCCTCCTCCTCCTCCTCCTCCTCCTCCTCCTCCTCCTCCTGAGCCCGAAGCGCGGCGGCCAGGGCGGCACCGAACCGCCACTACATCCGCGCACCACCGGTGGCCCCGGCGGCGCCTCTTCGAGGCGCCAGGGATTTTGCCGACGGCGCTCGCCTCAGCACCCCGTGTGCTGCGCGCGCCGCTCGGCCGCGGAGCGGGTGGGGCCTCTATCTCGAGCGCCCTGTCTGCCACACGCGTTCGCAGCGCCAGCGCACTGCGCTGGTCTCCTTTGCTCCCGTCAGCATCCTGTTCCAGGTCCACCAGCCGATTGGAGCAGGGGCGCGGCCTGTACCCGAGTCCAAAGTAAGCCTCCTCCTCTTCCTCCTCCTCCTTCTCCTCCTCCTGGTCCTCCTGGCCCTCCAGCCTCCTCGTCCTCCTCCTCCTCCTCCTCCTCCTCCCCTCCTCCCCTCCTCCTCCTCTTCCTCTCCTCTTCCTCTTCCTCTTCCTCCTCCTCCTCCTCCTCCTCCTCCTCCTCCTCCTCCTCCTCCTCCTCCTCCTCCTCCTCCTCCTCCCCCGCCTGCGCGCGCGCTCCCGCGATCGCGGGGGGAGAGGGGCTGGGGGGGAGGAGGAGAGGACGGCCATGGCGGCGACAGCGAGAGGAGGAGGGCGAGAGAAGGGACGGAGGCAGCCATTCGTTAGAGTTCAGCCATTCGTTAGAGTTCTCATATTCTTTCTACCCCTATTCGATCTGATTCCCGCTCGCCGTCTTGGCCTTAGGTCGATCGGGTGGATATTTACTATCAAGAAGCTCTCCGGCGGGATCGGGCGTGGGCCCTTTGTCGGGCCGGACGAAAGGGGGTGATTGGGAAAGGGGGGGGTACGAAATTTGCAGCATGCAGCTGGTTTCGGCCCCACCGAGGGGCCCATTCTTCGATGCATGGGCGCCTCCGCATCCGGCGCCTGGAGGCGCCGGGAAAAGCAGCTATGTGAGCTGATTCTCACCCCCCCCCTTTGCTATCCCCCCCTTTCGCCCGACCCGAGGGGAGAGGAGGGGGAGGCAGGATGAGGTCGAGTTGTTCGCGTGAGGTCGGGCATGTCCCCCTACGGGGGGGGATTTGGGACGAACAATAAAAGATACCCCAAACATATTCCCAAATGGTCGAAAATAGTCTAAAATTCGTCCCCAGACTATTTTGCGACTATGTTTGCAGACTCCTCCTGTAGAGAGACAGGCCCGACTCAACGTTAGCGTTTTTATAGTTCAGAGCAGGCGGGTGCGGAGGGGTGGGGAAGTCGCGGAACTCGTAGCGCCGCGGGGCGAGACAGGAAGGTATTCCTTTGGCGAGAATAAGCGCGCACGGTTCCCTGGAATGCGGCCTCTGCGTTAGTCATTCTCGGGCCCCAGACCGTCGCAGAACTTCCTTGCGTCGGAAAAAAAAACATATGTTGTCAATGGGCCTCGGGAATCCCGAGGCCCACGTCGCGAGCAAACGCTACACCGTCGGAGGTCTGGGAAGGAAGGTCTGGCTGGGCATGCTCCTCCTTGCCCTTGCCCCCCCTCCTCTTCCTCCCCTCGATCGGGGAGGAATGGGCGTTAGGAGTGAAGGAGGGAGGAGGGGAGATGGGAGGGAGGATGGAGCGAGGAGTCAGGAGGAGGAGAAGGTGAGGCGTCCCCATCCTGTTCTTTCTCCTCCTCCCCCTGGTCCGTCCGTGGCAGTTTGGGCTCAAGCCAGTCTCCAGCAGCGGCCTGCGCGTGGGGGTCGGGTTTCCTCTGGCCCTGTCTTGAGACTGGTGCCGCCGCAGGGAGCCGCTGCATCGAGGACACCAGGCGGCCACCAGCGTGCGCGGCCCAGCCGCTGGGGAGGCGCACAGCAGTGGGCCTCCCCAGCGGCTGGCGTCGTGCTCCTGCGTTGGTACATACGAGCGACAGTAAGCTGGGCACTTGTACAGTGATGCTGGCGGCGTCGCACCGTCACTGCACCGGCCCACTGGGGCGTGATCGTGAGGCGCTCCGCAGCTGCAGCGCAAGGGAGCCGCATCCTCCGTCGAGTCCTCCCCCTCCGTCCCCCTCCTCCTCCGCTCCGCTCTCACGGGGGCCAGCCGGCAGCGGCATCCAGGTCCGCAGTAGGGGCAGGTCGCGCGGGGAGGTCCTGCTGCGCGCCGCGGGGGGCAAGTGCAGGAAGCGAGGGGTGCCCAGCGCCCCCCGAGGCGCGCTTCGCTGCGAGCAGGCCGACCGCTGCCGCGCCTCTTCGGCCGTGGGGCGCACGCGGGACCTGGGCCCATGCAGCAATAGATCTTGCACAACAGACCTCCGGGGAGCTCCGCTCCCAAATTTGGATAAAGCCCAAGGTGTAGCAGGAGAACCCCACCCATCCTTGGGGGGCAACGATAGGGGGGGATAGGCATAGGGAGGGAAACATCGACCTCGAATGGGCAATACATCGCCGATAGATCGGCGACAGGCCCCCGAGAGTGAATCCGCACGTTCCTGGGCGGGCTGGGGCTATCAGACCCCTATCGGCGATCAATGGACGATTGGGGGTCGATGCATCCCCCCCTGTGCCTATCCCCCCCTATCGTTGCCCCTGAATCCTCCTGCCTCCCTGGCCTGCCTGTGCGGGGAGGAGGAGGAGGAGGAGGAGGAGGAGGAGGAGGAGGAGGAGGAGGAGGAGGAGGAGGAGGAAGGAGGAGGAGGAGGAGGAGGAGGAGGAGGGAGGGGAGGAGGAGGAGTGAGGAGGAGCGAGGCGGGGAGGAGGAAGGAGGAGGAGAGGAGGAGGAGGAGGAGGAGCGAGGAGGAGGAGGAGGAGGGAGGAGGAGGAGGAGGAGGAGGAGGAGGAGGAGGAGGGGAGGAGGAGGAGGAGGAGGAGGAGGGAGGAGGAGGAGAGGCGGATGGAGGAGTAGGGGAGGAGGAGGAGGAGGAGGAGGAGGAGGAGGAGGAGAAGAGACAGCCGCGCGCCACGGAATCGCCGCCTGAGCACCCCTCCCTCCTGGTTCTAAACCTCGGGGAAACGAGCAATGGCATAATTACAAAAAATCGGAGGTCCGCGCGGACTTCTCGGATCGGCGCTGGCCCCCCCCCCCATCGGTGCCCCCGGCGCCGCCCCTGGCGCGCTCCGCGCGCCAGGGAGGGGGGTCAGCGCCGCTCCGAGAAAGCCTCGCGGACCTCCGAGTTTTTCTGTTCGTGTCATTGCTCGTTCCCTTAACGACCTCCCCTGCCCGCTGATCAGCTCGGGACTCACCGAGCGCTCCGCTACTCGCAAGGTGCCTACTCGCAAACGTCAGGAGAAAAATGTCCCCCTCTACGTAAAAGATCGTAAATCCCTCGTGGCGGATCCAGGCAATTTGCAAATAGCTACTTTGTGAGTGGTGAAATGCGTTTGCCTAGGGACGGGCAAGTTGGGCGTGCCGTGCGCACGGCGGGCGTCGCCGCGGTTCGCTGCTCGCCTCCGAGGGGGGGGCTTGGCATCGCTCGGACGTGTGCATTTTTCCTTCGGCGAGGACCATCGAGGAGCATCCTTGATCATTTCGCGAAAAAAACCACGCACGAAACCGAAAAAAACACCGGAAATGGACGTCCGAGCGATGGCCAGGGGAGGGGGGAGGGGGGAGGCCAGGCGCCGTGGGCACAGAGGCCGGGGCCGACGTCGGCAGCTGCAGCGAGGGCGCCAGCACGCAGAGGCATCAAGTCGGGCCTGTCCTCCTACCGGGGGACCTTCGACGAAAAATGGAGAAAACCAAAGAATGTTCCAAAAAATCGTCCCGAGACTATTCGGGACCATTTTTGAGTTTTCCTCCTGTAGAGGGACAGGCCCGACTTCACAGAGGCACGGAGAGGGCGCCGATGATCGAGGCTCGGTGCCCGGACCCGGAGCCAGCCGTCATCAGCTGCACTTCGACCACGAGAACGAAGAACGCCACCCACGTCGTCGTTTTCTTATTCACTGTTTTGCCGATCGGCGCGGGCCCTCGCACCCCCTGCCTCCCTCCCCCCCGATCGGCAGCAAGCCCAGGGGCGGAAGGCTCGTAAGTCCCCCCCGGCCTTCTAAGCAGTTTCCCGAGCCTTCCCCGAGGGCGCAGAGAAAACCCTTCAGAGGGCCGGAGGGCTTCTGAGAGTCCCCGCCGCCCTCTGAGGAGGCCTCCTCCTCCCCTTTTCCCCCCTCGCTCGCCGCGCGCATGGTGTGGCTCTTCCATCCCCATCCCTCCCCCCTTCCCCTCCGTCCTCCTGCTCCTCCCTCCTCCTCCGCGCCAGCGCTCCCCGCCTCCCCGCGCGCGGAGGGGGCCCCCCCCCCCCAAGGCGGGCGGGCGGAAGGCGCGCCCTGGCAAGAAGCGGCCCAGGAAGCCGGCGCCTCGGAGGGAGAGAGGGAGGGGGCCACGGTGAAGTCGGGCACGTCCCTGTACAGGAGGAGTATTCAGAAGTAGCCTAAAAATAGCCTGGGGGCGATTGTTTTACTATGTTTGACCATGTTGGAGCATTGTTTGTTTACTGACCATTCTTCGTCCAAAATCCGCCTGTAGGGGGACATGCCCGACCTAAGGCCACGGTCAGAAGCGTTTCGGCGGCGAGCGAGGGGAAAAAGCGAGAGGGAGAAGGCCCTCCCGGAAGGCGGCGGGGGGCGCCTCAGAAGCCTGCGGGCCTTCTGCACAAAGTTTTCGGCGTCGTCGGGGAAGGCTCGGGAAGCTTCTCGGAAGGCCGGGGGGACTTCCCAGCCTTCTGGGAATACGAGACCGATGTTGCATCACAGCAGCAATTCGGCCCCTGACTTTCGTCCTGGATTCGGTTTAGTGAAGTGATGAATTTCGGGGTCCTCACGTGGGAAAAAGCATCACCTCACTAATCTGGGGCCCCTGGGGCCTCAGTGGGCCCTGGGGCCCAAAATTAGCGAAGGGATGGCTGTCGGGCCTCGGAGGGAAGGCCTTCTCCTTCTCGCTTCCCCCCCCGGGCTCGCCTCCGAGCGAGGAGGAGGAGGAGGAGGAGGAGGAGGAGGAGGAGGAGGAGGAGGAGGAGGAGGAGTTTGTTTCTCGTCGGTCCTGGAGGCTCGAGGCTTTCGGGCGTGGCCGTCGGCCGATCGGCGGCCTTCCGGCCCCGGGGCGGCTCGCCGGCAGGCCGCGCCCCGCCGAGGGCGCGCGCTCCGTGGCGGGCCCGCCCTCGCCCCCGGTCGGCGGCCAGAGGCCCTTAATAGCCACGGCCCGAGAGCCAGACGGCGAGCCCAGACCCCCTCGAGTCATGAAAAAATCACGACGCGAGGTTTTCGCTATGTTCGGCCTCTGGGGACCCTTACCAGCCCTCAGGACCGTCAAAAAACGACTCAGGATGAAAAGCCGGTCCTGGGGAACGGGTCCGGACTTCTGGGGGTCGCGTCATGAAAAAATCATGACGTCGGGGGTCTGGGAGGAGCGCGGGCACGGTCAGGAGCGTTCGGTCGGCGTGTCGCGCGTAGCCCGCCCTACAAGCCCGATGGCCCTACAGCCCGATGGCCCTGTAGCCCTGTAGCCCTATAGCCCTACAGCCCTACAGCCCTATAGCGCTATGGCCCTAAAGCCGCAAGGCCCTGTAGCCCTGTAGCCCCATGGCCTTGTAGCCCTAGATCCCTATAGCCCAATCGCCCGATAGCCCTAAAAAGATTAATTGGTGTTTTTCTCCGGTATCATGTTTGTTTTTCTGGGGGGGGGGGGGAGGAGGTTGATTTGTGTAGCCAGGGCTGCGGATCTGTCATATGTATGAAGAGGGAGAGAGAGAGAGAAAGAGATAAAGAAAGAAAGAAACAAAGAGAGCAGCAGGCACATCAGACAAGAAACCAACCTGCCAGCAGGTGCCTCGCTGACATGTCCTGGCCTCCCGATGGCCAGGTGCGCCCTGCGGTGTCACGGGCGGCACTAGGAGAGGGTGATATAAACAACGAGAGATTCCTTTGACTTCTGAGGGGCAACGATGATAATCGCGCGTGCCGCCGTACGCACATACTGTATGCACAGATATTGAGTCGACAGAGCAGTGAGTGCAGTGGGCGAGAGGGAGAGAGAAAGAGCGTGCGAGCGAGAGGGAGAGAAAGAGAGAGAGAGAGAGTGCACACACATACGTATATACGCATACATACATATATGATTTAAGATCCAGCTGCCTGCCGCAATCCCCACCACTGTGTCTGTGCAACAGCGCAGCAGAAAAGGAGACTGAGTGCAGGAGCAGCGCAACTCAGACGACTGGTCTGAACTGGGACGGGTCGTGAACTCGACCTCGTACTTGTCCGCGCGGCAGTGGGGGAGGTCGAGTTCATGCCCTGCTGCAGTTCAACGAGCGACCTGAACTGAGGCGGGTCGTGAACTCGGCCTCATCTTCGTCCGCACGGTCGCGAGGAGGAGGAGGAGGAGGAAGAGGAGGAGGAGGAGGAGGAGGAAGAGAGGGAGAAAATGAAAACGAGAAGGCGAAGGCCTCTTGGCGCCCTCTTGGGGCCTGCTGGGGGACTCCTGGAAGCCTCCTGGGGGCTTCCTGGAGGGCTCCTGGAGGTCTCGATGGGGGCTCTTGGAGGTTTCATGGGGCATCGTGGGCCGTCTTAGGGGGGGCTCTGGGCTGGTCCGGCGCCTTCGGGTGCCCTTGTGGGAGCCTTTTTTGGGGGTCGTCGCGTCGTGGTGCCATTACTGAGCGCTTTGAGGCCCCCTTGGGGGCCTCTTGTCGGGGAGACGTTAGGCTCGAGTACGCGGGAACTCGGGTTCGCCTACGCGCTTTGACGAGCCCGCCCTGGATGTTGGCGGCCCAGTTTTCGTGGGATGCCTGCAGCGGGAGCTCGCGTCGAATTTCAGAGCGGGTCTCGTCAGTTTCCTGATGGCCTCGTCAGGCAAACCCGAGCCCCCCGAATCGAGTCGTACATCTCGCCTCTTGGGCCGTCTTGAGCGGTCGGAAACCCAAACAAGCAAGGACTTCAAACTCAGTCAGAACCTAAGGCAAAGCAATCGTGCATGCCTCCTCGGGCTCTCGTGGAAGGTCTCCTGGAGCCCTCTTGGGGACGTCCTGGGAGCCTCTCTTCTGGGCCACGGTGGGCCGCCCGGTGCCTTCCTGGCCGTCCTGGAGGCCGTCTTGGGAGGCCACCTTGGCCGCCTGGAGGCCGAACAGCCTCCTCCTCCCTCCTCCTCCTCCTCCTCCTCCTCCTCCCCTCCCCTCCTCCTCCTCCTCCTCCCCTCCCCTCCTCCTCCTCCTCGTCCTCTCCTCCTCCCCCTCCTCCCCTCCCTCCTCTCCCCCTCCCCTCCTCCCCTCATCCTCCTCCTCCTCCTCCTCCTCCCTCCTCCTCCTCCTCCTCCTCCTCCTCCTCCTCCTCCGCCTCCTCCTGGCGGCCGTCCGGGGGGTCGGTTTTCGAGGGCGCGCGCGACGGAAGGGGGAGATCGGCCCTGGAAGACATAGACACGTCAGAGCCTCCCCCTGCAGCAGACGAGCAGTGGCGCTTCCGAGCGGCAGCCTCCTGGTGTTGCCTCGCAGCGTGGCATTCTTCGCCCCTGCCGTGCTCTGGCTGCGCAGCCTCATCCTCATCCGCCTCGTCCGCCCTCGAAGGTACACCCTCGCCTCCCCCTAATCACCCTCCTGCGCCACCTCCTCCCGTCGTCCCTCCTTCCTCTGCCCATGTCCTCATCCCTTCTGTCCTCAGTCATCCACGCTCTGTCCCAAATCCTGCCCCACATTTCTGCCCCCATCCTTCGCTACCCCCATCTATATCCCCCTGCCCCGCTCCTCACCCCGAGGATATCCGAGGACGCGAAGGAGGAGGATGAGGAGGAGACATGCGGAGACGATGGACGACGACAACGACGACGACGACGACGAGGACGAGGAATCTCCGCCGATGGGTAGGGAGTGACGAGATTCGCTGTCGCGCCCGCGCCTGACCCTAAGAGGTCCCCAGAGGCCGTCTGGAGGCCTCCGCGGAGGCCCCACACACGCACACACATACAAACAAATACCTTGTGACGTTCCCAATCCATTCGCATCAGGTGACAAGAGGAGTTGGCCCAAACTTGCTTGGACAACGACAAAGCAGGCGCCGGCATCTGCTGCGCAAACTACATGGGGAGCGCGCGCGTTGAACGACTTACTGGCCAGCAGCAGAAGGACGAGGACCGAGGCCCCAGGCTCGAAGAGGAAATGAGGGGGGGAACGCGGGGGAGGCGAAGGACACGAGAGGGGCCGAAAAGTCAGCGCGGCAGCAGGAGGGAGACGGCGGAAGGGGGAAGAAGACGACAGCGAACGAGGCGGGATGAGAAGTAAGGGTGGCGTTCTCTTCCCAGCGGCACGCTGCACATGCAGCGCGCCCCGCCCAATATCGTTCCGGCGTTCCACAAGATCAGGTTTTTAGAGTTAGTCCAAGATGCAATCGGGGCCCAGCTCGCCCGCCAGTTTCTCCGCCTCTTTGCTGCACGCTTCAGCGCGGGAGCTGAACGCCCGCAGGTTCGCCGCCAGGTCTTCTGGCAGCCCGCGGGCAACGAAATCAAGGCCGGTGTCCAGGATCTCGCATCATCTGCAGATTGTCCACCGCTGTCGCCTTGGAGAGCATCACGTAGAGATGCAGCCAGAGGTCGCCCGTTTCCTCTTCGTCCTTGAGCCCGGCGTCGACAATGACTCCGGGGGGCATGGCCCGGCCCTTGGCAGGCTTTGGAGGGGGACCTCGGCATGGGAGATAACAAGGCTTGCGCGCGAGACCTTATGCTTGCGGAAGTCGAACGGGCTTGAACTTCGCGGCTCGATGAAGACGAGGCGCACCGCGCTCGCGACGTCGATGCTGTGATCGAGTTTCGCTAACTTTTTGCCGCAGGGGCCGGCCTCGCATCTGTCCGTGCGCGCCCACACGCCGTGCGGCAGGCACTGCATGTACGCCGCACGTTGCTCGGCCTTTACTGCCCCCACCTCGTCCTCATCCGGGTTGACGGTCACGTGGGCGACCCCGTCACCGGCTTCGTTGACGAACGCCCCTGTCGAGGCCTGGTTGGGGTCAGCAGTCAAATTGCCCGCCCAGCAGTTTTCGAAAGTATTCAATTCCGCAGATCGCAGCCCCCCAGGGCTGGCGAGATTTAATTTGAAAATATGCGCCTGACATCCACTGTACTGGACCCCCCAGCAACCCTCGGAAGTGGCGACAGTTTCGCGGATCGCAGCCCCCCCCCACAGGGACGGCGAGGTTGAACCCAAGTGTGCGTAGGACGCCTCTTTGCTGGACCCCGTTGCAGCCCTCGAGAGCGGCGACCGTTTCGCGGATCGCAGCCCACCAGGGATGGCGAGGTCGAATCTGAACCTGCATATGACGTCATTCTGCTGGACCCCCCAAGCAGCTTTCGAGCGCGTCGAACGACTCGCAGTTCGCAGCCCCGCAGGGATGGTCAGGCCTTGTGTGACTCTCGTAGGACGTCACTCCGCTGGACCCCCAGCAGCCTTGGAAGTGGCGGCGACAGACTCGCAGTTCGCAGTCCCCCCTGGGATGGCGAGGTCGACTTGGAATCTGCGTAGGACGTCGCTCCTGTGGACCCCCCGACAGCCCCGGAAGATGTCGAAAACCCCGCGGTTCGCAACTCCCGAGGGATGGCGAGGCTTTAAAGATGCCGTGGGTTGTTTTTTCCCCTCGTCTTTAATTCGGCGCGTTGACAACTGGAACCGCTATAAAACGATTCGTGTTTTTGTGCCTTTTGGGCTCGGTTTGTTTCATCGTTTTCATATTCACCAGCTGCGCTGTTTCACGTTGCCTTCTACCACGTCCTCAGCTCCTTTTCATTGAGTCGCGTGCTCCCTACGTTTGTACGATAACCGTTTTGTTAGATTCAGCCGTCGTCGCTTCTGGCTGTTCGCGGGGTCTCTGGGCCTGCTCCGCGCCGGTGCTAAGCCTGCGTCAGGGCGTTGTCCGGACGTTGCTGGCCCTGGCCTCTGCGCGCGTGGCGGGAGGGACGGAGGGCGGCGGCAACAGGGAAAGCGCGGTCCCTGGGCGGTCGTCGCTTCTGGCTGTTCGCGCGGTCCCTGGGCCTGTTCCGCGCGGGTGCCAAGCCAGCGTCAGGGCGTTGTCCGGACGTCGTTGGCCATGGCCTCTGCGCGCGCGGCCGTGGGGGACGGGAGGGCGGCGGGAACCGGGGAAGGCGGGAGCGGCGGCGGCACCGAGGACAGGGAACGGCCGTGGGCACGACAGCGAATCGGAGCCCCGAATCATCAGGGGTAACTCGGGTCAGGGCTAACTCGGGTTCCTTTTTCGGGAATCCAAGCCCGAGTTACCCCGGACCCGAGTTCCCCCGGGTAACTCGGGCGTCCAGAGCCCCACATCATCAGGGGTAACTCGGGTCAGGGCTAACTCGGGTTCCTTTTTCGGGCATCCAAGCCCGAGTTACCCCGGACCCGAGTTCCCCCGGGTAACTCGGGCGTCCAGAGCCCCCACATCATCAGGGGTAACTCGGGTCAGGGCTAACTCGGGTTCCTTTTTCGGGAATCCAAGCCCGAGTTACCCCGGACCCGAGTTCCCCCGGGTAACTCGGGCGTCCAGGGCCCCACATCATCAGGGGTAACTCGGGTCAGGGCTAACTCGGGTTCCTTTTTCGGGAATCCAAGCCCGAGTTACCCCGGACCCGAGTTACCCCGGATAACTCGGGCGTCCAAGCTAAGCATGCGGGAAGGCATTAAGCTCCACAGCGACGGAGCTGAACACGTTTAAAAAAATGTGGCAAAACAAGCGCTACAACAATGTAGCAATGTTTGAGCGTCTTCAGCGCGTCGGCAATGCTTGAACGGCCTTGGACACGACAGCTAAGCATGCGGGAAGGCATTAAGATCCACAGCGACGGAGCTGAACACGTTCAAGGAAATGTGGTAAAACAAGCGCTAAAACAATGTAGCAACGCTTGAGCGTCTTCGGCGCGTCAAGAGCCCAAAAATACAACATGGAGCTTTGTTTTCAAAGCACGAAGAACCACATCGAATTTGAATGTGCGGAAGACGTCACTCCTTTGAACCCCCCGGCAGCCTTCGAAAGTGTCGACAGACTCGCAGTTCGCAGCCCCGCAGGGATGGTGAGGTTTTTTTTTCTGAGTCTGCGTAGAACGTCACTCCGCTGGTCCTTCAAGCAGCCCTCGAAGGTGGACACCTGACTCGCAGTTCGCAGCCCCCCTTGTGGGATGGCGAGATCGGTTTGGAATTTGCGTACGACGTCACTCATGTGGACTTCCTGGCTGCCCACAAAAGTGTCGACAGATTCGCAGTTCGCAGCCCCCCAGGGATGGCGAGGTCGAGTCTGAATCTTCGTGCGACGTGATTCAAGTGGACCCCCCAGCAGCCCTCGAAAATGGCGTCAGTTTCGCAGACGGCAGCCCCCCCAGGGATGGCGAGGTCACTTAGGACGGCGAGGTAGGAGGCAGGCCGGCAGGCAGGTGGGAGGCACGAGGGCGAGGTGAGAGGCAGGAGGGAATGAGGAGGAGGGACGCGGAGTAAGGAAGACGTGACCCCAGCGCTCGACTCAAAACGAGAACCCAACGCAGGAGGGTTGGGAAAAAGAGGGCCCAATGCGGGCAGATGCCCCCCGAACCCCCCGGAGGCCCTGCCTCCTCGAGGAGGCAAAGGGCGCGGGCCTTCTTTGAAAGCTCAGCAGGCCTCCGGCCTTCTGAGAAACAGTCCCCCCCCGCTCACTGCCGAAGTGAATAGGCATCCGGGTTGGCTCTTCCTTTTCTAAAACAGTGAGGCGCCAATTATGACTTCCAGCTGTTGGTGCACGACGCATGTCTGGTGCTGTTCGTGATTGTGGCTGGCGCACCCACAACATGATTCGCAACCGCCGGCTCTATAATGTTGTGAGGGGGGGCGGGAGTCGATGATTCTCGGGACGCGTGTCAGCCCAATGCGCTTACCCCGTTCAGCCCCACCGACAGCGCGCAGCCCCTGCTGGTCATCGCCCGCGTCGTGCCGAGCGGCCTCGGTGGACAGGCACACGCTTGCGCTGGCACGCGCCCTGGGGACCATCGAGGGAGACGCCCCCTCGCCGAGGTCGTCCCGGCAGATGCCCGACGTGCTGCTGCGCAGCAAGTTGATGCCTTGCGCCGCACACTTGCGAGGACGGCGGGGGCACGCGGCGGGAGGGGCGGGAGCGGTGACCCAGCAGGGAGTGGGAGGGAAGGGGGGGCAGGGAGGGAGGATGAAGTAGGGAGGGTGAATGATGATGATTCATTCCCCCTTCTCCTTCGTAATCATTGATGAAGGAGGAGGAGGAGGAGGAGGAGGAGGAGGAGGAGGGAAGAGCCACGTGGAAGGAGCGAGGAGGAGAAGGACAGCGATAAAGAAGGAACGAGGAGGAGGAGGACGAGGAAGAAAAGGGAAAGAGAGGGATTTCAAGGAGGAGGGGGAGGAGGAGTGCAGGCATTTGAGGGTGGTATGGTGGGTTTGCCCGCCGCGTTGCCCCAGACCTCAGGGGCTGCAAGCAAGCTGTAGGGTCTACAGCTAGTCTCAGGTCAACCCAGGCTTCCAGCAGTTCGTATATGTGTGATTGCAGTGCTCTAGGTTCATGTTCAGCACGGTCGGTGAGGGCCATGCCAGGAAAGGATACATATTCACAGTATCGGAAACTAGCAGCGAAGCTTCTAGGTAGTGGTCCAGAACCCCATGTCCTCACAAGGTGTTTTGTCTCCGAAATGAAAGCACAGCTCGGGATGAGGTTCACCGAGCCCATGTTATGGGTAATTCCCTCACATACCATTTGGCAGGACGTGGTTCGCGAGCTAATGGGCTCCCTAATAATCCGGTCGACCTGTTCTCGAGAGCGTGTGCATAATAGCAGAACTTCGTGGTTGGAGCCGACTCTATCCTCCAGGAAAGGCCAAAGCCGATATAGATGTGTGTGAGATCCGTGAGACCTAGGAGGCCTGCTGCCCCATGAGATGCTAAATGTGCTTCAACAGTGGTTGGTCCAGACGCCCTTGTCCATGTCAAGCGTTGCCGCCCAACCTTGCTAAGCTAGTGCTCGAAGGAGGTGGCCAGACCACGCCTTTCACCGGCGTCACCCTAACATACTTATACTACATGTGCGTCGCCCCCCTGGGGGCGATGCGCGCACCGAGAGATCTTCTGGCATATGCGTCGTGGCGGGCGCTTTCCGGCCACACCGCTCGGGAAACGATCTGCTACAAGACGGGTATGCTATATGTTTGGGCCGGACGCGCGCCTCCGAGGAGAACATACAGTGCTCGTTTGTTCATGTGCGTGCCGTGTCACTGTGCCCGCTCGACAGGGACTGTCGGTTTTCTGTACTTAACTCGAGCTCTAGGGAGGCTACAGAGCTGATACGCACAGAAGCAGATGCAGAATAATCAGGCGCGTTCGTCTGTTGCATCCAGAGGTCTGAACTCGGTCTGCTACTCGAGCTAGGTCCGCGAAACTATTCGTATCGTTCGAGTCATCTCGAGAGGTGCTACCGAGGGCAGCGATCTGCCCACTTGATTGTGGCTCCCTCTGCGGGGAGCTTTGCCTCCTGGGTGGCCGTCCGTCCAGCTGATAGGGGGCCCGCCCGCGCCCCGGGAAGGCAAAGCGAGCGCCGCGGGCTCCTCCGCGGCCTCCCTCCAGGGGCCACCTCGCCCCTTGCCCCCTCCTTGCCTCCCTCCTCCAGGGACCACCTCCTCCTTGCCCCCCACCTTGCCCCTTGCCCCCTCCAGGGACCACCTCGGTCCTTCCGTCCTCCTTGCCCCCTCTCCTTGCCTCCCCTCGCCCTTCCCCCCCCCAAGCCTCCTCGAGTCCGATCCTCGAGGACAGGAGTTGCTGCCAGGCTGAGACTGCCAGTAACTTACCGAACATAGTCTTCCATGGAGATGGATTTGCTTGAGGAGGAGGAGGAGGAGGAGGAGGAGTTGCTTTGCAAAGCAGCCAGCGTGGTACCGTGTCTCTCTGTTTGTCCCGCCCTTGGGAGCCACTCCTACGGCAGGTTGTGCAATTGAATTGCCTGCGGCGCCGCATGATCATCCTTGCTTAGTCTTGAAAGTCTTGAACGGAGGAGGAGGAGGAGGAGGAGGAAGAGGAGGAGAAGAGCGGGGGGTGGGGGGAAAGAGCAGCAGCGTTCTCCTCCTGCTCCTCCTCCTCCTCCTCCTCCTCCTCCTCCTCCTCCTCCCTCCTCCCCCTCCTCCCTCTTTTCCCTCCTTCACCACCTCCTTCCATTCTCCTCCCTCCCACCTCCCTCGCTCGTCCCTCCTCGGTCCTCCTCCTCCTCCTCCTCCTCCTCCTCCTCCTCCTCCTCTCCTCCTCCTCCTCCTCCTCCTCTTCCTCCTCCTCCTCCTCCTCCTCCCTCCTCCTCCTCCTCCTCTCCTCCCTCCTCCCTCCTCCCTCCTCCTCCTCCTCCTCCTCCTCCTCCTGCGTTTCCCATTCCCGCCTCCGTCCCTCCTCTCTCCCCTCTCTTGTCCTGGGGCGCCGTCGGACCAGAGATCCGAGGCGGAAATCCAGCCGAGGCGGCGAGTACGCCCCCCGGAGCCCCAAGAGAAAGGCTGGACGCGCGAGAACCTCGATCCTCGGCCCTCGGTCCCCCAGCCCTCCCTCCTTCCGCCCGCCTTCCCCCCCCCCCCCCCACCACACACACACACACAAAAAAGGTCTCTGGTCGGCACGATCGAAAAATGCATAAGGAAAGAGTGGAAAGGAAGGCCAGCAGCAGTTGTTGCCCATTGTGAGCTGGACTCACTGTCGGTGCCGCGCCGCCGCGGGCGTTGTCCGTTTGAGGTACAAGGTTGCCCGCCAAACAGCGGCCGCCGCTGGTGTGGGTCATGGTGGCTTGCTGGGCATATCGTACCCCTGTTTTCCGCACCCACTTCTAGGGGAACGAAGAATGTTCGTTTGCTGTGGACCGCTGCAAGGCTAGGCTCCCGAGGGGACTAACAAGCAGGAAAATAAAGGAGTATAAATGAAAGCGGGCCCACGCGGCCTACGCCAACCCGAAACCGCTGCAGGTCAGCACACACACACACACACACACACACACACACACACACACACACTGCAAGGCCGATACGACCAGCATGAGCGAGGAAGCTCCTGCCAGGACAAGCGGGGAAGCAGCGCGCTTCGCGGGGGCCACCAGCCACGGCTTAGCCCGTAGCACGGCGAGCACCTTAGCGCCGTCAGAAAAAAAACGGCTAAGCAGCTCACATTCCGAGTCAGAGAGCGTCCTCGCGCCCGTGTCCAAAATTGGACCCTCAGACGGTTTCGTGCCCGAGGGTGCAAGACCTGTCGACGCGACAGGGTCGATGGAGACATCCTGAGATTCCGCCGGGCCGGCCTCCACAGTGGGAGGCGGCTGCCAAGGAGGCGGGCCATCATCAATCGATGGAGGCACGATCAAAATTCCACCGCTGACGTCACCTGATATCCAAGAGCGTGCGTTACCGACTCGTCCGTGTGCGCCTCAACCGAAGGAGGCAGCTCAAGAACATGATCGGCAACTGAACGTTCCAAATTTGGTAGAGCATCGATGGCAGAAACGGCCTCAAAGCACGAGAAGACAGATTCTGAGCGAGCCCCATATGGAGGCTCAGCCAAACTTTCAATTGAAGGGCGAACCTCAAATGGAGGCTCAGCCAAACAAGTACATGAAGAAGGATCTGCCAAAAAAGGACGAACCTCAAATGGAGGTGCAGCCAAACAAGTACGTGAAGAAGGATCTTGAGAAGAAGGGCGAACCTTAGATGGAGGCTCAACCGAACGAGTGCGCAGATATGAATCAACTGAAGGGCGATCCTCAGATGGAGACTCAGCCAAACCTGCATTTAAAGAATCTGCGGAATCCTCCTTTTTCTTGTGTTTCCTTCGCCAGCGCGTACGGTCACCGATGAAGAACTCCAAAGTCTTCACCTCCTGCGGGGCGGGGTGCGCACTAGACTTGCCAGCAGAGGCGTCGGCGGCACCAACGCCGCAGCACTGCTCGAGGCAGCCTCCGCCGGCGGGGGGGCCAGCGGCCATTCCTCCAAGCCCAGCTTGGCCTCCGAGCGGGCGTCCTTCTTCTTCTTCTTCTTCTTCTTGTTCTTCTTCTTATTATTATCATTATTATTAGTAGTATTATTATTCGTATTACTATTATTACTATCATTATTATTACTATTATTCTTATTATGTGTCCCTTCTTATTATTATTCTTCTTCTTGGGCTTACGCTTGCGTGTCCGGGTGGGCTGGGCCCCAGCCGCCGCCAGAGCAGCAGGCGGCGCCGGAATCACAGTCACCTTGTTCTTCAAGAGCACCCTCGGAGCAGACAGAGGCCCCAGAGGAAGCGACCCCGTCTCCGGAGCTGCCGGCAGTGCCGGGGCCTCGAGCGTTGGACCTCCGCAACTTTGGAAAATCACTTTGGCCGCCGGCGGCGGCGGCGCTGGCGGCTCCAGGCGCGGAAGAGCTGAATTCTCGAACGTGTTCTCCTCGGCTCCTCCTCCTCCTCGTCCTCCTCGTCCTCCTCGTACTCCTCGTACTCCTCCTCCTCCTCCTTCTCCTCCTCGTCTCCGACTGGACCTCCTCCGGGACAGCAGGCAAGCTCCCATGGCGTCACCGGAGGCGCCGGGACGACGAGAGAGCATCTGCTTCGGCGGCGGCGGCTGGGAGTGCCGCCCAGTCACCTTCTCCTGGTCCTTGAACTCCTGGGGGAGCCAGCACGGGCGCAGGCGGGAGCACCGGAGGCCGGCTGACCAACGGCGGGCTCCGCGAGCGCTCCCGCGCCGCCCGACTCCACCTCCGCAGGTGCACCACTGGACGGACTTGCCTCGCTGGGGGCGCATGCGAACCCGGGCGCCTCTGCAGGCGAGCCATCTCCAAATCCACATCGTCGAAAGGGCTCACTTCGCTCCACATGCCTGGCGGGGGCTCCATGGCAGACCGCGATGTCCGCCTGACACCAAGCCCGGCACGGAAATGCGAGAGGCGGAAGCCGAGCTCCTCCCCGATCCAAGGCGTCGGGAACGAAGACACGCGCGAGAAAGGGCCTCTCGCACGGGTCCGTGTCGGAGTCCAGGGAGGAAGCCGTAGCCGACCGGTTTGTTCGCCAGCTCCAGCAGGGCTGGTGCTGACGCTCAAGGCGCCGGGCCGGGCCACAACAGCCACCATGGGCGCACGCCCAGCAATGGCGGCGGGAAGCGCGCGGACCCGCGCGCGCGTGCGGTCCGGGCGGCCGGCGCAGGCGGCCGGGCTGCGCCGCCTTGAAACTCGGAGGTCCGCGCGGATCGGATCGGCGATGGACCCCCCGTCGCTGGCGCCAGAGGCGCCGCCAGGGAGGTCCAGCGCCGATCCGAGAAGTCTGCGCGGGTCTCCGAGTTGTATGTTCATGTCATTGTTCGTTCCCCTGATATCGTGCCCCTGGTTTCCGCACCCACTCCGGGCATCCAACGTTAAAGATCTTCGGAGATCCCCCGGGGCAGGCTCTCCAAGACGACCGCCAAGATGGCCTCCAAGACGGCCCTCAAGCGCCCCAAGAGGGATCCAAGTCGGATTCTGACAGCGTCAGACGGGTCGGGAACGTTCTAAGATGGCCCCAGAGGCCCCCAAGAAGTTCCCAAACGCCCCCAAGAGGCCCAAGGAGGCGTCCCAAAGGCCTCCAACAATCCGCCCAAAAGCCCGCAGGAAGTTCCGCCCCTCCTCCTCCTCCTCCTCCTCCTCCTCCTCCTCCTCCTCTTCCTCCTCCTCCTCCTCCTCCTCCTCCTCCTGCTCCTCCTCCTCCTGCTCCTCCTCCTCCTCCTCCTGCTCCTCCTCCTGCTCCTCCTCCTCCTCCTGCTCCTTCCCTCCCCGAGCCAGGAAGCTGCATGTTCGGGGCTCGGTGCGCGATGGCGCACAGCCTGAAGGCGCGCCCTCCGCACCGGCGTGCCGCCTCGCTCTCTCGGCGGGCCCTCGCGCGCACGGGCTGTACTCAGGAGGGGGAAAAAACACACAGACACAATTAATCGTCGACTCCAAGGAAAATATGGGAAAATATGGGAAGTGGGGGGGAAGACGAAAACCCAGAAAATCCGTAAGGGCTTCGCCCCCTGCCGCCGGCCCCCTCTCTCGGAGAATGGGCCATGGAAGAGTTAAGTCATGAGGTCTTGGCGCTGTCGTGAAGCAGTATCGAAACTTCATGCGAAGCCGATTCGCAATCAGCAAAACCAACTGATCACAAGAGGGGTTACCACACCTGGCGATTGGTAAGACGTGTATGGTTTACGGGCTTGGTTACCACACCTTGCGATTAAAGGGCCGAGGGAGTTCTCGCAGTTTGGGTTACCACGCCTTGCGATGGATGTGCGTGAAGGGGTGGCACCGAATTTCAGAAATGTGGCAAATCCCCTGTGTTTTTGGACCCTGACCCCGCGGATCTGCGTGAGGGGTGGCACCGAATTTCAGAAATGTGGCAAATCCCCTGTGTTTTTGGACCCTGACCCCGCGGATCTGCGTGAGGGGTGGCACCGAATTTCAGAAATGTGGCAAATCCCTTGTGTTTTTGGACCCTGACCCCGCGGATCTGCGTGAGGGGTGTCGATTTCGAGCCCCCCCAGTAATTCAGACAACGCGCCCAGGGGGTGCTAAAAAGCCGGTTTGGGCCTCCCCCCCCTCGCGCGGTCAATCAACTAGTTACAGCAACCAGCAATAAGCAGAACTGTAACACTGGAAACTACAAGCTACAACTGGTACAGGAAACTGCGAATCCCGCTCCTCGCAGCCTGGTGGCCCCACAAGGGGGCCGGCGGATATAGGAAAAGATTGGGAATATGTTTATTTGTATGTTTTTGTTTGTGTGTCCTGGGGCCCCTTCATGTACCAGCGCGCCGCGAACCTTCCCCTTCCAGACAATGCCAATTCTTCCAAGGCCCATGTGCGTTCTCCAAGTGCGTTGGCATCACTTCTGGGCGAGCTGGTGGGGCTCATGTCGAGGCCCCGCGCCCCGGGGCCCTCGCCCTTGGCTTTGGAGGGGTTTGCCAACCGAAGGCAGTATGGATCTAATCCAGCGGCAAATTGAATGACGCATCAGCTAACCACCTGTCTATGTCGCGGTCCACGTTCGAGGGGTCTCTCTGGGACAGCGCAGCCATCCATTCTACGGCTGGTGAATTCGCCCCAACTGCTTTTGCATCGGCCGCCATGTCCACCTCGTCGTGCCACCATATTTTACCACACGCCCTCCGTCATTGACGACGAGGCGAGGAGGATTATTTTAAAGTCGAGCATGTCCCTCTACAGGAGGAATATTCAAAAATAGTCAATAAAATACCATGGGGACGATTTCTGGTCTATTTATGATGATCGTTGAGTAAATTCTGAATATGTTTAAAAATTTTCGTCCAAAATCCGTCTGTAGGGGGACATGCCCGATCTAAGATTTGTTGAAGACGGAGGGCGGAGGATCGAGGTGTTTGATTGTTCTTGCTTGTCTCTGGGCCTCCGGAGGCTTGCACGGAGGCCTCCAGGCCAAGATTTGCATATATATATATATACATATATATATATATAAAGATATGTATCATATACAGCGTTCCATCTCGGTGTGCTCGTTACAGACGATATGGGCGGGCGCAATCCATTACAGTGCTGGTTGGAGCTCGAGCTGGTCAAGGATGCCTTCTGTCGGTTCAGGCACCGAGGAGGACGAGGAGGATGGAGGGCGAAGGGGGTGCTCCAGACCTGGACCCGGCCCGAGGGGAAGGCGTACGTAAGTGCTGCAGTGGGGATCCGTTGGGAAGGCGGGCATTGCACACGGCATGGACAGCGCAGAGTGGAGATTCGGCCCACTATTCTAGGCCTCCCAGATGGGATCGGAGTAGATGGGGTCGGAAGATCACGCCGCATCGCCGATGCATCGCCGATGCGGCTCGATGCGGAGCCCGATTTGCTTCACGTCGACGTCGCCGATGCATCGCCGACGTCGACGACGCATCCCCGGTGCATCACCGATGCGTCGCCGATGCATCGCCGATGTATCGGCGATGCGGCGCGATCCTTCGACCCCATCTACTCCGACCCCGTCATGGAGGCCCCTATCTATCCTCCGTGCATGCTGACCTGTTGACCTGCGCAGGAGGTGCACACGGCCAGAGAGCCGTTGCTGAAGATAGTCCGCAAGGCGATGCCCCGCATTGTCCCACGATGCGGCTCTGGTGAGTCGGGCCGGGCGAAAGGGGGGGATTGGGAAAGGGGGGGTTACGAAATTTGCTGCATGCAGCTGGTTTCGGCCTCGCCGAGGGGCCCATTCCTCGATACATAGCCGCCTCCGGCGCCGGGAGGCGCCGGGAAAATCAGCTACGTGAGCTGATTCTCAAACCCCCCCTTTGCTATCCCCCCCTTTCGCCCGACCCGAGTGAGGCGGAAGAAACATGGCAGGATGACCCGGATATCGCGGCCAGCTGCCTCCGGCAATTCCGCCACCGGGCCAGCGCAGCATTTATGGGCGGCAGCTGCTCGAGATGGCAAGGGGGCCCTTCTTTGGGCCTCTTGGGGCAGGAGGCTCGGATTCCGGGTCCGTGCTCCCACTCTCGGGCCCTTAGGGGGGCCGTCTTGGGGAGCCGTTGGGCAGCCGTGGGCGCCGTCTTGGGCCATCTTGGGGCCCTTCTTGGGGCCGTCTTGGAGCTCTCCTGCGGGCCTCTTGAGCCGTCTCGGGGGTGTCCTGGGGGCCCTTCTGGGTCGTCTCGGAGCGTCGGGAGCTCGGAAAGGCGAGAACCCAAACAACACTGAAAAAGCTAAGGACAAATCAATGGTTTTGGATTTCCGGTGCACTATTATGGGGCCTCTCGGGGGCTTCTTTCGGCCCTCTTGGGGCTTCCTGAGCCCTCTTGGGGCGGAAGGCTCGAATTGTCAGCTCGTGTTCACCCTCTTGGGCCCCTTTTGGGGCCTTCGTGGGGCCCTTTCTGAGCACCTCTTGGGCCGTCTTGTGGCCCTTTTGGGGGCTTCTTGGGCCGTCTTGGGGCAGTCCTGGGTGCCTCTTGGGTCATCTTGGGCCGTCGGAGCCTCGAAAAGGCGAGAACCCGAAAAACATGGAATAATCAGAGGGACGTCAATGATTTTGACCTCTAGAGCTCATCTGGGGAAAGCTCTTGGGGCTCTCTCTGGACGCCTCGACGGCCTCGTGGGCCGTCTCGAGGCCAACTTGAGCCGTCTTGAGGCCGACGTGGCCCGCCTTGGAGGGATGCAGGGCCGTCTTGGAGGCACCTGGGCCTTGGGAGCACGAATCTGTTGCACGTTGCCAGGGACCGTGGCTTCGGGAAGAGCAGGGGGAAGCACGCAGGTGGGTGCTTCGAGACGGGGGGGGCCTTTGAAAACTGCAGAAACCCAACCAGACAGGCCTTGGTATTCTTCCACGCTTCAGCGTGCACGAGGCACGGTGGCGGGATCTCGTGATGCGGGTGAATGGAGAAGTGGGCGCCAGCATGAAGAAAGTCAAGCAATGTGCGGAGGGCGCTACTTCTCCCGCATGTGCCATCCGGAGTATCGGCGGGTGCGAATACAGGAAGGACATCGTCCAGGATTGGGAGCAGCGTAGGTAGAGATTGGGCATGTGTTCTCGCACTGTAGCACCACGATTCCAACCCAGGAGGAGGAGGAGGAGGAGGAGGAGGAGTAGGAGGAGGAGGGGGAGGAGGAGAGCGAGCAGAAAGCACAGGAGGAGGAGGAGGAGGAGGTGGAAGAGGTGGAGGAGATGGGGGAGGGGGGCGAGATGATGATCCCCGGCGTGCGCCTCAAGCCCAGGGTGGGCACGGAAGTGCGCGCCGCCGCAGCAGGGTGCGCCGCATGCGAGGCAGGGGTGGTGGTGGAGGGAGCCCGCGCGTGCCCGTCGGTCCAGACGTTGCCCGCGCGGCTGGCGCCCCCGCCTCGGCGGGCAGCCCAGGCGGCGGCCGCGGCACCGTCGGCCTCGGAGGGCAGCGAGGGGTACTCCGACTCCTCGTCGCTGCCCGAGAAGGCGGCCGAGCGGGGGAGCCAGAGGTGGCGGGAGGGGCGGATCGCAGCGGGCGCCGGGCCGACCGCACGCACGAGGAAGAGGAGGAGGAGGAGGAGGAGGAGGAGGAGGAGGAGGAGGAGCGTAAGGGAAGCAGACAGGCCGCCGAGGCTGGGGGGCACTGCGTGGGCGAGGAGAGGCGCGGAGGGGTGGGCCTCAGCTCGGCCCCTGCTGCGGCAAGGGCCGCCCGGATGTGCTGCGAAGCCTCGGGGTGTCGAGGAGGTCTTGCAGTGAGCCTCGGCCCTCTGCGAGGCCTCGGGGGTAGGAGGGAGGGTCGACAGAGCGGTCAGCACTGCATAATAAGACATCCCCCCCACTGTCCATCACGCAATGATCCGGAGGGAAAAAAACACACAGACATAATTAATCGTCGATTCCCCTGAAAATATGGGAAAATATGGGACGTGGGGGGAAGACGAAAGTAAACAAGTATAGGAAAATATAGGGAATCCTGTTATCATGTCTATCTATGTGTGTGTCCCAGGGCTCCTTCACATGAAGCTGCCCGTCACCACTTCAAGAGGGGAGGGCCAGGCGAGGGAGAGGGCCATGAAGGCGGGGTGGGGGGGAAGAGGAGGAGGACTTCGCGGGGAGAGGGTGAGGGTGCGTGGGAGAGGAGGAAAAACAGAGGAAAAAGGGCGGGTTGAATCATCTGGGGGAGAGAGGTCACAGTAGGGGGAGAGGGAGGGGACGAGGGAAAAAAAACGAAGGAGGCTGGGGGGAAGGGAGGGGAGGCAAGGAGGAGGAGGAGGAGGAGGCGTTAGGGAACAGCAGCAGCACGAGCAGAAAGAGCAGCAAGTAGGAGTACGGTTTGTAGAGGACAGGAAGAGGAAGGAGGGAGGGATGGGGATGGGTGGAATAAAGAGTGAGAGAGAGAGAGATGGAGGCAAGCTAGGTGCGCTCGCGCCACATCTGACATCATACCCCACCCTCCCTCCCTCCCTCCCTTCCCATTGCGCTGAATTGTTCTCTATTTGCTGACGCCATAGCCGGCCTGGGGATCTTGAAAGCAAGCCATCGTTTTTTTGCGCACTCGGACACAAGGGGAGCTGCGTACAGAGGAGGAGGAGAAGGAGGAGGAGGAGGACTTGCGTAACCCCAGAACTCATCAAAGATGCTGGAATACACCCTCCCTCTGAGCTCCCTCTTCGTAGGTCCCTGCAAGGGTTCATGTCCACAGGGAATTGCCCCGTTGGGGGACAACTGTGTGAAAACCCTAAAGCGTGCCAAAATACCGTTCTCAGGACTTCAACGCCACGAGTCAACCTGACGATTGCGTCTTGACGACCCTGGATCAAGCCAGAACGCCGTGCTTGGGATTTTGACACCGCGAATCAGCCAAATAGTTGCGCCCTTTCAATCCTGAACCGCTCAAAAGCGCAAGTCCTGGCAAGTAAACCACGAACATTCTTCAACCCGTTGCAACGATTTGGAACGAAAGTGCGCGGCGCTGAGGCGAGAGCAACATTTTGAAAACCACCCGCCCTCAATCCGTGGAGCTCTTGCAAACGTTTAAAACGAATGTGCGCGGCGCTAAGGCGAGAGCCACATTTTGAAAATCGCCCGCCCTCAATCCGTGGAGCTCTTGCAAATTGTTAGACCGAATGTGCGCGGCGCTCAGGCGAGAGCCACAGTTTGAAAACCACCCGCCCTCTATCTGCGAAACTCGTGCAAATGTTTAAAACGAGCGTGCGCGGCGCTAAGGCGAGGGTCACATGTTGAAAACAACCCGCCCACAACCCGTGAAGCTCTTGTAACGTTTAAGACGAGTGCGCGCGGCGCTAAGGCGAGAGTCACATGTTGGAAGCGGGCCGCCTACAATGTGTGAAACTGTTGCCAGTGTTTATGAGTCAGGCTAATATGTGGTAAGGAAGTCTCAAGTGAAACGCCCGGCCCGCCCTTCCGATTGGCCTAGGGGTGCGACAGGAGTACTTCGTAAGGAAAATAAATTAGGATATGGGGGATGAGCAGGAGGATGAGCAGGAGGAACAGGAGGAGAAAAAGGACGAGGATGTGGAAGGAGGAGCACGAGGACGAACAGCAGCAGCCGAAATTGCAGTGGAAGGATCGGGAGGAGCAGGAGGACAAGGGGAGGGCGGAGGGGGAATGGGGGGCGACAGCGATGAAAAATGATGCGGATCCTGAAAAGTGGGCCGCGCTGGGGCGAGAGCGCCATTCTGACCGACGGAAGGAAAACGCCGATCCGCAAATGAGGCCCACGCTGCAGCGGGAGCACACGCGGAGAGAACCGGTTATCTTCCAGGCAGAGCCAGGGGAGAGAGGGAAGTAGTATACGCAATGTATAATTGTACAAAGGGTGGAAGACTGCGGGAGAGCTGGAACGCAGGACGCGAGGCGAGGAGAGGGGCGGAGGGCTGGAAGGGCTGAGGGGAGGGATAAGGGAGGGGGCACCGGCCAATATAGAACGACCTAGCGATCGAACAGCCGCAGACACGCCAGGGCCGTCACGACGATCGATGGCGGCGGCCCCGGTGGCGCCGAAGGCGTCAGAGAGGAGCCATTTCAGGAGGGCGCTGGCTCGTCCTCGTCCTCCAGCCACGCCTTCTGTACCTCGGGGAGGCAGGGGACCCCTGGGGGAGGCCGAGAGGAACGGCGGGGGGGCCCCGCGAGGACGGGCGGGGGGGAGGCGGCAAGGCCGGCCGCGCCCTCAGGCCGACCGCGGGGCAGGCGCGCGGGCGCCAGCCGACCGCGGCGGCGCGGCGTGAGTGGGCGGGGCGGCGCTGCGCGGCCGCGCGGCCGGCGCGGCCGAGCTCGCAGCTCGGCGGGAGCCGCGCCGCCGCGATCGGCTGGCGCGGCTCGGGCCCGCGCGGGCGGCGCACGGCGTCCGCGGCCGGCGCGGCGGGAGGCGCACCGGATGTTGTTCGCTGAGGCCCCAGAAGAGCATCAGGGGCAATGCTAGGGGGCCACGAACCCTACCCCTACCCCCCACGATTTCTGAGGGGGAGCGAAGTGAACGCCACCCTCCCCCTCAGAAATCGTGGGGGGTAGGGGTAGGGTTCACATGTGGCCCCCTAAATGCTACGGGGGAGTGGGCTCAGGGGGGGGATGTTCGGGCGGGTGGTGGAGGGGGGTGGCCCAGTTTGGGGGGTGGAGAGAAGAGGGCTCTGAAGGGGCCCTGTCGGAACCCTCTTGGAGCCAGCAGGGAGGGGCCCAAAAGGAGCCTCAAAGTGCCCCTTGATTTCACCCCCCGTTTAGGTCGCCCCCCATTACCACCCGCCCGAGATGTATCGACCCCAATCCCCCATTCATCGCCGATAGGGGGCGGATTCGCTTTCGGGAGTCTATCGCTGATCTTTCGGCGATGTATCGCCGATTCCAGGTCGGCGTTTCCCCCCCTGAGCCAGTCCCCCCCTAACGTTCCCCCTCAGGTCAGCATCGTGGCCTCGGTGGATTGATGGCCCGTGGAACGCAGGTTTGCCTCGTGGGCCTCCGCCGATTATGATGGGGCATCTCTGGCGGTCCTCAAGGCGCCGCGCTCCAAGTACCGAAGGGCTCCTGAGGACAAGCACGCGTCAGCGTGAGCACACGGCTTCTGAATTATCGAGCGCAGCGGGTCCCAGAGAAAGCGACATCCCCAGGATCGTGCGCACAAGCGATTCAGAAATGCCCGTGGGGGGTCGCACGCCCCATCGGTGAGCGGACGATTAAAACATGTTAGTTGTGGTGTTTATGTTTTTCTGCATGCTTATCATTATTACTCGTATTATTACTATCGTTGTCATTAGTATGATTACGACTCCGATTACTATCACTGTTTTTGTCATTATTATTACTTATCGTTGTTTATTAAACTCTTATTCTGAAACATGAAAGCATCGATTTCCTGGTTGGTCGTCGTCGCCGCCGTCGAGGCTGCCAGGCCGCAGCCAGCGACCCAGACGATGAACAGCCATCTGTTCGACCGTCCCTGCCAGAGTTGGCGCCTGAGCTGCTTGGTTGCCCCACGAGCAACGAGCCGCTCCGGAGCGCCAACAGGGGACCACATGCGAACCCTACCCCCTACCCCCCACGATGTCTGAGGGGGAGGGTGGGGTTCGGGGAAAGCGCCCTATCTGCGGCGCCGGGCGAGAGGGGGCGCCCTTCTGAGAATCGCAGAAGGCAGCGTGCATGAGCTTAGAAGCTGCTGGAGCTCCGCACGCGTCCACGGTCCGCGCGGAGCTCCGGCAGTTTTATGTGTTTATGCCATCCCGCCTATCAGACGCCCGCTTGCCTTCTGAGCGGTCCTCGCAGGAGGCTCGGAGACGGTGGCGATCCACGCTGAGGTGGCTCTCCACCTTCTCTGAACGCCCCTTGCGCGCGCCTCGTACCGATTCTGGCCGTATCTCGCCCTTGTCTTAAGTAAGCGTCGCAGCCTTGATGGAGAGGCCATCGCGACGGGGTCATATATGACGGCCTTTGGGTCAGCATTCTTTTTCCTCCCTCCTACTCAATGTCTTCCGTTTCATACCACTCCTCCCCCCTCCCTTTCACCCACCCAGCCAAGCATCCTTCACCTCCTTTCCTCCACCCTCCTCCTCAACGCTTGTTCGTGATGCGCCCACCCTCCCCATGTCTAGCACGTGATTGATCACGCTGGGCGCGAAACTGCCGTCTTGATCACGGAGCTTGTACTGCAAGTCGTGCACATCGGAAGCGACGGTTCCTCCATCCTCCTTTCCATTTTCCCCCTCTCCGCCCTCCATTCAGCGGCGATCCCAGGGGGGAAGGCCGAGGGGGCGGGCCTTCTCTCAAAAGGCGCAGAAGGCCTCGGGCATTCTGAGAAGTCTCCTAAGCCTCCTCCGAAGACACAGACGGCTTCTCAGGAGGCGCACGGGGCTTCTGAGAAGCCCCGTGCCCCGCCGCCTCGGGCCTGCCCTCCTCCCCCTCCTCCTCCCTCCTCTTCCTCCTCCTCCTCCTCCTCCTCCTCCTCCTCCTCCTCCTCCTCCTCCTCCTTCTCCTCTCACTCGCCCCCGGGCTCGCCGCCGATCCGTGCGAGGCAGGGACGGGCGCGGCCCGGGAATGGGGACGGCGGCGCAGGCCTGCGCCTGCCCGCGCCGGCCTGCGCCTGCCCGCGCCCTGATCTGAACTCTGCATTCAAACTAGACTTTGAATAAGAGACCTTTAGCCCCCGGCGGCGAAGTGATCTTGCAATGGCGAAACCATGCAATAGTATAGTCGAACACCACATCTTGGCCGCTGCCTGTCTTGGGGGGCAGGATTTGTCCGCCCCAGCCGCGTGGTGTACAGTTTCGGCGTCTCCTCCCATCTTCCTCACACAAAAAAAACGATTTTGAATAAGAGGCCCACAATCAATGTGGCTGTTGAACAGGAGACACAATTTCCAAGTACCTTCTCGATAGAATATCCACACTCGAGGAAGTTAGCTAGTGAGTAGGATGCCCACACGAAGTTGCGGCGGCGCGGGCGGCCCCCTTGCTGTGCGGGGTGTGTGCGGTCTGGGGCCCGGCGGCGTGCGAAGGGCTGTGCGGGCGGCGCGCACTTGTTGCGCGCCTGCGCCGGCAGCAGCAGCAGCAGCAGCAGCAGCAGCAGCTGCGGCAGCGGGAGCGGCAGCAGCAGCAGCAGCAGCAGCAGCAGGGCGCGCAGTGGCAGGCGGGAGCAGCGCGTGCGGGGGTGGAGGCTCGGCGTGTATCGGTGTTTGCCCCCTGCGCTTACCCCCCCCCCTTTTGTTCTTTTTCCTTCGTCTATATCCTGCTGCTGGTGGCCATGTCGGCACAAGCGGAACGTTGATGCTTATATTCAAGGGGATGTTGGCCGTCGTGGACACCAAACAACGTGTCTCTAGCAATATACGTTGCGCAATACATGTGGAGCAAACTATGGGGTGCAATCGACGTTGTGCAGTGCAATATATGATTTGCATTCTACGCTGTGGAGTAAAAGTGGCGCGAACGACGAAGGACACGATGTATTGTGCAACCTATGTGGGGCAATATGGTGCAACCTACGTTGTGCAATATATGGTGTTTCATATTTGTTTTGCACTATGTGCTGCGACCTATGCGGTGTGCGCATGATGTGCAATTCGCGCGTTGCAAGGCATTGTGTGACATCTATGCGGAACAACATGTGTAGCCGAATACAGGTTGTGCAATCTATTTGCAGAAACTTGTGTGGTGTAATCTAGGTTGCGCCACGCACGTGTTGCAGTTTAGGCGGTTCAGCTCATGAGGTATCATATATGATGCACAATACACGTAAAACGATATAAGTGGTGTGATCTATGTGGTGCAATTGATTTTCAAAAATGAGTGGACAAATTCCACGCCTATGCAAACCTCCCACCCACCCAGCGTGCTTTACAAAACTCATGCGGCGGCGATTGCGATGCGTGCTTGGCGTTGGCTGGTGCATCTCTGCGGCCACGCTAGCCCGCGCACGCTCGCGCGCACAGCGGCCAGCTAGTTTGGCGCGACTGACGCGGCCGCGATGGCGCTGACCGCTGGGTACTTCCCAGCGGGCACTTGAGTGCGAGTCGGTGACTTGGGCGGGCGCGGTTTGCCGATGTATGCCGATTCGATTTCTCCCGACTCGGCTGCCGATTTCTCCGCCGACCCGGTTCCTGTCGATGCCCGATCCGACTTGTCGATTTGATTCCGGCCTCCTGCCAGAGGCTCTCACCGAGCCCCTTCCACTACCTCGCGAAGTGCCTCCTCGCACGCGCCCGAAGCATCGCTTCCTGCCTCGACGCAGCGCCTCGTCGTGTATCGACGCGCTTGTGCAGAGACCGCCCTCCCTCAGAGCGCCAGGCGACTCCGCGGGGCTCGAACGCCTGCGCAGCGCCCGCGGAGGCCTGGGCCCGCGACGCCGATGGCCGCCGGCGGGGCCGGGCGCCGGCGGGCGCGGCCGCCGCCTGCGGCCCGCGGCCTGCGGCGCGCGTGCGGGGGGTGCCGGGCCGCGGCCAGGATGCCCGGAGACCTTCTCGAAGGATTGCAAAAAGGATTGCAAAAAAAACCCTTGGACGAAGGATTGCAAAAGGTTGTTTTGCAATCCTTCGTGCAAAAAAAGGGTTTTTTTGCAATTCTTTTTTTTGCAATCCTTGGTTTTTTTGCAATCCTTCGTTTTGCGGCGAGCAGTGGCGAAGCGTCCCGGCTTGTCTGTAGGCCCCCCCTAAGACTGTTCGGAGAACCCGCTGGCGGCCTGCACGGCGCAGGGTTCTTGGGGCAGTTCTGGCTGAGACCGTCCTCTTCTGAGCCATCGGGTTTTTTTTTCTGTGCCGAGAACACGGTTTCCGTTCTTGGAACACTTCCTGGGGTTCTAGGAACATGTCGTGGTAGGCTTGTAGAAATGCTGGGACGGTCGGTCCCTGCTCAATCGTGGCCCCCGGCCCCCTATCAGCCGACAAGCGGCCACGCGTAGAAGGGGGGGCAGAGGGCGGAGGGGGAAGGCTTCTCAGAGGCATCCCTGCTTTTCGGGAGGCGCGGGCTTTAGCTGCAGATGTGGGGGCGGCGCCCTCCAAGAAGCGGCCTCCTTCTGAGAAGCCTCCCCCGCTCCCCCATGCCCCCTGTCCTTGTGCGCGCCGCCAGGAAAAGGTAGATGGCCGAAAAAAAGGGGTGACCTTTTCTCATCTGAGCTGCATCGATACGCAACTCTCGATACGCAACACGTAGCGTGCTCAAAACGTCCGCGCCAATGCGTTGCATGGTGACTCGGCGTATTGGCCCACATTTTGGAGACACATCGCATCAGACCTACGTTTTCAGTCTACGTGTTGAGCTCCGCATCGATACGCTTGTGTGTTGCGTGTGGCGTATCGGGGCAGCTAAGCTCCTCATGGCACCCGCCCCTATTAGCCGAAAAGGTAGGTGGCCGAAATAATTGGTGACCGAACACGTGCCATAAACGTAGTGCGACTGAAATGTGTCGTGGTTTCGAACAAAATATTTCGGTCACACTCAGGCGCGGTCGGAATACTTCGGGCACCAGTTTCGGTCACAATCGGGGTGATTTGCGGGCGCAGTTTCGGTCACGACGCCTCCCTGATGGAGACTAGGCTGCGTTACTCTTCGCGTCGCGCAAGAAGTACGAAGGGAGGTTTTCGGCCATGCTCGGCTTCCTCACTTCAGCGGAGGGCCGCTTGAGACACCTGCAGTTGGCCTTCGGGGGGGAGCCTCTCGTCACAGCCGGACGCAGCTCGGAAAATTGGTGCGTTTGGACCCCGGGAGGGGCCTGAGGACCGATGTCGAGCCGAGTCTGAGTCTCTGGTGTCTCAAACCGCCCTTCTCCGATCATTGGTTCCCAGGGCCGTCTAAACTCAGCTTGGGATGAAGAAGGTGTCCCCAGAAAAGGGTCCAGACCCACTGGGGTTCTTCGAGGAGGAGGACCACACTAAGCCAAAGATGCATCAACGACGCTGCAATACACCCTCACTTCCCAAGTCCTCTCCTTCAGAAGCCCCCACGAACCGTTCGGGCGAGAGTTCCTCTCTGAGAAGGAACTGCCTTGCATCCTTCTTGGGGACGACAATGGATCCGACCGGCAAAGTATGATCAACATGTTGCACACATGTTGTTTCTGGCATGGGCTTTGAGGAATTCTCAAGCGAGAGCCCCATTATGAAAATGAAACGCCCACAATCCGTTCAGCCGTTACAGATGTTCAAGCTTCTGGTGTGTAAGTCTACGGAGGTTTCAGGCGACAGCCACAGAGCTCAAATTTGAAAAGGGACCGCCCTCCATTCCCGAAATGGTTGCCAGTTTTTAAGACGAGTGTGCTCGGCGCTCAGGCGGGAGCCCCGTTTTGAAAACGGCCCCCCTCGATCTTTGAAGCTGTGGCAAATGTTTAAGGCGAATGCGCGCGTCGCTAAGGCGAGAGCTTCTTTTTGAAAGCCACCTGTGCTCCAGTTGTGGAAGTGTTGCAGCATGGCTACGGCGAGTGTGCGCGGCTCCCAGGCGAGAGCCTTATTTTGAAAACGATGCCCCCACATTCATGTCCGAAGCTAGTGCGCACGTTAAGGACAAATCTGCGCGGCGTTGCTGCGAGAGTACCGTTTTGAAAACCACATGCGTCCCATATTTTACATTGTCGCGAACTACTAAGACGCATGTGCGCGGATCACCGGCGATGTCCTCATAGTTAAGTTTATTTCCCTACGTATACAGCGGACGCGCGCGGCGTTGAGGAGAGAGCCTCGGTTTGAAAATCCTTTGTGCTCCATCTTTTAAACTGCCGCAAACTATCAAGGCGAATGTGCACCGCGCTCAGGCGAGAGAGCCCTTTAGAAATATACCCCCTCCAGTTTTAAACGTGATGCAAACTTTTACAACGAGTACGCGCGGCGATGAGGCTGGCTAACAACTAAGACGAAAGTGCATGGCTCCCAGGCGAGAGCCCCATTTTGAAAAAGACGCCCCCCTCCATCATGGAAGTGGTCGCAATGTTTACCTCATCTGTGCTCGCACTGAAGGGGCAACTGAACGAGTATAAGAATCAATGTTTCGGGCCGATTTCGGTGGGCGGCCAGGTGAGTACATGTCAGATCACATAGAGAGAGAGAGGGAAAGAGAGATAGAGAGGTGTCGAGAGTCCATGAGGGAACGGGGGGCAGCGAAAGTTGACAGGTGGAGTCAACAAACTACCGAGAGAGAGAGAGAGAGATAGAGAGCAAGAGAGATATGTACATGTAAAAGGAGAAACTAAAAAGAGGCAGTGTAACAGAGCGGGAAGGACGGAGTAGAAAGAGGGAAAGGAAGAGAAGCAGTAGAGAGATTCCTGAACCGTCCGCGGAATTTCCCCGGTTCCGTGTATGGTGCCTCGACGCATCCAGTCGTCATTGAAAGTGTTTGCGCCTCCTCTGGATTTGCCCCAATGTATCAACGATTCTTAAGGGGGGTTCTTGGGCCGTCTTGGAGTGCCGGAAAGACAAAAACGTGATAACGGCAAAATATGTCAAAAACTTGCGGGGAATAAATGATGTGTGCCTCTTGGGGCCCTCTTGGGAGGCCTCTTGGAGGTCCAATGGGGCGTCCTGGGGGCCTTTTGGGCCGTCCTGGCGCCATCGTAGGCGTCTTGGAGTGATCTGTCGGCGGGTCGACGCCAATTTGGGCCGACACCGATGCCGCTTGGGGCCAGGTCGGCCCGTCTTGAGGCCGCCTTGAGCCCGAACAAGTCATGCGAGAAGACTTCCCGACGCCCAGGGGGCACGCGGGAAGTCCCAGTAGATCTGAGAATTTGGATTCTGGCCCCCTTAAACAAATGTTCCTCAGGAGTGAGGACTGAGGTTCAGGGGATTGGGCAAAGGACCTGAGGACACGCCCACTCCGTGCCCAGCGGCACGGTGGCGGATGCATGTATATATATATATATATATGTGTACGCACACGTCTGTGTGATACATATATATATATAGATAGATACATGTATGTGTGTGTGTTCACATTTATACGCTTATAGGACCACCCTTCGGGTGAAAAGGATGTTCTGGGGGGGAACCCACTGTTGGCAAGTGCGATGGGTGTGATGATGACGATGCTGGTGATGCGCCCTCGAGTTAGCGACGACGCGTGATGACGATGTTGCGCTGCGATGTAATGCCACTATCGTTCTCACCATCGATCTGGCGTTCGATCCCACTATCGATTTCACGATCAATCTCACTATCGAGTCCTCGATCGATCTCAGTGTCGGTCTCATAACCAATGCCACAATCAACGTCATTGCCGATCGCACTTTTGATTTCACTTTCCATCCAATTCTAGCGATCTCATTGTCAATATCACGATCGACTTCACTATCGATTTCAAGGCGGGACACCCCGGCCACCGCCCGCCCACCGCCGACGGAGCACCGGGGGCGGAGGGGCGGTCCATTGCATGCGAATCGCCCCAGCGACGGCGGGGTCATTCCCGTCGCGCGCCCAGGCAGCTTCGCCTCGCCCGCACGCACAACACGAAACCGAAACCGAAACCGATTTCCCGCTGTGGGCTTCTCTGTTCCACTGTGATCTCAACCCCCCAACCTTTGATATACACCTATACGACCACCCTTCGGGTGATAAGGAAGCTGGGGGCTGGGGGTGGAAAGAACCAACTGTTGGCAAGTGCGATGGGTGTGATGATGACGATGCTGGTGATGCGCCCTCGAGTTAGCGACGACGCGTGATGACGATGTTGCGCTGCGATGTACTGTCACTATCGTCCCCGCTTTCGATCTCACTCGGTCGACCCCATTATCGGCCTCACATGATCGACCACATTCGGTCGGTCTCACTAGAGAGCTCACGGTCGATGTCACAATAGATCTCGTTGTAGATCTCGTGTTCGATCTCACGATCGATCTCACAACCAATGCGACAATCAGCCTCGCTGTCGATCTCACGCTTGATCTCTCTGTCCATCCCGTTCTAGTGATGTCATTCTTGATCTCGCTATCGACCTCATTGTCGATACCAAGGCGGGACACCCCCGGCCACAGCCCGCCCACCGCCGACGGGACACCAACGGGACAAGGAAAAGGAATGGAGGAGGGAGGAGGAGGAGGAGGAGGAGGAGGAGGAGGAGGAGGAGGAGAAGGAATGAGCGGACGAGAGGAGGAAAAGGAGGGAGCAGTGAGGAGGAGGAGGGGGAGGAGGAAGAGGTAAGTGGAGGAGGGGAGGAGGAGACTGTGAGGGCGTCCCTAGGGACACCCCAGGACACCGCGGCGGGACACCCCGGGCCACCGCGCGCCCACCGGGGGCGGAGAGGGGCGGTCCACCGCATGTGAATCGCCCTATAGCGACGGCGGGGTCTCATTCCCTGCGCGCGCCCAGGCAGCTTCTCGCCTCGCCCGCACGCACACGAGCACGAAGCCGAAACCGATCTCCTGGTGGGGAGCCCTCCTCCTCCTCCTGCTCCTGCTCCTGCTCCTGCTCCTCCTCCTCCTCCTCCTCCCCCTCCTCCTCCTCCTCCTCCTAATCCTCCTCCTCCTCCTGCGCTACCACCTGAGGCGCAACCGAAGTTCACTTCAGCACCTCTTTAAAAGGAGCCCACCCTCCCGCCTTCTTGTCGGTGATGGTCATATGCCTCACCTTCAGACTCGGGGTAGAGCTCTCTGAGAATCAGGCCAGCATTTTACCCCTTTGGGTAACTCACCGTTGTCGATCGCCTTCAAGGTGGCGACTCCATCCTTGCTCAACCGTCGGTCACACTTTTTGGCCAACCGCACGAATTTCTCCACCCCCTGTGCTCCGCACAGGCGGCAGAACCAGAGACCACGGAAATTCTCGATCCTGTGCGAGATATCAATCAGGAACGGCCTGCCAGGGCACAATGAGGTCGAGAACTCTTCCAAAGCTCGGACCCCGACTTGGTCCAGGCAGACCGCACATTTCCAGCCCTTGGAGTTTCTGAAAATCTTGTGCTCAGATTCCCTCAAAAGCTGAGGGGTGGCTTGCGCCTTGGCTTTAGCCTTGGCAACAGCACGAGCGTGGACATCTCCTTTAAGAGTGGTCCCGTAGAAATCCTTAGCATTCTTAGCAACTTCGAGGGCTACCGCAACTAAATGCTTTTGAACTCGCCAGGCCAACTTGTCGGCCTCCTGCACTTGCCCGACAAGGCTGAAAGGGGGTCCAGCTTCCTGGGCGGCTTTCTCGGCCAACTTGTCGGCCTGGTCATTCGCAAACCAAAATTCCAAGGGAAAACCTGGGCCCACAGCAGATCTGTCTTGGTGACTTTTCACCTTGACGAGTCTTAGCTCTCCTACACGAGAGTGTACTGCCTGCCAATATTGGGCCCAGAGGTCAGCATTACTTCTATACTTGTGTTGGGGTCCGTGCTGGGCTCCCTTATATACATAGGAAGCGTCAACTACATAAGTGCCGTCCCCTGAAGTGGTTTCAAGGGCTCTAATTACTGCTAGCAGCTCGGCTCGGGGTACTGTCTGGCGCCAGCCAGCCATCGTGCCTCTTAAAGAGGCCAGGACCGTCTCCCCAGAGCAGATGGCGAAGGCCCAACCTACACGGCGCAAACGAGGATCCTGTCCGTGTTCTCCCCCCGAGCCGTCACCGCCTATTACACATCCTACTGGAAGTGGAAAACGGCCCTCCTCGGGCCACTCTCCCTCTCGCACTGTACTTTCTTCTGGTAGAGGGGTGTCCGCTGGGGGCATCGTCCATAAAATGGGAACTAAACCTCTTAGCCAGAAGCAAGGACAAGTTTCTGCACCTATCTTCGCTTGCTCACAGAGATGCCGATCTTCTTCGAAATCGGGAATGTCTCTATTGCAGGGGCATTCCCAAAGTTGGTGGTATAAAGTCTCACTTGCGGCACCGCATCTAGGGCACACTGTCGTGCCTACTCCAGTGTTTTCAAAACGACGCTGATTGGGCCACAAGGCCCCTTGGCTGCCCATTTCAAGTATGGCAGCCATGTGATCTAAACCTTTATTTCTTAATCTCTTGAGATGGGCCCAAGTCACAGTTAAATCCACCCCGTACTCCACCCCCGAGCCCGAGAAATGTTTACTGGCTTGGGCCCACAAATTCTGCTCCAGTGAAGACCCTACTTCAAAATCCAGCCTGTCTAGGCCGTCAACACCTTCAAAACTAAACTTTTCCCCGCATGGGATGGTCCATTCCCCTGGGGTGTTTGGGGTCCAATTCATATCTAAAAGAGTGGCCTGTACAGCTGCCATATGACCTTTGACCAGGAGCCAGCGGTTCTCCGAGTCGCGCAGCTTGGGCAGGGACTCCTGCCAGGCCTTGTCGATGGCAGCGCGCCACTCAGGGATCCTTGGGAGGTGGTCCTGCCAGGCCTGCAAGAGCTCCAAAGGTCCCCAGAAAAGAGGGTCACTTCGTTTTCCTAAACTAATCCTAATGGCCGTGGTCGCACAGCCTCCAGCCCACTTGCTTCCACACATGGATGAAACCTGGGCCCTCAGCTTTCGAAGATTGGTGGGCGCAAGGCCCATCGCCACGGCTCCCCAGGACACCTGCGGTGTGTGGCCAGTGTTGGCCAGCTTTTTGGAAGCTTTCACACTCTTCCCCAAGACTCGGATGGCCGTGGCTCTCCTAGCGGCTTTTTGGTGTCTTGTTTTGATGGTCCCTTGCGTCCTGCTGGCAGTAGATACATCAACACCCAAATCTCGAGCAGACAGTTCAACTCTGATCGGTAGGCCCAGCTGCTTCACTCTTTTCTTCAACTCACTGCGAACTGAAGGAGAGCTTGCCAGACCAACTGACTTTTTTGAAATTCGTAATCCTTTGCTGGTCATGCTGGTGGTCAGCTTGATAGCAACTTCCGTAGCCTGGTCTATCACTCCACGAGCTGTGCCCACATTCAACTGAGCGAGGTCGTCTACCCAACTGCCGATGGAATTACGAGGAGGTGGATGTGACCTATGTATGTTGTCGAGCATATCCCACAGATAAATCCTAGACCAGGCAACGCTCTGCATGCATCCTGCGATGATGGAATGCGCGGCTTGTACACTGTCCGATAGGAGCGAGCCTACTGCCATCCATCGGTCCGCCATGTGCTGCAACATGGCGAGATAAAAGGGCACGGGTAGTCCAAGTCCACTGCTAAGCCTGCTAAGATCTGTCCCTGGATAAGGTCATAAAACTTCTCCGCGTCCCAAAGAAGCTGAACCCAACTAATATTTAATATGCCACATGCTTCTGCTTGAAATTGTCTTAGCACTGCTGCTCGAAGTGGGCTGCTACCTTTCACTGCTGCGTCCCAAAAACCTGTTTTGCTACGCTCCCAAGTTTGAACAGCTTGCTTTCTTAGAACACTCCAAACTCGATATGGCCCTGGCGTTAGAGTAATTGGTCGGTCTCCCCCTGGCGGTGGCTTGGGTGTCAAGGCAACGACATTGACTAAGCTCTGTACTGGCCAACTCAACTGCGCCTCAACCTCGCCGAAAAACTCAAGCAACTGCTCCTGTCCTACTTCAGGAAGCATAAGCCACTGCCTAGGGTTCCACGGGTCTGCTCCAAGGCCTGCGTGGTACTTGAAATATCGCAAACTCTGCTGCAAGTCTGGGAGCGTGAGCTCTGGAAGAGGTTGCTCAACCTGTTGAGCTCGCGCTGCGTCTCGGAGACTTCGTAGCCAAAAAGGAAAAGGTTGTTTTGGTCCTCCTACATCTCCTCCCCATAACTTTGCCCACCTGTCCGCCTTCACCTTCATCATCTCCAGGGGTTTCAGGATTTCGGCTCCTCCCTCATCTCGTTCGACAGCTAAACTGGGCTCCTCCACCTGCCATGTCCTGGAAAACCTGTGTGCCCAACTTGCCCCTGAACTGAGACTCTGGCTGAGAAACTTCCGAAAACCCATGCTTTTCTCCTTCATTGCGGCGATGGATACCTTAGCCAAGACCTCCTTGGCTGCATTCAAAACTTCGCGGATGTCCTCCTTGCTACAAGGAGGCGATGTCAAAGTTGCGAGGATCTTGTCACCTGCGAGCCTAGCTGATTCAGGTACTGCTGTGATGTATTGCGGTGTGTGCGTGCTCTTGCCCCACATGCCAAGCTGATGTACTATGGATGTGCGCTGTGTAGATACCGTACTTGTGCCAGTTTTGTCAGCCAAAATGTACAGCTCCTGGAACCTCGACCGAATACCTCCCCAGAAACAGACCTCTTCAGATCTACCAAAATGTCCAGGCGGTTTTACAGCGGTAAGATTTTTCACAGTTACTTCTGGGCACATCCCTCGCTTGCGTGGGCTGGGTTCCCGTCCTGAGCTATTTAGCAAAAAGGCCTCTGCCTGCATGGAGAAGTTGGCGTACATGCGGCTGAGGCTGTCGGAGGTAGCTTCCTCCCACACATAGTAGTCTCGTGGTGCCTCGACAGCACCTGCTTCCTGCTGAAAATGCTCCCACGGCAGATCTGGTCCAAACGCGTGGTTGAGTATGGGCGTGACGGGCACCATAACACGGCCTTCTAGAGCTTCCTGAGACAGATCTAGCTTCCCAAAAACTCCCAAGTGTGGTGCCCAAGGTCCCTGAAAGTCCAGAGCCAGCGTAACCAGGGAAGTGAGGTGCTCCGAGACGACTCCAAAGTCCAGAACCCTTCCAGAGCCTCCAGCATTGGTAAACTCTCCCGGTGGCGTGACGATGCTGCCCCTGACGAAAGATGGCCATCCTGAGTCCCAGAGGTCCTTCGGGGTCATGTTCCAGTCCGCCATTACTATGTAGTGCTTAGCTACGGTGAGTAGATAACCTGCGAGTTCTTCTAGAATGAGGCCGTTGGTGCCGACAACCCCCTCGGAGTCATTCAAATAAACTGCTACAAACGTGATCTCCAGGCCCTTGAACCTGACATTCCTTCCTACCCATTGGGTGCCAAAAAACTGAGCTTGCCCATCAGGTCCTACTCTGCATGGGTAACTCACCTGGGAATGGATGGTGGTCCTAGCTAGGACCCAGACTCCTCCGTGCCCAGTGCGCCTTCCGTGGCCGTCGGGACCGCAGGCGAGGAGGTGGATAACCACCCCGCTGAGCTTTTTCTGTTCCTGGAGAAGGGATCCGCCACGAAGATGAGTTTGCATGGGGTGCATACTGCACATCTGGGAAGTTGCCTGGTCCTAGCTAGGACCCAGACTCCTCCGTGCCCCAGTGCGCCTTCCGTGGCCTCGGGACCGCAGGCGAGGAGGTGGAAACCACCCCGCTGTTTTGAGCTTTTTCTGTTCCTGGAGAAGGGATCCGCCACGAAGATGAGTTTCGGCACCCATATGGAACAGGACATCTTGCATATGTTCTGCTGCTAAATAACATCGTGCTCGCTTCGTATAGTTGGCGAAGTAAAAAGAAAAATGCTCAGCGCCGCCACGTTGCTGAGCATCTGGTGCATCTGGTTTCTGCCGCCGACGATGTCCACGGCTGCTAAAGCTGCTGCTGCTTCTCTTGCTCGAACTTGGCTTTGGCTGCTTCCAAGATCTTTTGCACCTGGTCCTCAGAGACTGCGGGTTTAGCTGCTTCAGAAGCCGCCTTCGAGTCCGCCGCCCCCGCCGATGCCGTAGTTCCGCCGCCGCCGTCACGCGCCGCCGATGCCTGGGACGCTGCTGCCGCCGATGTCTCCTGGGCGGGGGCTTCCGCCATGCCCTCACCGCCGCCTGCACGGGCTGCACCTGCTTCACCAGTTCGCCGCCGTTTACCTGCCATTCTTGCTTTGTAAGCTTCGAATTGTTCTTTCCGCTCCAGCAAAGACTTTGCCGATGGACCCACCGCCGTGATGATGAGTTTTGAGACTTCTTTTGCCAGAGCTTCTTTGTGTTCTTTCCATTGTCGAAGTTCTTCTTCCGATAACTCCAAGTCGCTGGTGTCAAAGCACGCTCCATCCTCGAACTTGAGAACCTCCTGCAGCTCCGACTCTTCCTTCGCGCTGAGCAACTGGGAGAGGTTGATCGGGGCCGACACAGACTGGAGCACCTTCGGGTCCACGTTAGCTTGGAGTAGCTGTTGATGTTTGGCTGCCGTTTCTGCTGCAACCTTCGCTTTCTCTTCCATGTCTCTGGTGGCTTGGGCCAAGTAGTCTCGACATTCTGCTTCATATCGAACTGCTCGGTCAAGTGCTTCGGACGCCTTGCGAGCTTGCACTCCTGCTTGATTGAGGTCGTGCTCTCGCTGAAGTTCTGGGCGTAGCTTGGGCTTCTCTGCGGCCTTCTCAGGTGGCGCCGCCTTAGCCTCAAGGGCCTGTAGTTCTGCTCCTGCCTCTGGATGCCGTCGACGAAGGGCTTCCAGTAGCTGCTGAGTGGTGGGCGCGAAGGGCGACGAAGCTGGAAGGGCAGTGCCTCCTGGAGCCCCGCCACGATGCCAGTTGCCTGGCGCCACCCCGTTGTTCGCGATGCCCATGCCCTGCACGAAGGGACTGCCGCCGCCTGCTGCTGCTGCAGGCTGCGAGGGTGGGCCGTAGGCCCAGGCGCCCGAAGCTGGTTTGGGCCAATCATTGGCTGCGGGACACAATGCTCCTCCACACTGCCAACACTGAGAATGCTTACGCCAATTCCAGCGATAGCCACAAGACGCATGAGGGCATATCTGGAATCCTTTCTGCTGCTGCTGCTTCCCCATCGCGGCGGCCGACGGGAGAGGGTAATCGTGAGTGAACGCTGCTTGGGGTCGCGAACCCCAGGCCAGTGAGTCTCAAGGTTTTCTCTTTTTTTTTTCTTTCTTTTTTTTTTCTTTTTTTTTCCCACGCCTCAACTGCTCGAGCGAGGTTGGAAGTTCAGGAGCCTCCTCCTCCTCCTCCTCCTCCTCCTCCTCCTCCTCCTCCTCCTCCTCCTCCTCCTCCGTTCCACTCCGACATACGTGTGTGTGTGTGTGTGTTAGCGTGCTAGCGTGCTAACACTAGCGTGCTAGTTCGAGCCCGCGCGTTGAATTTTCACGGAGTGGCGTGAGGCGCAGCACGGCAATACGCGCACGAAGACACGCATCTTGGAGGCCTCTTGCGGAGGCTGTTGGGACCTCCTGGGTTCGTCTCGGGGGCCTTTTTGGAAGCTGCGTGGCGGCAGTTCGGGGCTCTTCGGGGGCGGTCTTCCTAGGCCGTCTTGGAGGCCTCTTGGGCCGCCCTGATGCCCTCTTCGGCCGCATTGTGCCCCCGCGGGAGCGTCTTGGGCCATATCGGGTCGATCGTCAGGGCCTCTTTGGCCGTCCAGGGGGCAGCGAAGCTCGAAAGCGCGAAAATGTCAAATGCAGCAGAGACCAACCGAACGTCGATGATTTGTTGCTCGTCACGCCCTCTCGTGGGTCCTCTTGGGGCTCTTCTGGGCGTCTTGGGCCTTGGCGGTCTTTTGGATGTTCTTGAGGGCCTCTCTTGGGCCGACTTGGAGCCCTCAAGACTCTTGGGCACGCCCGGGCCCTCCTGAACCTTGGGACCCTCTGGGACTGTTTGGGAACTCTCTGGCGGCCAAGGGGCACGAGCCAGGGCCGTCTTGGGGTCCTCTTGGGAGCCTCTTGGGCCGTCTTGGGGCGATCTTGAGTGCCTCGTGGGCCGTCTCGGGGGCCCCGAAACTTACAAAGCGCGACTGGTTGCGAGCTCTTCAGGCCATCGACTTCTTGGGGCCCTCTGGGGGCGCCGTGGGGCGTCTTGACAGCTTGAGAGCACGCTGTGCCGTCTTGGGGCCGCCTTGAGCAGGCTCGGGGCTCCCTCGGACGTACTGGAGGATGACGATGATTAAATGACCGGGGGACGTGTTCCCGCGGCGGCGCCCGGGATGACGATTAGAGAAAAAACCGGCCGCGGGCTGGATTTTTTTTTGTACCGTTCTCCTCCAGTCAGAAAATTACAGTAAGGGTCCGACCAAAAGAAACTTCCACAAGAAACCCAACCCTGAGGCTCCAGGACGTCCACCGATTTTTGGTGTGGGAACGTCGCGACTTCCTTTGCAAAAACAAAGAAGCCCGAGAAACCCAGGGCACCCTGGACGCAAGCAGGGTGCTTCTTGGCATGCGTCTCCACTGTATGCAGAAATAGCAGAACACTATGATTTGAATCGCTCCCTCCCATTTTTTTACGAATCGCCATCCCGCATTCGCGGGGCCGGCTCGCGGCCTTCGGCGGCCGCCCTGGGGAGCCCTGCGGCGGCCCCGAGGCCGGGGGGGTCTTGAGCCCCCTGGGTCCTGGCGCCTCCCCGGGGCCTCCTCTGGGACCAGGCGCTCCTGGGGGCACTTCATTAGTGAATTGAATTGGTTTTAGGGTTTTAACAAATGGTCGCAGCCACGCAGAGGGCGTGCGTAGCGACGCCCCAAATGCTCGGTCTCCAGTACTCCTACGTGGCGGCGCCCCCGCAGGCACGCAGAGGGCACGCGTGGCGACGGGGGCGTCGCCACGCAGAGCTTCTAAAGACGAAACATGTTGAAAACCAATTGTTTCCACTACTAAAGTATCTTGAGCCGTCGCCCCGAAGCTCGTAAGCGCAGGTAGTTCAGAATGCTTCGAAAGCGCCAGGGGAACCAATGGCTTGGGGCTCGTGTCGGGCCCTCTGGGGGGATCCTCCTGGGACTGTCGGGGGTCTCGGGAGCCGTCTTGGGAGCATCTTGGGCCGTCTTCGGGCCCTCTTGGGTCGATTCGGGGCCCTCTTCGACCGGCGCCACTTTTTGCGGGCCTTCTCACAAGCTTTGGGGCCACTTGGGGGCTCTCTGGCGGCTCCGGGGGTCTGGGCCCACGCCGATCCGAAGCGGCACGCATCGCCCAATGAATTGAAGAAGGGTGTGAATGTCCTGCGGCAGGGTTGCCTGCCGGCTCCAGGTTCAGGTTTCACACTGGTCAGTCGAATGTATTGGTTCCTTCCTTCTTATGCATCCGAATTCTCTTCAATTGTATTGAAGCGCTCTCTCGCTCTCTCTCTCTCTCTCTCTCTCTCGCACACACACATATATAGATACTGATACACATGTTGTACATCGATTTAGACATGCGTACATCTACATAGGTATGCGTGTGGAGCGCGTGACGAGCGCAGAGCAATCACATAGTTTGGGCGTTTGTCTCATTGGTTGTAGCCTCTTGAACGAAAAACATGTTGTGCACACAGCACAGAACAGATGGCCGAAGGAGGTTCTTCAAGCTGTGGGTGTCCACAGTCGCGCTGTGGGTCTCCTGGGCAATGTGGTCGAGGACGCTTTCCATGCTTTCTGTGAGCAAGCACGGAGTACACAGGGTATGTCGCAGAGACGTCAAGGGCGTAAGGGCAGCATCGGCGGGATTTCCACAGCAGCAACGGGAGCCCCCGCCAAGCCACGGCCAGGGGACCGACTGAGAATACATCGATTGCATCCTGGAATGACCACTGCTGTCCTGTGTTATCCTCCTCCTCCTCCTCCTCCTCCCCCCCACACCCCTATGCCGCTTTCCTTCTTCCCAGCCCCTCCCCATTCTCCTCCTCCTCCTCCTCCTCCTCCTCCTCCTCCTCCTCCTCCTCCTCCTCCTCATTGCCTCCCCTCTTCAAGTTTTTCCGCGTTGACATCCTCCAGGGGCTCCAGGGTGACCCGTGGGGCCCGCTGTGCTCGACCGTACCATCGGAGCGCTCAGAAGTCAGGAGTGCCCAGGATGCCTCGCCGCCGCGCCGTGGCAGAGTGCTTCGGCGATGCAATTCGACGCAGCCTGTATCCGGCCGGCCCCACCCACTCCCCCCAAAGCAGGTGGCCCTCGCCCATGGGGGCAACACGTTGCTTCTGGTGTCTGCTAATTACGGCGGTTGTGGTCTGCAGGCAACTGCGCGCGGTTTCGTTGTTCACCCCACGCATGGAAGGTGCCCGCTGCTATCCAGCTCAGTAGATGGCCAGGCGCCCGCGATGCAATGACCCAATACTGCGGGTGCATCCAGGTGGGCAGCGCCTTTGTCGCCGCTTCTTTGATCGGACCCTGATGCGTTCAATTCGCGCGTTCCCCGCCGCCGATTTGATCCCAGCCCTGACTTGCGCGCTCAGGCACCACTATGTTTGGCACGGTGCTTGATTGACTGTAGCCCCCCATTTCGGCTTGCCTGCATTGCATGCCAGCATCGCGCAAGCGTGCTTGGTGCCACGCGCGACTGACAGATATTCCACTCACGTTACAGAACGGGCGGGGAATCTCCGACTCGCCCTGAATGTGCAGGAGATGCACCAAGATTCTCGCACCAAATTATCTAGCCTCCCGCCACGTTCCAACGCGCACGGCATCGCCCGCCCTTGCTCTTGGCAGCCGCTTTGATTGGCGCGGCCACTGCTTCGCCGCAGGCCCATCTCGGCTTGCCCGCGCCACGCACCAGAATCGCGCAAGAAAGTTGGCGCTGCACGCGGATGACATAGATCCGAGCATGGTTAAAGCACGCGCGGGGAGCCCCCAAGTGTGGAGGCCGCGAAAGCCCCGCCCCTTGTTTTTTTTGCCTTTGTGGAATCGGGCGGGCATGTCCTCGGAGCCAGGGGCCTTAGAATAGGACACAGACCCCGCGCGCGGAGGTGAGAGTGGGGCCGCTTCGGGGTCCGCGTCGAAAGTTCCAACTATATTTCTTCATCAGGGAGCGAGGACAGATGAATGAGTACATGAATGAATCAAACAGTAATTAATTATCCGTAAGGGCTTCGCCCCCTGCCCCCGGCCCCCTCTCTCGGAGAATGGGCCATGGAAGAGCTAAGTCATGAGGCCTTGGCGCTGTCGTGAAGCAGTATCGAAACTTCATGCGAAGCCGATTCGCAATCAGCAAAACCAACTGATCACAAGAGGGGTTACCACACCTGGCGATTGGTAAGACGTGTATGGTTTACGGGCTTGGTTACCACACCTTGCGATTAAAGGGCCGAGGGAGTTCTCGCAGTTTGGGTTACCACGCCTTGCGATGGATGTGCGTGAAGGGTGGCACCGAATTTCAGAAATGTGGCAAATCCCTGTGTTTTTGGACCCTGACCCCGCGGATCTGCGTAAGGGGTGGCACCGAATTTCAGAAATGTGGCAAATCCCATGTGTTTTTGGACCCTGACCCCGCGGATCTGCGTGAGGGGTGGCACCGAATTTCAGAAATGTGGCAAATCCCATGTGTTTTTGGACCCTGACCCCGCGGATCTGCGTGAGGGGTGGCACCGAATTTCAGAAATGTGGCAAATCCCATGTGTTTTTGGACCCTGACCCCGCGGATCTGCGTGAGGGGTGGCACCGAATTTCAGAAATGTGGCAAATCCCATGTGTTTTTGGACCCTGACCCCGCGGATCTGCGTGAGGGGTGGCACCGAATTTCAGAAATGTGGCAAATCCCATGTGTTTTTGGACCCTGACCCCGCGGATCTGCGTGAGGGGTGGCACCGAATTTCAGAAATGTGGCAAATCCCATGTGTTTTTGGACCCTGACCCCGCGGATCTGCGTGAGGGGTGGCACCGAATTTCAGAAATGTGGCAAATCCCATGTGTTTTTGGACCCTGACCCCGCGGATCTGCGTGAGGGGTGGCACCGAATTTCAGAAATGTGGCAAATCCCTTGTGTTTTTGGACCCTGACCCCGCGGATCTGCGTGAGGGGTGGCACCGAATTTCAGAAATGTGGCAATGTGTTTTTGGACCCTGACCCCGCCGATCTGTGAGGGGTGTCGATTTCGAGCCCCCCCAGCAATTCAGACAACGCGCCCAGGAGGTGCTAAATACCCCTCGCGCGGTCAATCAACTAGTTACAGTAACCAGCAAGAAGCAGAACTGTAACACTGGAAACTACAAGCTACAACTGGTACAGGAAACTGCGAATCCCGCGCCTACAGCCTGGTGGCCCCACAAGGGGGCCGGCGGAGTTTTTAGACTATCTATATACATAGATCCTTGCACCTGCATGTTTGATGGACTCTCCGGTTAGCATATTGATGTAGCCGCAGTGCTGCTACAACCCATTCCCGAACCTGACGTGAGGGAGGCTAACCTGGCGCAGCCCTGATAGGCAACAGACCCGACGCGTCCCGTCCAAACCGAACGCCAGGCACTCGCCCAGCACCAAGGGACGGCAGCTGCGGCAGCGGAGGAGGAAGACAACGAACTACAGGAGAAGGAAGAGGAGCAGGAGGAGGACGAGCAAGAGGAAGCCTTGTTGTAGGCCCGTGGTGGGGTCTTCTTAGACCGTCCAGGAGTCTCGTTGGTGTTTGTGGGGAGCTGGTCACAGCAGTGTAGGGTCTGGGGTATGTTTTAGGTCCTCTCGAGATTTCCGTGGGCTCATGAGACCAAAAGAAATCTGCGCATCAAGTTGTGGTTCCCCGGACCCTAGCTGCTTGTCGTGGGCCCTCTTTGGGGCCCCTTGGTTTGTCTTGAGACCCTTGGGTGTCTCTGGGGAGCTGGTGATAACAGTCTCTGGTCTGGGACCTTTCAGAAGGCAGCGGAGGAGGACGACAACGAACTACAGGATGAGTAAGAGGAGGAGGAGGAGGAGGAAGAGCAGGAGAAGAAGGAGAAGGAGGAGGAGGAGGAGGGGGCGGAGAAGGAGGATCAGAGGAGGAGGAGGAGGAGAGGAGGAGGGAGGAGAAGGGATGGAGGGGCAGAGGGGAAGCAGAGAGAGGAGAAATGAGCAGGAGAAGAGGAGGAGGAGGAGGAAGTGGAGGAGGAGGAAAAAAGGAGGAGGAGGAGGAGGAGGAGGAGGAGGAGGAGGGGAGGGGGAGGAGGAGGAGGAGGGAGGAGGAGGAGGAGGAGGAGGAGGAGGAGGAGGAGAAGGCGGAGAAGGAGAGCAGGATGAGGAGGAGGAGGAGGAGCAGGAGGAGGAGGAGGAGGGGGAGGAGGAGGGGAAGGAGGGGAGGAGGGGAGGAGATTCCCGAAGTATTGGTGTCGAGAGTGGCAGTGGAATCTTTTTGGACTTTCTTGAGAATCTCTTCAGAGACTCGTGACAGGAGAGGTGATGAAGCTGAAACAGTGGGAAGTTAATGAAATTGGCCTCTGCAGGCCTGATTGGGGATCCGCTTGGGGCTCGTTTCTGGTCATCTAGACGCCCTCTTGGGCTGTCCTGGAGCCCTCTAGGGCCGTCTTCGGACGACGACGACGACGGCGACGATGACGACGACAACGACGACGACGACGACGACGACGACGACGACGACGGCGGCGGCGGCGACGACGACGACGAGGAACGAAGCCGGCGACGACAGCTGGCCATGCGTGGTCGTGTTGGAGCCATCTTGGGAGGCCGTGGAGCGTGCTCGTAGATGCCCTGGAGGCGTCCGGGGCTCCTCACGGGAGCATGTGGACAGTTCGTTCGGAGCTCGTGGCAGATCTCTTGGGGGCCTCCTGGAAGGATTTTGGAAGCCTCTTGGGGACCGCTCGGGAGCTTCTTCGGGGGCTCGTTGGGGCCTCTAGGAGCCTTTCGGTGACCTCCAGGGCCTTTCTTGGGGCCTCCTGGGGGCCTCTTGGGGCCGAGGGCCCGAAAAGTCCGTTCGGATCCCCCGTCAAGGCTCTCTCTTGGAGCAGTCTTAGGGGCCCTTTTGGGCCGTTTTGGAGGCCTCTTGCGCTGTCTTGGGGCCCGTTTGGGCAGTCTTGGGGCTGTTTCGGGGGCCTCTTGGGCGGTTTTGGGGCGATCTTGGGGGCCTCTTGGGCTGTTTTGGAGCGTCGGGAAGCCGAAAAGGCGTGACCCAAAGAAACCGTCAAAAACCTTCCAACGAAAACCAACCATTTTGGCCTCTTGGGGCCCTCTTGGGAAGCCTCCTGGACGCCTCTTGGGGCGTCTTGGAAGCATCTTGGGCCATATTGGGACTATCTTGGGCGTCGTGGAGCGATCATTGAGCATATCAGGGCCCCATTGGACGATCTTGGGGGCCTCCTGGGGCCGTCTTGGAGGCCTCTTGGGCCGTCTTGAGGCTTCTTCGAGGCGCCAGGGAGGGGGGTCTGGGGTTTCCTGTGCGGGTGCCTGGGGGGAGGGTGACGGTGACATGTTGGGATTTTCTATGTAATTTCATAGGTAGAAGGAATATGTATATACATATATATATATATATGTATATATACATATATACATCTGTATGTATGTCTGTCTGTCTGTCTGTCTGTCTGTCTGTCTGTCTGTCTGTCTGTCTGTCTGTCTGTCTGTCTGTCTGTCTGTCTGTCTGTCTGTCTGTCTATGGATGGATGGATGGATGGATGGATGGATGGATGGATGGATGGATGGATTTATGTATGTATGCATGCATGTATGCATGCATGCATGCATGTATGTATGTATGTATGTATGTATGTATGTATGTATGTGTGTGTGTATGTATGTATGTATGTATGTATGTATGTATGTATGTATGTGTGTATGCATACACATATATATATATATATGTATATATATATATATATATTCATGTATATCCATGTGTATATATATACATATATATATATATATACATAACGAAGCAATGTCGACCCCCGCCACCCTCGCCACCCCCTCCGGCCCCTCCCCCGCCCCCCCCCGCCTCGCTCTCTAGAGTAGCGGGCAGATCGGATCGCTTAGTTCAATCGCGTTTGGGACGTGCGCGTTTCTGGCCGGACGCGCAGCAGCGACCGAAGGTTCGCCAAACGCCGCGCGGGCCCTACATGACGCCGTTGCGACGCCCCTCTCTGTTCCAACCACGCGCGCGAGAATTGGGCAACGCACGGAAGCCTCTTCTGGCGGCGATGGCGGCAGCAACGCTCAACAACCGGACGCAGCAGCATGGCACGCGCGCGCAGTGGCCCGCGCCTTGCCTGCCGCTTCCACGCCCCCGACCACTTGGGCCACGACCTCGCCGCGCGAGATGGCACCGCAAGGCCGCATTTTGTCCACGGCCTGCGTCTTCGCAAGTCTTCGCCACCACTGGCCGCCCTGGCCGAGTGATGGCGGCGAGCCAGTTGCCCCGAATTTCGACAAGCTGGAGTGCCAGAGGGCGCGGGGCTCGCGGAGATGACTGGCCCCCCTCGCATCAAGTAGCGCCCGTGCCATTTTTCTTCCTCATCCGCAAATGCAACACCGCCCCGGCGGCGCGCCCGAGCCCGAGCCCCGAGGTTCAGGACGGAAAAAAACACACAGACACAATTAATCGCCGACCCCCAGGAAAATATGGGAAAATATGGGAAGTGGTGGGGAAGACAGAAACCCAGAAAATATAGGAAAATATGGGGAGTATTTTTATGTGTGTGTGTATTTATTTGTGTGTCCCAGGGCCCCTTCAGAGGTGCCCGACGCTGCACTCCCAGACCTCCGAAGCACTGCTCGCAGACTGAAGCCGCTGCGCAGCGGGGCGCGGAACGGGCCGGAGATCCCGCCGCGCAGGGGCACCGCGCGGGACTCCATCTTTCGACGCTGCCGGCGCGCACCCTCCACCACCTCATCGCGGTGACCATCAATGAGCATCGGGCTGGACGAAAGGGGGGGATTGGGAAAGGGGGGGTTACGAAATCTGCTGCATGCAGCTGGTTTCGGCTCTGCCGCCGGGCCCATTCCTCGATACATGGGCGCCTCCCGGCGCCGGGAGGCGCCGGGAAAATCAGCTACGCGAGCTGATTCTCAAACCCCCCCTTTGCTTTCCCCCCCTTTCGCCCGGCCCGAGAGCAGATCAACAACCACGTGTGCGTGTACCTCGCATGCCATGCAGTCGGGGCCCTGAAGAAGGAACATTTTTCGTTGCGGAGGGGCTCCGCGTTCCTTAAGTGTTTCACAGCTTGCCTCAGGCTTTCCTCATGTTTTCGACAGGAAATCCAAGGTTAGCTTATGAAAAAAAGGGGCCTCGTTCCCTATCTAGGGTTCCGTAGGTCAACGCCCCGACTGTATGCCTCATCGCGGTCTGTAATGGGCCGTTCATCAACTTGCTCATCCACGCGGCGCAGACCCGTTACTGCAGCGGTTCCACTGCTCTCGAGCGGACGGCGCGCCGACGGCGCTGCGCGCGCCCGGCCAGGTTCACGGGCCCTCCACAGGGGCGCCCCGCCAGCAGGGAAGCTCGGCGAGGCCGACCACCTTCGCTTCGTCGCGCGGGGCCGCGCCGTTTGGACGACTCCCACGACGCGCCAGCCATCCTCGCAATCCAGGCCGCACACATAGTCTTGCCATGTGGCCCTGTACGCCGACGGCGTCGCTAGAAATATTGCTTGCGGGTCGCTTCAGAAGTACCGCGGCGCCGCGGATCGCATCAATCACGAGCTCGACATTGCCATCTCCCCGCTGTGCCAGAACAGAGGCCAACAGGAAAGCGACGTCCGCGAATCTGGGCCCCATTCCCGCCGGCAGATGCACGGGGCTTTCAAACGCCAAGAACTTCCTGGACGAACTCCCCCAGCTGCTCGTCATCCTGGAGACCGCACTAGTTGCGACGGCGATCACGAACAGGCACTCAACCACAACTGTTCTCAGGCTTACAAGGCGCGGTGCAAATTCCGCCAGGTGTGGTTCAACGAGTCATTTCCAATGCGGCCCAAGTTGCCGATGTTCCAGACGTTGGCGCTGTCCGCATGGAAGGCCCCGCATTTTTGCGGCGCCCCTCGGGCGAAAGCTAGGGCTTGCACGGTGGAGGTTTTCCCAGACGGCGCCGTTCGATTGACCAGCAGTCTAACGAGGAGGTGCGAAACAAATTTGGCCTTCAGGCCAGCGGCGCTGAGCTTCGGGTTGGACGGCCGAATGGGCGCCAAGAACTTGCGCGACGCCCGAACGTCCACGGTGGAGAAGTCTCAGCACTACTCGGCAACTTTCGCTTCGAGATGGCACACACTTTCGCGACGGCCGGTCATTTGCATCGCGGCGCCACACCCCGGGCGCGCCAGTTTTGGGGCGATGCGGCAGCGCTCTAGAGCCGCGCGACGATGCCCAACCGTCCATCGAGCTCCATGACGACCGCTTTCTGCGGACGTTTCAGGGCGGGGCAATCGCGGACATGTTTCTCCGCGTTGACGCGTCGGTTTTGCGCGCCGACGCTCGCGGCGCCCGCGCGCCGTCACCTGGGCCCCGGCAGCCCGCCGCCCCTCCCCCGCCAGAACCGCCTCCCGGAGGTCGCGCGCATCCGCTGTCGCCCACGCGCTTGCTGGGCGACGGCGCGGCGCGCAGCGCGGGTTTCCGGGCGCGCAAGGCACGCGCAGCACTCGCATCGCAAACTCGTTCTGGCACTCATGCGCGCGTGGCTCTAGCATGCGCGGCGGCAGCATCCAACGCGCGCCCCGGGTGCCGGCGCGCGCACAGAAGCAATGCAACAGCGAAAGGATACACATTGACAGATTCATCGCGGCGATATTGCCCAGGTCGCGGTAGCAGTACTCATGCGGGGTCGGTTTCTTACATTGGTAAAGCCTTATACAATGCGGACAACAGTACGACAATCTGAATGCATTGCTGGGTCACGTCGTCACCCGCATCTTTGCCCCTCTTCATCACCATCGTGACGCGCAGGCTCAAGGGCTGAAGCAAAAAGGACAGGATCGTCGCAACGCGCAGCGCCTCCGCTCTCCCGGGGCCCAGGCCACGGCGCGGGCATGGAGGTCCCCTTCAAGCAGAAGCGCCCCAGCCAGGACGGGCGCAGCGGCGCAGCCGAGATTCGCGGCGCACCTGCAGGCGACTCGCACGACGACCTCGCAGGCCGCCACTTCCCGCGTCATCCGTGTCGCGGTGATTGCTCCAGCGGCGCAGACCACGCTGTCTGCAACAGCGCAGTTGGCCGACGAGCCCCGCGCAGCCGCCGCGGGAAAGGACCAGCAGCAGTTGAAGAGCCCCACACTCGGAGGAGCAGCAGGTTAAGCTCTTCTCGAAGCACGCGACTGCAAGTAACCCTTGGCCCAATTTCCCCACGCACCAACGCATGCCAGGTGAAGAAGTCATTCAACACGGGACACGTGAAAATCTACTTCGCTACCAAGTTGGTTCCGAACTGCTTGGCGCTGGCGAGCGCCGCCATCAGCCATCTCCTCAGGCAGGTCTGTAAGGAGTTTCGGGGTTAGGCCCCGCGAGGTGGCAACGAACGCTCCCTCCAGATCGCGTGCGATCAGCTGACGGAAGTTGTCGGCGACAAATGTGGGGTGCAATCTGATGTGCGATGGGAGGTTTTGCCGCGTTCGTTGCTCATGGCCCTTAGTGTTCGTGTTGGCAGGCGTGCAGCTGGTTCGAAGACAAGTCGTCTAGCTTATTCAGTGGTGGGTATTTGGGCAGCTGGTAGCGGGGAGTGTCTTCACCAGATGAGTTTGCAACAGTGAGCAGACATCGTCGCAAGGATCCGGCCGTGGGGAAATCTGTCGCGACGTTCCAGCACCCCTCCTCTCCCCATCGCCCTTCTTGACGGTACGACCGACGCCCACGGAGCAGCCGCCCAAGAGAGGTGGCGCACAAAGCCAACCTTGTGTGTCCTCCTGCCTCTTGCCCTCCTCGTCCTTCTCCTGCCCGCTCGCGCCGTCCCCCTTCTCCCCCAGCGTTTCTTCTCCCTGTTGAAATCAGGAGGGGAAAACACACGGACACACTCAATCGTCGATTCCCAAGAAAATATGGGAAAGTATGGGAAGTGGGCGAAGACAAAAACCCAGAAAATATTGGAAAAGATGGGGGATCCTGTTACTTGTGTCTATTTATTTGTGTGTCCCAGGGCCCCTTCATTTTACAGCAGACGCGAAAATATGGGTTGGTTCGCAGTGCCAGCCCCCTGATCTTCAGGCCAGTCTCGTTCTGGGCCCGTCCCAGGAGGCCCGCTCGCCGGTTGCAGGGGGGTTCGTGCCGCAGCTCCGCTGGCGCGAGCGGGAGGTGCCGTAGCGCTGGTCGGGAGCTTATAGTGAGCATGGGCCGCGCTCACTTGAGTAGGGTTCCTTCTCGCACAGGTGGTTCGCTTCCGCTTCCGTTTTCGCCTCCTCTTCCCCCTCATCCCCTCAGTCTGCGTGTGCTCCTCCCCCTCCCCCCCTCCCTCCCTCCCTCCCTCCCTCCCTCCCACCCTCCCTCCCTCCTCCCCCTTTTCCGCCCTCCATGCCTCCGCATCCTTCCCCCCCATCCCTCCTCCTCCCCCCCCCTCCTCCCCTCCCCTCCCTCGGCGGCTGCGGCCACAACGAAAAACTGCGGCGCTTCCGCGGCCAGCCCGGCACCCGCGGCGGCGGCGCTGGCGGGGCGGGTCGCCATCGTCACCGGGGGCGCGGGCGGCATCCCCCTGGGGGCCGCGTGCGCGGGGGCGGGGCTCGGCACGACTCAAGCCGAGAGTTTGCTCGGGGATCAAGGAATGATCCCTGTCTCTGGGCCCCCGGGAGGCTTCCTTTCCTCGTCGCCACGGGTCTTGGAGGTCTTGTTCCCCGTTCTCGGGGGCGGGGCTCGGCACGACTCCAGCCGAGAGTTCGCTCGCGGATCAAGGAATGATCCCTGTCTCTGGGCCCCTGGGAGGCTTCCTTTCCTCGTCGCCACGGGTCTTGGAGGTCTTCTTCCCCGTTCTCGGGCTCCTGGCGCTCTCCCCGGGCTGCGGGGTCGTGGAGACAGTCTCGGCCCGAAGACCTCGCTCCAGGGAGAAGCCCCGGGAGCCCGGTCACCAGGTCGTGCGACCGTCATGCCGACGAAGTGGCCATGGACGGGACGAGCCGCGTCGCCGCCCAGGTGGGGGAGGATACGGAGGAGGGTTGCCCCATCTCCCCCCCTCTCTCCCTCCTCGTCCCTCTCTTCCTCTGCCTCCTCGGCCTTATCCTCCTCCTCAGCATCATCCTCCTTCTCATCATCAGCAGCATCATCATCTTCATCGTCATCATCATTCGAATCACCATCATCGTCGTCATCATCATCAGCATCATCAGCATCATCATCATCATCATCATCATCATCAACATCAACATCAACATCAACAGCATCATCGTCATCATCAGCAGAATCATCACCAGCAGCATCATCACCATCATCATCAGCATCATCATCATCCACATCATCAGCATCATCATACTCATCCTCATCATCAGCATTAGCATTATCAACATCAATATCACCTGCATCATCATTATCACCAGCATCAGCATCATCAGCAGCAGCATCATCATCGTCATCATCAGCATCGTCATCATCATCGTCACCCTCAGCATCATCATCATCATCATCATCATCATCAGCATCATCATTGTGTTCGTCATCATCATCCTCATCATCATCAGTATCAGCATCATCATCACCATCATCATCATCAGCATCGTCACCCTCATCATCATCACCGTCATCATTATCATCCTCATCATCATCATCATCATCATCATCATCATCATCATTGTCATCATCATAATCATCATCATCAGCATCATCATCATCATCATCGTCATCATCGTCGTCATCGCCATCGCCATCGTCATCGCCGTCGACCGCACCCAGCGCTGGCAGCGGGTCCGCCGCTTCGCAGGCCAGGAGCCCGCGGAGGAATTGCAAGCGGCTGCTGGCGGCTGCCCTGGCAGCGCAGTCTTTTCTCGGCGGGGCGGGCGCCAGGCCACCTAGGGCGCGGCTGCGGCCCAGGGCAGAGGAGGAGGAGGAGAAGGAGGAGGAGGAGGAGGAGGAGGAGGAGGAGGAAGAAGAGGAGGAAGAAGAAGAAGAGGAGGGGGAGGAGGAGGAAGAGGAGGATGAGGAAACGAGGGAGGGAGGAGGAGGAGAGGAGGAGGAGGGAGGGAGGAGAAGAAGAAAGAAGAGGAGGGGGAGGATGAGGAAAAATAGGAAGAGGAGGAGGAGGAGGAAAGGATGAGGGGAGGAAGAGAGGAGGAGGAGGAGGGGAGGAGGAGGAGGGGGAGGAGGAGGAGGAGCAAGAGAAGGAGGAGGAGGAGAGGATGAGGAAAAAAAGGAGGAGGAGGAGGAGGAGGAGCAGCAGGAGAAGGAGGAGGAGGAGGAGGAGGAGGAGGAGGAGGAGGAGGGGGAAGAGGAGGAGGAGGAGGAGGAGGGGGAGGAGAGGCGAAGAGAGGAGGCGAGAGGAGAAGAGGCGGACCCTCTGGTCTTCCTCCTCCCTGCTCCAACGTTGCCCCTCCTTCGTCGCGCATTCCCTCCGCCAGCGCTCTCCCTGGCGCAGAGTTCCGCAATGGAGGACGGCGGCATCGGAGCCCCCCCCGAGGTTGGCCCGTCCGCGGGTCCACGGCGCGACCCTGGCGCCGAGGGTGGCGCGGGCAGAGCGCTGCGGGCCAACCCGCGGCTACGCTCGGACTCCAGCGGAGGGAGCAGGGGCCCACGACGGAGGACGGCGGCAACAAAGCCCACCCCGAGGCTGGCCCGTCCGCTGGGCCCGCCGCCCAGGGGCCCACCGCCCGAAGGCCAGCGGGCAGGGCCCAACCTCTCGGACGGGAGCGACACGAGCTGCGTGGGCTCGCTCTACACCGGCAGCTCGGGCGCAGACGACGCCCGAGGAGCCGCGAGCGCTGGGCGGCTGCAGCCACGGTGGTGCTGGCGGCAGCGGTGGCGGCAGCGCGGGCAGCAGATGAGGTGGCAGACGGCAAGGCGGACGGAGGCGACGCTGCCGAGGCTGCTGGCGACGGAGGCGCCGACCTCACGGCAGGAGCAGCAGCAGTGTCGGCCGCAGCCGAGGCGCCCGCAGCACCAGCGCAGCAGCGGCGATGAAGGTGGCGGAACGCCGGCGTTGACGCACTCGTCTACTGCGCGGTCTGCGGACGCCAGGCAGACGTCCCGCGCGTCGTGGGCTTCCGCGCGTCGTGCAGCGGCAGCACGGCGGACCGCCAGGCTGCAGCGTTGCGCCGCCTGCGCCAGCCAGGGGATGCACCCCACGCGCGGCGGCGCGGCCAGAAGAGGTGGGGCGACACAAGAGCCGCTCTACCTCGACGACGTGCGGCGGCCGAAGAGCAGGCCGCCGAGGGGCGGTCGCTGAGGCGTGCGGTGAGGCCAGCAGCCACGGCAGCCCGCCGTGGGTTTTGCTGCTGGCTCGCCGCTTAGGCGCGAGCCACAAGCGCCCCGTGCGCTGTCTCGTTTTCCCCCTCGCCATGCGGCGTGGCCCTCGGACTTGCCGTGGCGCTTCCGTGTTGGCCGCGGGCCGCCTGGCGCCTTCGGGCCCTTCCGTGTGTGCGGCCCGCCTCTGGGCGCCCATCCTCGTCGGCTGGACTCGGCTCGGGATGATGGGCGGTGCCGGCTTGGGCCCACGTGGGCCCTGGGGCGTTGCCGTGGGCCCTTGGGGGGGGCGTCGGGCCACGCGCATCGAATCTACGAAGATGCAGCAGGGTCCGTGTAGCACCGGTCCTGAGCATTTGTAGTGCAACACCCGATCATCATCACCACCACCACCATTGTCATCATCATCAGCTGCAGCATCATCATCAGCATCATCATCAGCAGCATCATCATCAGCATCATCAGCATCAGCAGCAGCAGCAGCGTCGCAGCACCATCATCATCATCGTCAGCATCATCATCATCACAATCATCATCATCGTCAGCATCATCATCAGCAGCAGCATCGTCAGCAGCAGCAGCATGTTCATCATCACCCTCGCCATTATCATCCCCATAGATCATCCACAGTGCATTTCCATCTCCCTCTCCCCTTCTCCCTCGTCCTCCTCAGGAATCTGCCTCCGCTCATTACAGTCCGCCTTATCCTGCTCATGCTCCTGCTTGGGACTGCACTAGGACCTGGGGCTTTGGTTTTCTGGTAGCTGTGAGACTTTCGAGTGTAATCAGTTGTTGGGGTTGGCGGGCCAGTATCTTAAGCCCCTCCCTCCACCCATCAGGCGCATTGAAACCGCAGTGTTCAAGGGCGCTGACCCAAGATCTGCAGTGAGAAGCACTCAGACCGCAAATCTAACTGCGATCTGTGCGGCTGCGTGGGGCGTGGACCTGGGACTCCCGCTCCAACTCCCTCCCTTCGTTGTTCGTCCTCCCCCTCCTCCTTCTCCTCCTCCTCCTCCTCCCCCTCCTCCTCCTCCTCCTCCTCCTCCTCCTCGTCCTCCTCATCTTCCGCTTCATGCTCCGCATCCTCCTCCTCTTTCTCGTCTTCCTGCTCCTCCTCCTCCTCCTCCTCCTCTTCCTCCTCTTCCTTCTCTTCCTTCTTAATCCTCCTCCTCCTCATCATCATCACCACCACCATCATCATTCATAATCATTATCAGCACCATCCTCATCCTCATCATCATCATCATCATCATCATCATCATCATCATCATCATCATCATCATCATCATCATCATCATCATCATCATCATCATCAGCAGCAGCAGCAGCAGCAGCAGCATGTTCACCATAATCCCCATAGATCATCCACAGTGCATTTCCATCTCCCTCTCCCCTTCTCCCTCGTCCTCCTCAGGAATCTGCCTCCGCTCATTACAGTCCGCCTTATCCTGCTCATGCTCCTGCTTGGGACTGCACTAGGACCTGGGGCTTTGGTTTTCTGGTAGCTGTGAGACTTTCGAGTGTAATCAGTTGTTGGGGTTGGCGGGCCAGTATCTTAAGCCCCTCCCTCCACCCATCAGGCGCATTGAAACCGCAGTGTTCAAGGGCACTGACCCAAGATCTGCAGTGAGAAGCACTCAGACCGCAAATCTAACTGCGATCTGTGCGGCTGCGTGGGGCGTGGACCTGGGACTCCCGCTCCAACTCCCTCCCTTCGTTGTTCGTCCTCCCCCTCCTCCTCCTCCTCCTCCTCCTCCTCCTCCTCCTCCTCCTCCTCCTCCCCCTCCTCCTCCTCCTCCTCCTCCTCCTCGTCCTCCTCATCTTCCGCTTCATGCTCCGCATTCTCCTCCTCTTTCTAGTCTTCCTGCTCCTCCTCCTCCTCCTCCTCCTCCTCCTCCTCTTCCTCCTCCTCTTCCTTCTCTTCCTTCTTAATCCTCCTCCTCCTCATCATCATCACCACCGCCATCATCATTCATAGTCATTATCAGCACCATCCTCATCCTCATCCTCATCATCATCATCATCATCATCAGCAGCAGCAGCAGCAGCAGCATCAGCAGCATGTTCACCATAATCCCCATAGATCATCCACAGTGCATTTCCATCTCCCTCTCCCCTTCTCCCTCGTCCTCCTCAGGAATCTGCCTCCGCTCATTACAGTCCGCCTTATCCTGCTCATGCTCCTGCTTGGGACTGCACTAGGACCTGGGGCTTTGGTTTTCTGGTAGCTGTGAGACTTTCGAGTGTAATCAGTTGTTGGGGTTGGCGGGTCAGTATCTAAAGCCCCTCATCAGGCGCATTGAAACCGCAGTGTTCAAGGGCACTGACCCAAGATCTGCAGTGAGAAGCACTCAGACCGCAAATCTAACTGCGATCTGTGCGGCTGCGTGGGGCGTGGACCTGGGACTCCCGCTCCAGCTCCCTCCCTTCGTTGTTCGTCCTCCTCCCCCTCCTCCTCCTCCTTCTCCTCCTCCTCCCCCTCCTCCTTCTCTTCCTCCTCCTCCTCCTCCTCCTCCTCCTCCTCCTCCTCCTCCTCCTCCTCCTCCTCCTCCTCCTCCTCCTCCTCCCCCTCCTCATCATCTTCCGCTTCATCCTCTGCATCCTCCTCCTCCTTCTCGTCTTCCTGCTGATCCTCCTCCTCCTCCTGCTCCTCCTAACCGACACTGTCGCCATACCCAGAACCCCAGAACTCCTCCTCCTCCTCCTCCTCCTTTTCCTCCTCCTCCTCGACAAGGAGGAGGATGCGAAGAAGAAGGAGGAGGAGGAGGCCGAGGAGAAGGAGGAGAGAGATCAGAGGGAGAAGGAGCAGAAGGAGGAGGGATGAGGGGGAGCAGGAGAGGAAGGGCTGCAGCACCAGGCGCCGCAGCATGGGTAGAATGTAGTTACCGGGGGGATCAGGAACAGTGGGGGACGAGGTGTTTGATGAGGAGGATGACCAGTATGAGCAGGAGCATGATCAGGAGGAGGCGCAGGATCAGGAGGAGGCGGTGACGAGAATGAGGTACGAGCTAACCGACTGTGGGCGGCGTTACGTGGATTCGCTCTGGAGCATCGTCGATGATGTGTGTGCAGCCAGGAGTAGCACGACACGCAACGCTCCCCCCCCCCTGTGGCTGTTCGCCGCTGTCGATCATGTTCCTCCTTGTGTGTGCTGTTTCTCCTCCTCCCCCTCCCCCCTTTCCGTCTCCTCCTCATGCCCTCCTTCTCTCCCGCCCCTCCTACATCCTCATCCATCCACCCTCCCTCATTCCCCTCCCCACTTCCTCATCCTCCTCCCTGCTGCTGATCTTCTCCCCCCTGTTATTCCATCGCTTTTCCGCCTGTTTCTTTTCTTCTTCCGTATAACCATCCTCCACCTGCTCCATGCTCCCTCCTCCTCACATGCTTCCTCCTCCGCTTACGCGGTCCGCGTCACCCTCCCCTATCAGATTACGTATCTTCCTGCCCTTCCTCCATTTTCCCCTCTTTCTCACCCCTCCTCCCCCTTCTTCCCCCCCCCTGCTATTCCCCATCCCAGCTCCCCACCCTCCTGCATCCCTCCCTCTCTCCCTCGCTCCCGTCCACCCCGTCGTCCTCGTAGTGGGCGTCGTCCCCCCCGAGCCTCCAGCGGCTGGCAACTGGTGGGAAACAGGCGGGCATGAAACGAGGGCACGCCTCTTCCAGCACCTCGGGACGGGCGTGCAGCAGCTCAGGGGCCCCTTCGGGCCCCTGCAGGGCCACCCTTGTTCTTCATTCTGGCTTGTCATCCTGTCCTCCTCGTCTTCCTCCTCCTCCTCCTCCTCCTCCTCCTCCTCCTACTCCTCCTCCTCCTCCTCCTCCTCTTCCTCCTCCTCCTCCTCCTCCGCCTCCTCCTCCTCCTCCTAATCCTCCTCCTCCTCATCCTTCTCCTCCTCCTCCTCCTCCTTCTCCTCCTCCTCCGAACAGCAGAAGGCAGAAGCAGATGGAGGAGAGGAAGGCGTCTCGCAGGCAGCGGCTACCCGACGAGATGCAGGAAACGTTTGACGAGCTCCACCCTCCCCGTGATCCCGATTATGAGGTGGCACCTAATTACTGTCCCCTTCTACGTCCAGGAACACATCTGGGAGAGCTGCAGGCTCGAGGCCCTTCTGAAAGCACCGCAGGTACTGATCGATCAGAGCGTAGCTTGGGCCATGCCACGGGACAGGACGTGAGTGGCCTCCCTCACCGAGCGCTACGCCCACTGGGTCTCGGCCGTGGAGCACGCCATCCTCACCACCGGGCAGATCCCTGTAGATGAATGGAGCAGGTATTGCGGTCGAGGGCAGCTCTACGGGCTGCGGTGGACACAGCTGAAGGCGTCACCTGGTCGCACTCACATGAGGTCGCCTACGATGGAGGAGTGGTGGACGGCTGGGTCTATCATCGTGCGATTTGGCTCGCTTGTCCGCAATGGTTCTGACAATTACCAGCAGCAGCGGTGTGCTGCTGGTCTCAATTCCATGGTCGCCCAAGCTCTTGGGCAGCCTCGGTGCGTCATTTTCGGCAGCAAGGCCACCTCCGAGGAGATGGACAGGTGGATCGACCTCATCCTGCTACCCAATGGTGAGTCCGATGTCGACCTGCTGGACGAGGTGGTCGAGGTCACCGAGACGTGGGTGGCCCGAGCGTTTGCACGCTCCACGACGTCGGCCTCTCAAGCGTACGTGAAGTGGGCCAAGGGCATGAGAGGGTCAACAAGCCGAGGTACCTCCACCAGCACGTGAAGGACCCCGGGCCGCCTGGGGTCCTGGAGGTGCCTTGCGAAGGTCACCTTGGCGGGACGTCGGACCCGCAGGTCATCATGGCGCAAAAAGTGCAGCGTTGAGCCCCCATTTGGACCGACGCGAACGCTGACTCCGAGGCCATTGTCGACAAGATGGAGGTCCTCCTGGGGCCTACCGACCTTCAGGGGCTCCCCCTGGCCGCCAAGCAGCAGGTGTTCGCCATCAGGAACATGGCGGAGCAGGTGGGGTCGTGGCCCGTGCAGCTGTTGCTGACGCTGCGCGCCACCCTCCCGAAGCCTACGGGAGGAGGGCGCATCATCGGCGTCCTCCCGAAGCTCATGGGATTGTGGTCCAGGGCGCGGTCGGGGGCCAGGGATCGCTGGGCCAATGGCAGGAACGGCTTCTGGAGCACGGCGGCGAAGCAGTCGTCGGCCCTGCGCGCAGCCCTCCAGGGGGCCGTCATCAATAACCCCGTCTGGGACCAGAGCTCGCAGGTGTCCTAAATGACCTGGGGATGCCGGCTTCTCCTGCCAGACGTTCGGTTGATTCGGGTGTGATGTGGTCGGGGGGCTCGTCGGATTTGCGTCCAGTTGAGGCAACGTTTGAGCAGGGCCCGCTCCAGAGAACTCAGAATCATAAGTTTCGTAGGTTCGCGTCTCAGGCCTCGGAGTCGCAAGGGCATTGGCTCCAGGGGGTCTTGCAACAGTCGGTGCACGGACACCAGGCCATGGGACTTTCCCCGTCAGCTAATTTGCAGCTCAGGAGGCAAGCGGCCCAAGCGGTTGCTGGACGGGGCCCAGGGCGTCGTCTCGCTACCACGTTGGCGATTTGGTACGGGGACAAAGACCCAGAGATTAGTTTAAAGACGCAACTGGTCCGCTCCTGGCTTGATCTCTGGGACAAGTGCCCCGCCCTCCACCCTAGGATTTCTTGGGCGTGGCCCTTAGTGGCTGGGCGGCTCGGGCATGGACCCAAGTTCTGGTAGAGGAAAGGTCGTGGCCCCGTACGCGCCGTCATCGCCGCCCTGAAAGACGCGGCCTGGCGACCCTGCTTCTCCCACGGAGTGGCGCAGGCCAGTCGGGCCAGACGCGTTTGAAACCTGGCAGTTTCCTGACATCGAGGGTGATCGTGTCGCTGGCGATTCTGTCATCGCTGACCTTGTCAGTGAGCTACCCGAGGATCTAAAGGCCCAGCCTTGGTAGCAGGCATATCGAAGCAACCCCACGGCGAGGACCTCGCGGCAGGGACCAATGCTGTCATGATCGGGTCTCAGCCCCAGAGGTTTCTCAAGAACGGAGAGTTTGATCTCGCTGGGCAGATGGTCACTGATGCTGCTTGCGGCCAATGGCCTCACCAACGCCAGCTTGCCCAAGGGCACACTGTTTCGCCCAAGTTCCCGCGTTGCGGACCCCCAGAGGAATCCCTGTTTCATCGGGTTTGGGAATGCTCCAGCAACGGAGGGGGCCCTGTCTATGAGAAGTCCGAGCAAGTAGTTCCCCGGGCCCGCGCGGGCCACGAGGCCAACCCGAGTCTCTGGTTGCGGGGGGCGAGGCAGATGCGATGCTCGACCCCGTCCTTGAGGACGGTTTCCTTTTAGTGTTTGGAGACGGCTCGGGCGGGCAGTTTAGCGGCGACCCTCGTCGCCGATGTGTGGGCGCGGCTGCGGTTACGCTGGCGGGCGCCTCGGGGGGTTGGCGTCGGGCCCGCGGGTGTGCCACGACCCCTGGGGATCGCCGCCAGACCACGCCCAGCGTTGAAATCCGAGCTTTCGAGCTGGCGCTCAGGAAGTTGTCTGGCCAGCTGTGGTTCGTCACTGGCAACGCGGCCCTGCACAAGGGGTGGCGTTCTAGGAGGCACGGGCACTGTAAGGGGCACCAATTTTGATATGTGGCTTCGCGTTCGTTCGTGCAACCCTCTCCGACAGGGGGGAGGGAGAAGTCCAAGTTGTGTGGTACCCGTCGCACGCGGATGTTGAGGACCCCTCCATCTCCTCTCCAGAGCGTTTGTGCCCCATTGGCAGTGGTTTTGCCGACGCTCTCGCGGGGGAAGGGGCCCAGTTTTCCTGGACCCATGGCCTTCAGGGCCAGAGACCCCCCGACGCGGGCTTTTGAGATTGCACGGCGGCGCTGGCGCAGGCGAGCGGGGCGGTGATTGATGGCGGGAAGGAGCGTCACGCGTCTCATAAATTAACATGTCTGGCCCACATGTGGGCTGCATGTTTGTTTGGCGTGTGGTAAAACTGCCACGGAGACCCGCGCCATCTTGTTTCGGAGTGCGCGACCCGCACCAAGAAAGGTCTTGAGAACCTCCTGAGAATTCAGAAGGGTCTTTCCCCCAGCCGCCAGGGTCCGCCCATGGCGTCCCTGGCCAGAGGGCTGGGTATTGTCAGGCGGGAGGCCGCCATCCGTGGGCCGCCGCCTGGGGTCCTCGCTGGCTTATTCGCTACCGCTTCGTGGATACCAGCGAATTGCCGCGAATTCCTCCTCCTCCTCCTCCTCCTCCTCCCTCCTCCCCTCCTCCTCCTCCTCCTCCCCCTCCCTCCCTCCTTCTCCTCCTCCTCCTCCTCCCTCCTCCTCCTCCTCCTCCTCCTCCTCCTCCTCCTCCCTCCTCCTCCTCCTCCCCCTCCTCTTCCTCTCTCTCCTCCTCCTCCTCAGCCTCCTCCTCCTCCTCCTCCTCCTCCTCCTCCTCCTCCTCCTCCTCCTCCTCCTCCTCCTCCTCCTCCTCCTCCTCCTCCTCCTTACTGCGCTGCAGCGTCGTCGCCTCGCACGCGCCCGACCGCGAAAATGGCTGGGAGCGGCCATCGGAGGCTCGTTTTCCTTTCGGCCTGGATCCAGGGCTGCGGCCCCCAGGCCGAAAAGGGGTGCAACGAGGACTTCACGGGGGTCGTGCATCCCCTGGCGGAAGGGGCTCCTGCGCCCCCCCATCTTCCCCGTCGGTTGCCCGTCCCCCTCCCCCTGCCCATCACCCCTGAATTGCGACCTACCCCCCCCGTCGCGGCAAATTTCGCCGCGCGCCTGCGGCGCTCCCCCCTCCCAGCACGGCGAGCCGACGGGGCAAGGCTTCCCCCCGCGTCACGAGACGCCGAGCAGCTCCCACCCCAGAGCGCCGCCCGGCGCCCCGCCGCGCCGGCCCCCGGGACGATCGGCAGCGCCATTGCGCTCGGGCTCGCGAGGCAGGGCGCCACGGTGGTGGTGGCCGGCAGGCGGCTCGAGCAGCTGCGGCCCGGGCCCCGGACCCGCTGGGGGGCCTCCATCGCGCTGCGGCCCGCTGCGCCCGCCGGCGTCAGGATGCGCCTCGCTCGGCGCTCGTGCCTGGATTCTGCGGGGCGGAGTGGCTCTGCCGCAATCCCGGCGTTTCTTCGCCCGCCATTTCTCGGCTTCCGGGGACCGTTTGGCCACCGATGTCGAGGGCCCCACGTGCCACACCTGGCGATATGGGGGGCCACGATGGGCCCCCGATGTCGGGGGTCTCCGGGCCATCGCGGCAGTCCTGGAGGCCATTTTGGACAGTCGTGGAGGCCAGATGGGGCAAGTTGCCCGGCTTGGAGACCGCCCTTGGCCGTCGTGGAGGCCACCGAGGGGCCGTGCTGGGGGGGAGGTGCAGGGGGCGGGCGGGCTCCGTGGGGGGTAGGGTCTCTGGAGGGTCCCACCACGAATTCTGATGTTGTCGCACATGGGGCGTTCCAAGACGGCCTTGCCTTCGAGGATAGAAGGAGTTGTCATCTCTTCCGCGGCGGAAGGATTGTCTACCGCGTGGGCGCCCAAGTATCGCCAACTCCATCTCCACACCGCCCTCGACAAAGATGGGGTGTCACCACACATATTTCCTGCAGCCTCTGCGCGGACCATTGCGGGGATTGAGAGGTGGAGGAATGGATGATATATCCCTGCTCGCATGTGTATAACATTGTGTATCCCTCTGACTCCGACGTCGTCGTCGCTTCATCTGTCCCCAGTCTTCGCTCACAGAAACATGAAGCAAGTACGGCTCAGCATTTTGTATGTCCCTAATTACAGGTTTCAAGCCATGCAACACCGTATGCCGAACTGCTAAAACTGACATTGAGAACCGGGGTGGGTTGTCACGCACGCAGTCACCGCATGTGTCCAGCAGGGTTCTTCGCGTATAGCGTACATTTCCCTGTTGTAGTCTTGGTCGCATGTTTCCACAGTGCGGTGCATCCATGCACCACGAGGTCCATTGTAAGAATGCCAACCGCCACCCACGGATTCCAGGAGAGAGATCGGGTTCCCTCTGAGTTGTCGGAGTGACCCTACGTGGTCGGGTCAATTGGTGCTGGCATCCGCTCTCGGTATCAGATGTGCGACAACATTGCCACGTTGTCGCTCGACCTGCTTCGGTTGCATCCCCCACCTTACTTGTTCCTAGAATTCGCCCACGTGGCATGACCCTTCACAGTTCGAGCCACGTCGCAACGCATGCCGAGCTGCCAGAACTGACCTCGAGGATTGTAATGGTTCACACAGTGCGCACAGCCAACTGACGCCCACATGGGTGCAGCTGCTTCCCCGTGCCTCCCAGCCACATTTTTTTCCGCGCGACGTCTGCTGCTGCATGTTGCGTGTTCCTCGACTCTGCATTCAGACGCAACGATTGAAGTTCAATGTCGACCTTATTTAACGCAACCATAGCGGCTGTATGATTTGAGGGAGTGCCTGAGGAACCCACGTCGTCCTGACCCTTGGCGCTCGAGGAAGCGAGGCCAGCAACTGCGCTTCCTGCACCTACGTCCTGCGAACCCGGCGGCATCTCAGCGCAGCATGACGAACCGGCCTCGCCCGGGGCATCCTCGCACAATCGGCCCACAGGGCAGGGGAGGGGCCGGGAGGGTGTCCCGCACCCGTCTGGGGAAAACGCACGGTCACCGAGAGCAATTCCCGATTCACCGCAGAGCGGCCGGCTGGTATTTCCTGCGCTTGGGCGGTAATGTGCATGGGCGCGGCCGCTCGAGGTCCACGGCCAGCCAGATCCAGGCAGCCACCGCAGGCGCCACCGCCGACGTTGCCGGGAGGAAGAAGAGCGGGGAGGGGTTCAAGCGGGGCCAGGGGGGGGGGTCAGGGGCAACGATCGGGGGGACAGGCATAGGGGAACGCCTTTACCCCCGATCGCCCATTGATCGTCGATAGGGGCCCGATAGCCCCCACCCGCCCAGCGAATCGGGCGCCTATCGGCGATGTATCGCCGATTCCAGGTCGATGTTTCCCCCCCTTATGCCAGTCCCCCCCTACCATCGCCCATCAGGGAGGAGCAACAGGTCGAGAGGTGAGGAGTAGAAGGGAGGAGGAGGAGGAGGAGGAGGAGGAGGAGAGCGAGGAGGAGGAGAGGAGGAGAGAGAGAAGAGAGAGGGAGAGAGAGGAGAGAGAGGAGAGAGAGGAGGGAGGAGGGAGGAGGGAGCAGGGAGCAGGGAGCAGGGGCAGGAGCAGGAGCAGGGAGGGAGGAGGAGGAGGAGGAGGAGGAGGAGGAGGAGGAGGAGGAGGAGGAGGAGGAGGAAAGGGAGAAGGAGAGGGAGCAGGGAGAGGGAGAGAGAGAGGGGGAGGGAGAGGAAGAAGCAGAAGCAGAAGGAGGAGGAGGAGGAGGAGGAGAAGAAGGAGGAGGAGGAGGAGGAGGAGGAGGAGGAGGAAGACGGCCACGACGAGGGAAGCGACGACAACCCGTGCCCGCCCGCCCCCCGTCCGTGCCCGCTGACCGGTGCCCGCCCGCCCCCCGCCCCCCGTGGCGCTGACCGGTGCCCGCCCGTCCCCCGACGGGCGGCTCGAGGGCCGCGGCCCTTAGCATCGGCCTCACGGTGCGCCGAAGGGGCCTTTTCTCAGGAGGGAAGGAACACACACAGGCACAATTCATCGTCGATCCCCAGGAAGACATGGGAAAGTATGGAGAACTGGGGGGGAAGACGAAAACCCAGAAAATATAGGAAAAGATGGGGAATTCTTTGATCTGTGGGTATTCCAGATTTCGAAATAAAAGGGAGGGGATCTGGACCCTCCAAGACAAGCCATTCCAGACCTCCCCCGTGGGAGAACCCTCCGAAACATCGTCCCCAGACCCCCCCAGGCCCTCCAAGATAGCCTGGAAGAGAGCCCCCCCGAAATGAGACCCCCCCTCCCCTTGTTACGAAATCTGGAGTATTCATTTGTGTATTCATCGTCGATTCCCACGAAAACATGGGAAAGTATGGGGAGCTGGGGGGGAAACGAAAACCCAAAAAACATGGGAAAATATAGGGAATTCTTCGATTTGTGGGTATTTATTTGCGTGCCCTGGGGCCTCTTCCTTTTCGGGTGGCCCCGGGGAGGGGGGGGGGGCGCCCTCGCCGCCATGCGGTCCCGGCCGGGCGCCGGGGGAGCCCGCCGCGGGCGCCCCCGCCGCCGCGGGGCACGGAGGGGGGGGGGGGTCGGCCTCGAGGCGTCGGAGGCTCCTCGACCTTGATCGTGCTCGACATCGGGGGGGAAGGGAGGGGGGGAGGGAGGGGGAGGGAGGGGAGGAGGGGGGGAGGAGGAGGAGGAGAGGAGGAGGAGGAGGAGGAGGAGGAGGAGGAGGAGGAGGAGGAGGAGGAGGAGGGGAGGAGGAGGAGGAGGGGAGGAGGAGGAGGAGGAGGTGAGGAGGAGGAGGAGGAGGAGGAGGAGGAGGAGGGGGGGAGGGAGGGAGGAGGGTTGGAGGGAGGGAGCGAGGAGGGGGGGAGGCAAGCTAGGTGCGCTCGCGTCACATCTGACGTCCTACCCCTCCCTCCCATCCCTTACCATGGCGCTGATTTTCTCTATCCGCGGACGCGTGTCGTAGCGGTGGTGTGGTGCGTGGTGGTGGTGTGTGCGTGGTGGTGGTGGTGGTGGTGGTGGTGGTGGTGGTGGTGGTGGTGGTGGTGGTGGTGGTGGTGGTGGTGGTGGTGCGGCGCGGTGGTGGCGGGCGGATGGGCGCGCGAGAAAGAGGCCCGCGCTGGGGCGAGAACGCCATCCTGAACGACGGAGGCCAAACACCGATCCGAAAATGAGGCCCACGCTGCAGCGGGAGCACGATTCGGAACGATTCGGGAGCAGAAATGAGGCCGGCGCCTCAGCGAGAGCAGCATTTTGAAAAAAACGCATGCGAAAACCCGTTTCCCGGGAATCCTGTATGTAAAAAACAGTACGCGGGGGGGTCGGATATCTTCGGGACGCCATCAGGGGAAGTGGGAGAGTATTTTCATATTGTGTAATTGTGGAGGGAGGGAGGGGGGAGGGAGGGGGGGAGGGGGGGAGGGAGGGAGGGAGGGACCCAGACTCCCGTCGCGTCGTGACAAGAAAAGCTACGACGGGCGGCTTTGAGCGATGCTCTGTCGCTTGGGGCCCTCACGGGCCCCTGGGACGGTCAAAAGAGCCTCGGGATGAGAAAGGGGTCCTTCAGGCCTCGGAAAAAATAGCGAGCACTCTCATGCCACATTCGTCTGTCAAGTTGGCGGTGGGTCTGATGAGTTGCACCTCGACCGCCGTCTCCCCCGCGCGAGCCAACTTCGAGTTTGGGGGGGAGGGGGAGGGTCCAATGATGGCTTCCCTCCACCGTTGGGAGGTGGTCTGAGGTGGTCTAAACCTTTCAGCTCGCGCTGCGAAGAAATCACGCCGTCGGAGTCCGGGGAGGCTCCTCGGCGACATTTCGATACCACATCGACGTCTTCCTTGAGGGCTGGTGTCCTCGCGCGCCCGTCACACCTGTCCAGCAACTGTTCAAGCAGCACCGGATCCACAGCACGTTACAAGAGATGGACGTGCCCGTCGACACCGACAGCGCCAGTGCATTGCAGCATCGCTTACAAGCTCAACTGGCCGGAGCTGGGGGCACCAGCAGCGGTAACGATAACAAGGCCGTCGAAGAGTCGTTATGGGTGAATGCGTTCAAAAGACATCCTCAGGGAGCAACTCGACCCTAGACGCCAAGATAGAAATGCAATCAAAAAGCATGGAGCTTCACATGCAGATCTCGATGGTACAATCACCCCATATCCAGCGTCACCACCGACATCACGACGCGGCTGGAAATTTTGAAATCCCAAGATATCTCGCGACCCCAGGTGCGCTCGGCCCCAGGGCACACAGACCCAGGGCGTCTCGGCAGGCGCGGCCCCGGGCTGAAGACCCGGGGCGGCCTCGGCAGGAGGGATGGGGGCCCGGGGCGGGAGAGGATCAGTCGCGCGCAGAAGGGGGCAGGGGGAGGGGGGAAGGCTCCTTAGAAGCACCCCTGCTTCTTAGAAGGCGCGGGCCTTGTCTATAGATGCAAGGCCGGCGCCTTCTAAGAAGCGGCCTCCTTCTAAGAAGCCCTCCCCCCTCCCTCCACCCCCTTGTGCGCGCCGCCAAGATGAGGAGGCCCAGGTTCGGGGGCCATGTGGAGACGAAGTCTCCCTCCCCTTTCCTCCGCCGACGAGAGTCCGCCGGTCCCCGCAGGGAGGTTCGAGGATCGAGGTTCGTGGATCGGGCTTTTGGGGCGTTCGAAAGCCTTTTGGGCCTCTGGGGGCGCCATCGTCGCCACGGCCGGGTCCGCCCCCAAGTTCCGGCCACGGCACGCCCTCGGAAAGGTCCCAGGGGCCGATGTTCGAGGAGGGGAGGTTCGACCATCGAGGTTCGATGATCTAGATTTGGTCCGGATCTCCAGAGGCCCTCGGGGTCTCCGGAGGTCGGGGGCCCAGGCCGTCCAAGTGGGGCCGTGGTGGGCGGGGCCGGAGGTTCGCACCACACCTCCGATGCATCAGCGATCCGGCGCGTGTTCCCGTGCTCGTTTTTCCCATCCCGACATCGCCCGTGCATCGCCAACACATCGGCGATACGCTGCGACCCTCCGACCCCATCCGCTACAGCATAGCCCCATGTGGGCGGCCTTCCTGGGTCGGGTCTGGCTAGAGGTGTCCCCAGCCCAAGGTGCCGCCAGGACAGCCGAGGAGGCCCGGATGGCCTCCAGATCATCCCTCACGCGAGGCCCAGCGGGCCTTAGGGGGACCAAAAATGGCGTGAAAATCTGGGGGGCAACTCGGGACGACTCGGGCCAGGGACAGATTTGGCAGCCCCCGAGTGATGGCCCCCCCCCTTGGAAAGAGCCCGGGCTGGCCCCCCCCCCCCCGGGGGCGCAGGTGCCGCGCAACCGGGCCGCGCGGTGCCGCTGGCGGTGGACGTCTCGGACGAGGAGAGCGTGGTGGCGCTGTTCCAGCGCGTGGCGGAGGCGAGCCCACGATGGGCTCCTCATCTCTTCTCCTTGCTCCTCGCTGCTGCTGCTGCTGCTGCTCCTCCTCCTCCTCCTCCTCCTTCTCCTCCTCCTCCTCCTCCTCCTCCTCCTCCTCCTCCTCTTCATCGTCTTACACCTGCTCGCCCCATCCTGTTTCCTTGCAGACAGCTCTCTCTCTCTCTCTCTCTATTGTCACGTGTCGGTAGGGCGGGCTGGGCATTTCGCTCGAGTCTTCTTCATCATCTATAATCCCAGATCTGGAAGTTCGGCACAGCTGCACGGACGGGGAAGGGAAAGGGGTGGCTTTCAAGATGAGGGTATCCTTCCAGTGCCGCTCACATTCCTTTTTGAAAGACTGCTACAGCACAAGGCTGAAGGGGAGTGGTTTTTGAAATGTGGGTGTCGCCCGAACGCCGCGCACATTCGTGCTACAAGTCTGCAGCAGCTGCAAGGATAGAGGGAGTGACCTGTGAGGGGCCTCCCGCGCCATTTTGGCTGCGTTTCGCTCTGCCCCGCTGTGTGGCGGCGTAGTTTCGCTGTTTTTTCCTTCGCTTCGGCGCGGCCCGCCCTAGCGTACTCGGCGTTCGACTTGCTTCGCGCGCCCGCGTACCAAACAAAAAACAAAGAGGGAGTGAGTCCGGATGGGGCTCTCGCCTCAGCGCCGCAGGCGTTCGTCGCAAAATGTTGCTACAGCGCCCAACAGTGACCAGGGTGTTTTTCAAAATTGCGTTTTCGCTTTATCGGGGCGCACACTCGTCGTAACATCTTGCAGCAGTTAGAAGGATGGACGGCGGTATCTTCTTCGACGGGGCCCGCTGTAGCACCACGCGCATCCGCCTCACAACTTACAAGGTGGGGGGGAGGTCAAAATGTGGTTCCCGCCATGGCGCCGCGCCCACTCTTTTCACATGTCTTCAACAGTTACTTAAATGGATGGAGGACGGCTTCCTTCTCCATGCCCTCCTGTAGTGTGGGGCCCTCGTTTTGAATGGACAGCGCCCCGCGTTCCTCACTCACTCCCTCCTACCCCTCCTTCCTCCCATGGTCGCCTTCGCCTTCCGCATTTCAACCATTACGGCACACCGTTCACGCGCTGTTGGCTTGTAGTGAGCTCCACCGAAAGCCCCAGAGGCAGGGTTCGCATGCGGCCCCCACCCAACCGCATGCCAATTTCGGCACACACACACACACACACCTCACACGCTTCGTGGCCCCATAGGGACTTCCACCGAAGGCTCCACGAGCAGGGTTCACATCAAGTTCTCCGCCCACTCATGTCAGTTTCGGCACACCCTTCACACGCTACGTGGCCCCATGGGCAGACCCACCGAATGCCCCAATGGCAGGGTTCACATGCGGTTCCCCGCCCACCACGCTCCACCGAAAACCCCAACGGCAGGGTTTACATGCGGTTGCCTGCCCACCGCATGTCCATTTGCGCACACCCATCACACGCTTCCTGGCCCCATGGGAGCGCCCCCGAGGGCCCCAGCGTTAGGATTCGCATGCGGTTCCCCGCCCATCGCATGTCATTTTCGGTACACCGTTCACGCGCTTCGTGGCCCCAAGGGGGCCCCCACCGAAAGCTCAGCGGCCGCCCTCCACATTTTTATTTCGGCACGCCCCTCAAACGGTGCGTGGCCCCGTAGGAAGCTCCAACGAAGGTCCCAATGCGGGTTTCGCATGTGGTGCATGTTGTTCCCCGCCCACCGCATGCCTATGTCGGTTCACTATCCATACGCTTCGTGACCCCGTAAGGAGCTCCACCGAAGGCCCTAGCGGCAGGGTTCGCAGGCGGCCCCCCGCCCACCGCATGTCTATTTCGGCACACCCCTCACACGCTTCGTGGCCCCATGGGAACTCCACCCAAGACTTCAGCGGCAGGGTTCGCATGCGGCTCCCCGCCCACCGCATGCCCATGTCGGCACACCGCTCACATGTTTCGCGGCCCCAGAAGAAGCTCCACAACCTGGACGAGAGCAGTCTGTAGCCAAATCTGTTCGGTTCTATGGGCTGTCGCCCTGGGCGGTCTGCTGTTCAGCACGCCCCTTTCTTGACCGACGATGCCCTGGCGTGATCGTGAACTGCGGCCGCCGCGATATCCGGATCGGCAAGAAGGAGGACGACGGCTGGTGGCCGGAGCTCTACGCGCTGCTCTCGGGAGCCATGCGCCACGACGACCGCCTGCTCATGCGGGCGGCGGGCATCGAGTTATTCCTGGCAGGGCCGCCAGCCCTGCGGAAGCAGCTGGAGCAGTTTGCGACGCGCACGAACTGGCGCAGGAAAGGGGCGACGGCCTTCGCCAAGGAACTGGGCATCACCGAGTTTATCCGAGTTGATCCGCGTTGCCTGAGCCTCGCATTTTGTCTTCTGTCAAAGTTTTTAGCCTGGCGCCGCGAACGACACGCGCGCGTCGTTGGAATCCTCTCGGGGCGCTGAGCGCGCGTCGCGGGGACTCCCCTGCGCTCTGGCTTCAGGAGCTGCCCGACTCCCGCGCGCTTTGCCCAGCATTTCGCCAGTCGTCAGCCGTCTACTTTTTCTTGCCCCGCGCCGCGGACGACCCGCGCGCGTCGCCGGCGGCCCGAGGGCCAGCGCGCGCCGCGTGAACTCCGCGCCGCGCCCTGCCTGGAGCCGCGGCAGTCAGGGCGCGAGGACGCGAAGGAAAGGAGAACGAGGGAAGGGCGCGGGCGCAACGGCGGCGCCCGGGGCTCGGGCCGCCGCGGGACAGGCGGACAGGGCCGCCATGCGCGACGGAAATTGGGAACGGGGAGCAAGAGCTGGGAAGAAGGTTCACGCGAAATGGCGGCGCGTGGAACTGTGGCCAAACCAAGGAGACCTCCCGCTCGCCCGCGTTAGCTTTCCTCGCCCGCACCCACGCCGCAGTCCAGTTGCTGGCCCCTCCCTCATCTCGTTCGCCTCGCGATGTTCGAAGGCCCCAGCGGCGGCGCACGCGCGGCGGCCCCGCCGCACACCGGCACGCCCTCCACGCGCTCCGTGGCCGCATTAGGAATTCACCGACGACGACGCCCACAACGATGGCGCTTACAAGTGCGTGCGGCTGGGCTTGTCGCGCGGCAAATTTCTCCATGAGGCAACGACCAGAAAGTTGACCCATTTCTGTAGCACGTTGTAAGAAAACTGCGCAGATGGGTGGCAGCTCCTTCCCAAAATTGGGTTTTCGCTTTGCATGTCCCCCGGAACACACACACACACACACACACACACACACACACACACACACTTGTGCAAGAGTTGCGCAGGTGGTCGGGCGGCTCCTTTTTTCAAAACGGCATTATCGGTGGACACACCGTTGGACGCAGTGATGGGTAATAATCGCTAGAAGGATGCAAGACCTGAGCTTGTCAAGAAACGGATGTTTCGCTTCAGCGGCAGGTCCATCTCGTGTTTCTTTTTGGGGGTGCGTTGCGCGCGACGAATACGAAGGCGTGTAACGACTTGTGATGAGGTGATCTGGGGCGAAAGGGTATATTCCATCATCCCTGATGCATCCTGGGTTTATTGTGGTTTTCCTCCTGCTCCTCATCCTCTTTCTCCCTATCCGAAAGCCGGTGGGTTCGAACCCCCCCCGATATTGTTTCGACATCAGCTCTGAGGGTCTTCTTTTCGTCCATTCACTTCTGAAGTTTTGGGGGGGTCTGACCACCTGGGCAGAGCAGTTGCATCAGTGGAGCAAGGGGACGGGCGGAGGAGGAAGGGAGTGAGGGCTTTTTCTGCTCCATCTCTTTCGCCCTCGCACCCCCAACCCTCTCATCCATCATCCACTCTGCCCCATTCCCGTCCGTCCTCCCACCATCCTCCAGTTTCCCCTCGTCTCCAGTTTCCCCTCCTTGCTCGCGTCCTTTTTCCGCCCTGAAACAGGCCCTCTGCAACTCATGCAAGCCCTTGTTAAACTTACTGCTGTCCCTGCGGCAAGGGAGGCGGGAGCAGGTGGATGAGAACAGGGCGGAGGGGAAGGGGGGAACGAGCAAAGGAAGGGGGGAAGGGGAGGGAAAGGGGGAAGTGAGGATGTCGGAGGACAACAGGGAGGGGAATGGGGATGAGATGAGCGCTTGGGGGGGCCAGTCGGCCCAGAGGTCCTCCTCCCACTCCTTCTCATCATCCTTCGCTCATCGGCAAGCAGCTTCCATCGGCAGAGCTGCCATTCCAAGAGCGCTCTCCCTAGAAAATTTTGGGCCAAACCACCGCCGACAGTTCAAGCTGGCCTGTCGGTGGAAAGTCTTGCGAACAGTCTCGCGAACAGTAGATAGGCAAGCACGCATGCGCAACCCTGCTGCCGATGAAAGAAGTCCTTATTCGCGGCCCCGCCACAGGAGTGCGGCCCTTGCCACTTGCTCGTGAATTGCGCCGGCATCGGGATCGGCGCCCGGGGCGGGGAGCCCAGAGAGGGAGGGATAGAAAGAGAGAGAGAGAGAGAGAGACAGCGAAAAATATAGAAAGGGCGACTGGGGACGTGCGGCGACGGCTTTCAGGGAGTTGAGCCATGGGAGGAACAGACGGAGAGGAGGATTCGGAGGCAGAGGAGCAGGAGGTGATGGGGATGGGGGGAGTGAGATGGAGGTGGAGAGGGGAGGATGGAGGAGGGGGAACAGAGGAGGAGGAGGAGGAGGAGGAAGAGGAGGAGGAGCAGGAGCAAGAATACGACGAGTAGGAGGGGATCAGGACCACAACCACGGCCACGACCGCGACGACGACCACCACCAGCACAACGTAGGCGACTCAAACACAAAGAATGCTGTCGAGGACGGGCGGCGTACGGACTGCCTATTGATGGGCATTGACGTATAGCTGTCACAGAAAGCCTGGCAGCCTGGGCCGCATGTGAATCGTCTTCTCCTGCCGAACGTGCCGTGCCGCCGTGGGCCGCTGAATCAGAAGAGACGCATGGCATCTGAGCGCCTCACGCATGGAGAGCCGCCACGAGGGACCAATGAGGGCCCAATCCCGTCACCGTGGGGAGTCAGGTCTGTACGTCACCCTACGGCACAATCGGCGAGTGGCGATAGTGGCGGGTGCAAACGGGAGTGCACCACGGCGTCTTCCGCGGCACGCGCACTGAAGCACCAGAGGGTGCAGTCGCCAAAATCACCTTGCTCGCTGACGCCAGGGATTTAACGAGGTAACGGCCAACGAGCTAAAATGCATCTTCTGGTGGTTCGATGCATGGGTGCCCTACAACGCAGTCTTTCTCAGGTGCGTGTCCGTGTGCTGGGGCAGTGGCGCGACAAGGGAACGTCCAGCCTGCTGGCGGCGGCGCTAAGCGGAGGAGGAATTCCTGGATATGCCCATCCTGGGCCAGCCGAAGGCGCATTCTTTCAACGCCCAGCCCGTCAGGATGACGGCACGGCTATGCATGCGAGCTTCGCGGCGCGAGAGGAAGCTCGCGAAATTGTGTGGTTGAATGCAGGAGCAAGGCTGTAGCGCCAGCCGTGCGAAATAGTGGTTTGGCGAAGGGCCCAATCATTTCATGCAAGTGTGTGTGTGTGTGTACATCAAGGCAGGTTGGACGAAGGAGGGGAATCTCCTTACGGGGGGCACGAGGCGTAGAAGGGCGGGTGTGCCGAAGTGGGCGGGGAGCCGCAGGTGGGCGCACCCACTGGGGGCGAAACGTGTGAGGGGTGCGCCGAAATGGAGCGGAACCGCTGTGGACGTACCCACTAGGGCCTCAGGTGGATCTACATCTGGGACCACGAAGTGCGTGAGGCATTATCATCATCATCATCATCATCGTCATCATCATCATCATCATCATCATCATCATCATCATCACATTCAGCATCATCATCATCATCATCATCATCATCATCATCATCACCATCATCATCATCATCATCATCATCATCATCATCATAATCATCATCATCATCGTCGTCGGTATCATCGTCATCGTCATCACCATCATCATCATCATCATCATCATCATCATCGTCGTCGTCGTCGTCGTCGTCCTCATCGTCCTCATCGTCATCGTCATCATCGTGATCACCACACCAGCATCATCAGCATCATCATCGTCATCAGCATCATCATCAGCATCACCACCACCATGATCAGCATCAGCGTCATCATCGTCAGTATCATCGACATCAGCATCCTCATCATCGTCATCACCGCCATCTTTCATCATCATAACCAGCATCAGAATCATCATGATCAGCATCAGCATCAGCATCACCAGCATCATCACCATCACCATCATCGTCATCATCACCCTCACCATCATCGTCGTCGTCATCGTCATCGGCATCAGTATCCCCCTTATGTCGCCCCCTCATGTTGATATCCCTCATCCTCATACGAATGCACCCCGCTCTGCCTCCTCATCCACCCCATCCTTCGTCGTTGGCCTCCTCACCTCCTCTTACGCCTCTCCCGCATGCTCCCCCTCCGCAGTTGTTGTCTGAATCCTATTCCGTGTGTATTCCCCGCTCTCCCCATCCCCAGTTGGGTGGCCGAGCGAAAGCGCACTCATGGATCGCGCACATTGCCAGGGTTGGGCACCTTCTTATCCTCCTTCCCCTCCTCCTACTCCCGCATATGCATGTGTTGTTGTCACTCCTGGGTGTGCACTTTTTTCTTCCATGCTATATTTGATTCCCTTGTCTGTTTAATATGTCCGCGCTTGCTGTGAACATTGGGTCTGTCTGGAATGCGGCCAGGGAGGTGGCCCTACCACCGAGCTGTCTGCGGAGACCTTCTCAAGGGTGATGGCTGTGAACGTGCTGGGGCCTTTCCTGTGCGCACGCGAGGCTGCATAGATGCACGCACATGAGCAGCAGGGTGAGGGGGGCAGGAACAGCAATTCGCTAATGGGGCCTACGTTTGACTCATAAGTTTGAGACGAGATTGGCTTTATCGATTTGGCGGGCTCCAACACGCTACCGAGGCTACGAGGTGGTCCCAGGAGGTCCCCAGCTGGCCCCGAGAGGGGCCCGAGAGAGCCCCAAAAATGCAGCAAGAGGGCCCCGCGAGGTCCCAAGTCGGCCAGTCTGTTGCACCCCAGCGCCCTCCCGACAGGTCGAGGGGGGGAAGGGAGGAAACGGCGCTCGGGAGCCCAAGAGGCACATCCCCGCTTGGAAAGCCCGACGCCAGGGCGTCCACCGACTCTCGACCAGCACGGACGCGAGAACGGTTCAGATCCCAACGGGATGGTTCAGATCCCAACCGAACGGTTCAGATCCCAACCGAGCTCATTTGAGCTTCCGGGCGGTTGAAGCGTTTCACTTGCGCTACGTGCGCGTTTCCTAGAAGGCGACTCCTCGGCTTCGTGAAGGATTCAGTGGATTCCACGTAAGCTTCCTGAGGGATTCCTGAGGAGTCCTATGATTTTCTCACAGGTTCTCAGGTTTCCTGAGCTGAGGGATCCCTGCGGATTCCTCAAGGATTCCTAACGAGCTCTTCTGGAGGATTCCTACGGGATGTCTTCGGGATTCCGAACGGATTCCTAAAGGGTTCCTGGGGATTCCCAGCGGATGCTTCTGGGCTGCATGAGGGCTGCCTGAGAGATTCCTCAAGGAGCATGGAGGGGTCCCGGAGGATTCCTGGGGATTCCTGAAGCATTTCAGAAAGATTATTTGGAGATTTCTGAGGGATCCCTGAGGAATTCTCGAGGGATTCCTCAGGCTTCCTGACAGAGTCATGAGGGATCCGTGATGGATACTCGTAAATTCCACAAGGATTCCTAAGGGATTCTGGCAGATTCCTGGAGATCCCTGAGGATGTATGAGGGATTCCTGACGGATTCCTCACGGATTCCCGAAAGATTCCTTGAGAATTCTTGCAGGGATTCTTGAGGGATTCTTGAAGGATCCTTCGGGATAGCTGAAGATTCCGGAGGATTTCAAACGGATCCCGAAGAGGTTCATGAGGGAGTCCAGTTGCATTCCTGAAGATGACGGGAAGCGCGCTTCGTCTCGAAGAGTCGCGCGATGGACGTTGCATCCAGGCCCAGAGGGAAAATCTTTGTGGAGCGGTGGAGGGGTTCCTCCGTTACCGGAGACGTGGCGGATTTGGAAAATGATCGTCTCGTCTCGGGTCTGTAGGGTCAATAGGGTCTGCAGGGTTAGGATCTGTAGGGTTAGAGCTTTCAGGGTTTAGGGTCTGTAGGGTTGGAGTCTGCAGGGTCAGGGTCTGTAGAGTTAGTAGGTTCTGTAGGTTTAGGGTCCGTAGGGTTCTAGTCTGTAGGGTTAGGGTAGGGTTCGTGTATGTAGGTTTAGGTTTGTAGGGCTAGCAGGGTCTGTAGGGTTAGGGTCTGTATGGTGAAGGTCTGTATGGCTAGGGGCTGTAGGTTTAGAGTATGTAGGGTCAGGGCCGCCAGGGTCAGTAGGGTCTGTAGGGTTAGGGTCTGTCTGGTTAGAGTCTGTAGGAGTAGGGTCAGTAGAATTACTGTCTGTAGGGTTCGAGTTTTCAGGGCTAGGGTCTGCAGGTTTAGGGTCCGCAGGGTTAGGGTCTGTAGGGTTAGTAGAGTACGTAGGGTTAGAGTATGTAGGGGCAGCGTCGCTAGGGTTACTGTCTGTAGGGCTAGGGAATGTAGGCTCAGTAGAGGATGTAGGTTTAGGATAGGTCGGGTTAGGGTCTGCAGGGTTAGGCTATGTCGGAGTAGGGTACGTCGGTTAGAGTATGTAGGGTTAGGGCAGGTAGGGTCAGCAGGGTATGGAGGAGTAGGGCCTGTAGGGTTAGGGTATGTAGAAGTAGGGTCTGTAGGGTTAGTCTGTAGGGTTTGGGTCTGTAGGGTTAGAATATGCAGGGTTAGTGTATATGGGGCTAGTAGAGCATGTAGGGTTATTTCAAAGGAGGAAACTGGAGCTGTACAGAAGAGAGAGGATACTCGGAAACATGCTTGCGAACGTTCGGGGAGCGTGTGTCCATAGGTATCCGCCGTGAACGTTCGGGGAACTTGCATTCATTACATGTGATCGTGATGCTGATGCACGTTCTTGCGCAACTTATCGCTTTTCCGCGCTGCCCGTTCATGCCAGGAAAGGCTTATACGATTTCTGAGGATTCCTGATGATTCCAGGGGGTTCTGCATATTCCTGTTGGGTTCTTTGAGATTCTCCCGATTCCTTTTTGGATGCCCGAAGGATTCCTGAGAGATTCATTATGGATTTCCTGAAGACTCCTCATGGCTGCCTGAGGATTCCGGAATTCCTGAGGATGCCTGGGGGATTCGTGAGGATTCCTAAGGGTCCCTTGCTTAGGAGGAGGGGGCAGAGGAGGAGGAGGAGGAGGAGGAGGAGGAGGAGGAGGACCCTCCTGCATTTGTACGTGCTCTTACGCGTTGCAAGTCGTCAGAGGAGGAGGACCCCCCCACCCCTCCCACCCTCATCCCTTCCACGTCCTCCGCCCTGACGAGCCCCGATTTCAGAGCCCAGCAGGGCATGACGGTGCAAACCCGATGTGCGCGGTTGCTGTCCATGGGGAAGGGGAGCCTTTGTTCCGTGGGTGCTGCAGCACCGCTCCAGAATGTGTTGTGAACAGAGCCTGGAGGGTGGGCCGTTCCCTTTTCTGTGTAAGGTGTTTTTTTTGGCTTCGGCTGCGATGCGATTGGAAGCGCTCTCCGGCGAGCTCACCCCAGTCGGGCTTCCGCTCGCACGGGGGCCTCCCCCCTGGCCCACATCGTCCCACCTCAGCCCTCTCCATGGCCTCTCCTCATCAATCCTCTTCCTGAGCCATGCTTCTGGCTCCTCCTAACATTTCTTGTTCGACGCTCCTCCCCTATCAGACCTCTTCAACATTTCTGAGCCCTCGTCACTCAACCTTTTTCGATGAGTTGTGTTCCTCAGCTTCCCCCTCAACCCAACCTTCCTCTCCGACCCTCCTCCTGGCCCTGTCCCTTCCCACTCTCCGCTGCGCTGGCTTCCCCCGCCATCGTCACCTGGCCCAGTATCCTGCCTCTTCCTCGTCAGCCTTCCTCCTCGACCTTCCTCCTCAAGATTTCTCCTGGACCGTCTTCTGTACCCTTCTACCGAAACCCCCTCCTTCACCCTTCTCTTGACCCCCGCCCTTGATCTTTTTCCTGCACTATGTTTCAGTCGGGTACGTCCCTCTCCAGGAGGAGTATTCAAAAATAGTCAAAATAGTCTGGGGACTATGTTTTGGATATTTTGTTGACCATTTGGGGATATGTTTGGGGTATTTTTTATTAGTCGAAAATCCCCCTGTAGGGGGACACGCCCGACATAACACAATGCCTGGCCTCTCGCCGGCCTCCCTCTTCAGCAGTCCTCCCCACCACACCCTACAGGGGAGACCCATGCCAAGAAACACCCTGCCCGCCTCCAGGGTGCCCTGGGTTTCGTGGGTTTCGATGGTTCTGCGATGGAAGGCGCGACGTCTCCACACCAAAAACCAATGGACGTCATGGGGTCTCAGGCTTGGGTTTCTTCTGGAAGGTTTCTTGTGGTCGGGCCCCCACTGCAAGGGCCCCCAGAGTCCGCAAATGGCGAAAGACCTCCCGCCACGATTTTGCCATGACTCGAGGAGGTGGGGTGGGTGGTCACTGCATAAGGGAAACAAGTCCCGAGCAGAGCAGCACGCACCACGACCACGACGACACCGACGAGCACGACGACGACGACGACGACGGAGACGAGGTGCGCTGGCGATCCGGACCGAAGCACGGATTCGGGAAAAGGCCCACCCTGCAGGTTCGGTTAAACAGCAGGAGGGTGGAAGAGGAGGAGGAGGAGGAGGAGGAGGAGGAGGAGGAGGGTGGAAGAGGAGGAGGAGGAGGAGGAGGAGGAGGGTTGGGTTGGGTTTCTTGTGGAAGGCTTCTCGTGGTCGGGCCGCCACTGCAACCGCCTCCGCAGTCCCCTCGCGCGACCCTCCTCGTGACGCCTCCCTCTCCGCAGCCTCGCGCGGCCCAGGGCTGTAGCCGAGGCTTCCGCGGGCGCGCCCCCAGGGGGCGCGCCCCGCTGCCTTGGCGCTGGGGTCCGGCGCCATCTGTTTTCAATCGGAAATCAACTCGGGGGCGGCCAATGGCGGGGTGATGATTAGGGGAGGGATATATGGAGGGGGCCATGATATCTCTCCAGATTTCAGGGCGCCTCTTCTTATGTCAATGCGTCCCTGGCCCCCTCCCCCCTGGGCCGCGCACGTGACGCCGGCCATGATTTGGGGCTCCCCCTCTTGGACCCCCCCCTCTTGGCCGCCCCCGATCCCAGCCTTGAGCCGAATTCTTCAATGCTAAATGTGTCTTTCCATCGGAAACCGACAAAGAATGCACGCGCCGATCCCAGCCACCCGCAGAATTCTTTAATGTTCCATGGTTTCCCGTTTGGGCTTCGAAAACATTCATATATAAACAAAAAACGGCGATTGCAGCCTCCCTCATGATTATTACATGTTCGACCTGCTCGTCTATGGAAAATCCAGCAGGACATGCGCCGATCCCAGCTTCCACCGGGATTCTCAAGAATCCCATGTTGTTTTTGTTTTTTTCAAGTTGCATGTCATATGAAAGTCGGTGACCCCAGCCACCAGCAAACGCATTGCATGTCCCAGTTGTTTTCTTCACTTAGGGTTCAATCGGAAACGTGCCGATCCCAGCCCGCGGAATTTGTTTTATTTTCTATGTGAGTGTTTCGATTGGAAGCCTCAAGGAGTTGCGAAAATCTCAGCCTCCCGCCGATTTCTGTCATGTTCCACGTGTGTGTTCAATCGAAGATCAATAGGACATTCGTTCGCACCTGCCTCCCGCAGAATTCTTTAACATTCTATGCATGTCCCGGTCGAACTTCGAGTTACAAGTGCGCCGACCCTAGCCTCCCGCAGATTGTTTGAATATTTCATGTATGTCCCAGTCGAACTTGAGTAACAAATGCGCCGACACCAGCTTCCAGCAGGAGTTTGTAATATCCCATGTTAGCTGTCCATACGTATTACATATGAAATGCGGCGACCCCAGTTTCCAGCAAACACAGTGCCTATCTAAAATGGTTTCTTTCACTCAGGGTTCAATCGGAAACGTGTCGATCCCAGCCCCCGCGGGATTCTTTCTTATGTGAAATCTGAGTGTGTTCGATTGGAGGCTGGTAGGAGTTGCGAGGATCCCGGTCGACGGGGCCCGCGCGGGGGGGCGGCAGCGAGCACTGTCTCATATACATTGCGTTAACGTTTCGTAGATGTGTCGTAGATGTTCGTACGTATACGTTCTTATACGTTCCGTATACGTTTCACGCATGTGCCAGATAGGTGTTTTACGCGTTGCATATTCGCTGCTTATACGTTTCACCAACGTCTCATAAATACGTGCCGTGTACGTTTCATTGTCGGTTTAAACATGTTCCACATGTTTTCCACTTGCGGTGAACATGCGTCGCATACATGCTTCATACTCGCTTGATACACGTGGCGTAAACTTTTCATGAATGTTCCACATCCGTTCCATGCACGATGCGCAAACGTTTGTTTACAGTCCAACTTCGTGCCAGCTTCGCGTCGTATGTGCGATTTCTGTATTTCGCTTGCGCGTCCCATACGTTTCGTATACATGGTTTAAGAATTTCTCATACGTTCCGCACATGTTCGTGACCGCTGCCGTTTTGGAGTACTTTGAGCATATACGAGGTTGTCCTGAAGTCTTGAGAACTCGCATATCATACGACAGTGGAATGCTGCAGATCCCAGCTGCTGTGAAATCCGAGTGAGTTCCCTCACGGAAGATTTATCGGATTTCATTACCAGCATGATCAGCTTAAAAACCTGTTTGTTTGTCTGGCGGTTGGAAATCAGAACCGTCCCGGAGTTCTGACCGATTGGTGTCTGAGCCGTCCGGTTGGGATTTGACCACGTCGCGACCAGACATTCGCAGACGTCCAGCGCCAGTGGCTCTGGTGGAAAACACTACGTTTTGGACGCCCGAAATGGGTACGGAAAAAATGGGTACAATGCCCAACAACAAATGTTGTCCCAAACCAACAGCGGCCGCTGTTGGGCAGGCGGCCTTCTGTCTCGAATGAACACATGCCGCGGCGGCGTGGACAGCGAATCCTGTTCAAAATGGACAGGAACTGCTGCTGGGCATTGTGCCCATTCCTTCCGTACCCATTTCGGGCGTCCAAATACCCAGACCCCCGACGTCGTGAATTTTTCATGACGTCGACCCCCAGCTGTCTGGACCCATTCCCCGGGACCGGTTTTTCATCCTGAGTCGTTTTTTGACGGTCCCGAGGCCCGGCAAGGGCCCCCAGAGGCCAAAAATAGCGAAAAACCTCCCGTCGTGATTTTTTCATACCTCGAGGGGGTCTGGGTAGTTTCCTCCCCCCGTGACCGCCCATTCCAAGCAGCTCGTGCACGCGCGGGCGATCGGCATGCCCAAGATAATCCCAGGCTGGCCACAGAGCCGGGCGACGCCAGTTCGCCACGCCCCGAGCCTGGCAGGGCCCAACCCGGGGCCCCTGTCCCCCTACAGGGGGACTTTCGACGAAAAATAAAGAATACCCCCCAAAAAAATGCCCCAAAAAGGTCCAAAAATATTCAAAAAATAGTCCCCAGACTATTTTTGGGATTAGTTTTTCATTATTGTTTTGGTACTTCTTAATTTTTCGTCGAAAATCCCCCTGTAGGGGGGGACAGGCCCGACTTAACGGTAGCGTAGGCCCTCCAGGCCAAGGGGGGAGGCATAAACACGGATTTGGGGCAGCCAGCACCGGTGATGTGGTCAGCCGACGTCCCCCAAAAGTCGGCCCCCCGTCGGAAGCTCCCGGGAGAGTCGCGCTCATTCGAACACGCTTTTCGTTGATCCGCGGGTCGAGAGCGCACCTCTTCCGGTCGAAGCTACGCGGGCCGCGCACAGCTTGAACTGACGAGAGGGGGGCAGGCGGAGGGGCCTCACGTCAAGGCCAGGAGGGGGCAAAGCCCCGGGATCGTTCGAGCACGCACTGGTCACGAAGCGGAGGTCGCACTCGGATCGGTGCCATGGTGAGCCGGCGGTGGCCGCCGAGAGTTTCGGCGGCGCTCGGTGTTGCAAGCGCTGCTGCTGAAGGCCAGGGGGCAGGCGGCCGCAGCTGGCGGGGCCGACGTGCCGCCTCCCCCGCCGAGGCCCGCCTCGTGTACGTCACGCAAATTGCCCCCTTGCGAGGGCGACGTGCACGTTCGAGAGGACGGCTGGCCTTTTCGGCGGCCGACGCACGGGCGGCGCACGGGCGACGAATGCGCGACGCACCTCCTGTCGCGAAGGGGGGGGGGGGGTCAGCACGCCGGTCGCTTTACTGGGCCTTAACATGTGCGTGACCGACCAGTGTACGCGACGCGCGGACTGCGCATTGCGGATGCTGTCGCCGCCTCGTCGTGCAGCGTGTGTGCGACCGACACGGCCAGCCAACGGCGCATGGCCTTGATGGAGCCGTGCCTGGAGCAGTTGTTACCAGCCTGGAGCCTATCCCTATCCCTGTGCTGGGCACCTCCTCATCACGATGCCGATCCTAGGGATTCCCTTGTTTTTTGAGGGCGGATGCCTGAGATTGTCATCGCCTTTTGGCGTGTCGATCTTAGGGATAGGGATACGTTCGAGGCTGGTAAGCAGTTGGGCAAAAGGAGGAAGGGCACCCCGCTACGCACGAGGCGGCTCCGCGAACCTACAAAACCAGGCAAGGCGGCGAAAGACGCCATGACGGGGCCCTGCACTCTTGGCGAGCAGGTCGAGGAGCGTCGCCGCCCCAGGCTGGTACAGTCGGGGCGCTGACGAAGGAACCCTTTTGCGAGTGGGAGGGGCTCAGTGTTCCTTAGTTGTTTTGCAGTTGGCCTCAGGTTTTCCTTAAGTTCCAGATGGAGCATCGAATTGTAACTTAGGGGAAACAGGGGCCTCGTTCCTTGTTTGGGGTTCCTTGGGTCAACGTCCCGACTGTAGTCTCAGAGCGGGCCCTTGCGGCCCAGCGCCCAGTCTTTCGGCACGCTCGAATATGCACCTCCGAGGAAATACATTAGAACAAAAAATGCGTCCCCGAGGAGACCGGGAGCGCTGGCGCCCGTGGGCGCTCATTGGGGGCGGGGGGCGGGGGCAAGGTCCTGAGGTCCCACGACCACCCACGAGCCTCTGCGCCATCGGCATCGGTGTGGAGGCGGCGCTGACTGCACGTCGAGCCCAGCTCCGTGCGCACAGCTGTCCACCCTTGCGCAATGACCACCATCGTCACGTCACCATCATCGTCAGTCGCGTTCCTCGTCGTACTCGTCGTCCAGCCTGGTTACGATCCTGTGGACAGGCCTTTAAGCAGATGCAGAAGGCCGAGGGCGGCCGCATCATCAACGTCGGCAGCATCGCCGTAGACAGACCCCGTCCGGACGCCGCTCCCTACACGACCTCCAAGCACGCGCTGCAAGGCCTGGGAGGGAGCGAGGGGGAGAGGGCGGAGGAGGAGAACGGCGGAGGTTTCGGGAGGTATTGGATTGGGTACCGTGGCGTATTCTCATTGGGGTTCTGAGGAATCCAAAGGTTCTCCCTCTCCCCCTCCTCCCCTCCCCCCGTCTTCCCCCCTGCAGCGAATCCACCTCCGTCTCCTCCTCTATCTCCTCTTCCTTCTCCTCTGCCTCCTCGTCCTCAAGGTGTCTGCGGCGCGCAGGATACCCAGCGCGGGCATTGAGACAGCGTCCACCCAGACAAACGGCTGAGGAAATAGATCTGCACCTGTCCATTTGACATTGGCATCCCCGTGAATTGGCGCATCAGTCGTTATCGCCGACAGTAGGATGAGAAGCATCAGTAAAGTCGGGAGAAAAAAAAGAGGGAGGAGGATTTGAAAGGTGGGAGGAGGTGGAGGAGGAGACGGGCTTGAGAGGAGGCGGAAGAGGAGGAGGAGGAGGAGGAAGAAGAAGAAGAAGAGGAAGAGGGGGTGGAAAGGCAGGAGGACGCGCGGCTCTTGCTGCAGAAGTTTCTCTAATCGACGGGCGTTCGCTTGTTTTTGGACGTCGGTTAGCTCCCGTCTGAGTCCACTCGGAATGGCTGGTAACGAGGCCGCGGCCGGGGTGGGGGCCGGAGCTGGGACCAAGTCCCGCGCCGGAGCCAGACCGAGGCCGAGCCCGCCACCAGAGCCGACGCCAGGGCCGACGTTGGGGCCGACACTGGAGCCGGGACCAGTACCGTAGCTGGGATCGGTGCCCGGGTAGGGGCCGGAGCCAGAGCGGTGCCGCGTGCACGTGGAGGGTCCGTGGAAGTTTGCACCAAGAGGCGGTTTGCAAAAAAGGGCGCGCTTCCCTTCCCTGACTCCAGATCCGCCCTACTTTGGCTTTTTTTTCCAACTTAAAATTGCGTCGGATATCCACCTATAAGGAGCCGAGAAGAGTTGGGCGGAAATTTCTGCACCCAACATAAAATGGAACGAAAATCCACAGAAGTAGGGCGGAAACAACAACAGAAAAGTAGGGCGGAAATGGGCATCAGCGGGGCTTGAAAAGTAAGGCGGAAATTCCAGGCCCTACTTACGAACTTCCCCAAAGTAGGGCGGATCCGGAGTCAGGGTTGCCACTGCCCTGAAACGCCCGTTTTTGATAAGGAATAATTACGCACCGTCCTCAAAACCTCCGTGTGTTAACACGTTGCGTCTTGGCTCTGCATGTTGGCCCACGTTTCGGCGAACGTGCCGCACCCGGCGCACGTTTTTCAATCTGCGTGTGGAGTTCCGTGTCCACACGCGGATCGGGGCGGCCAAGCCGCCACCCTCGAATCCTTGCTTAAAGGGTCGCCTCCCTCGCCCGGGCCCCCGTGGCTTGCGGCCAGAGTGCCGCCGGAGGCGCGGTCTTGGGCTTTGCCTCGTCGCGCACAGGTCGCGCTCTGGGAGCGAGCAGCGGCGGCCGTGCGGCTTTCGGTTGTTCCCGGAGCGGGATGATTTTTGTAGGTAACATGGCGGCTCTGAATGCTCTGCTGCGCGGCAGATCTCGGCAGGCTGATCTCAACGCGTTTTGGAAGCATTTTGGTTTGAATTAGCGGCCGCGATCGCGTTGATGCACGCCCACTACGCGCCTGTGCGTTGAATCTAGCAGATGGCCCCGCTCGGGCGAACAAAACAAGTCAAAGCCGCGCAACACTTTCAGAGTTCCACGAGGTCAGCCGGCAGTGGTCGGCGGCGCTGCTGCGGGGCAGCCGAGGGCGCAGTTTCCCGCGTCGCCCGCAGAGGGAAATACAAAAAAAGTGCGCATGCGAAGGGACAAAGCATCCCATCGTTTATATGATGCTGATCTGGCCCATTGCGTCCCGTAGCCTTTTGGCTGAGGGGTCAGCGCGGCGCGCCCTGGCAGGCTCTTCACCACGGCTTTGCAAGTTGTCAAGTCTGGAAGAGTTCGACGGCAGCGCGCGCAGGCCCAGCTGGCAGAGGCTGGCGCTCAGGCAGCGAGCCTGGCCGCAGCCCGCCCAGGCTCGCTCGCGCCCGAGCGCGTCTGGATTGGTCAGTTGGTCAGTTTCGCCCGAGCGAGTCTGGATTGATGGCAATCTGCTGCAGTGTCGCCAGCCGCTCCCGGCCTGGTTCCTCCGTGTCGGCAGGAGGCGCTTTGCAGGTTTATCTGTGTTGGTGAGTCTTCTCCCTCCTCCCTCGCCATCCCTGGCTTCCTCAGCTGCCCTTCTCCCTTCCCCCGTGGTGCGCTGGCGATGGGCGGCGTCCCGTCCACGACACCTCCCAGAACGGTGGGGGCGTTGGATAAGGAACGTTTCCAGGAGGCTTCAGACCCTGGAGGGCTCCTTATCTGATGAGGGCGGCGGTGATATCGATTGGCCAATCCACGATAAGCTTTCCACTGGCTTCCAGACCCTGGATTCCTCATCCAATGCTTCCTTATCCAATGCCCCCACCGTCCGTAGCCATTTTGGCTCAAGCTGGCTCGGGCGCGCGCGGCGCGGGCGCTTGGGAGATGGCGACGGGGGGCTGCCCGCTCGGGAGGCGGCCCACGAGAGTCGTAAAAACGGAGTTGCTCGGGGCCTCGGCGGCGCGGCGCGCGGCCAGGCGGCGGCGGCAGCTGGCCCTCGAGGCGGGGCTTCAGCGCGTGGCGGGCTCTCGCGGCCCCGCCGACCTGGGTTCGTGGCGGGATCGCGAGCTGGCTGCGCGGCCGGCGTTCCAGGCGGCGGTTGCTGGCGTGCGCGTCAGTGGCAGCAGGCGGTATCGCCGTAATGCCGCATGGCATGCGGCGGACGTGCCCGCCGCAGGTTTCGCCAGGGCTACGGCTTCGGCGCTTGCCGAGGTCGTGGCGGTGCCGCGGTTCGGCGCCTTCGCTCGTGGCAGCGGCGGCGGGCAGGCGGCGGCAGAAAAGCAGGAGCAGCGGGCTCGGGAGCTCCCTGGCGGTAGGTGGGGGCAGCTCGAGCCCAACATCAAGCTCGTGCACGTTGCGGAGCTGGAGGCCCAGCTGCTTGCGATGTTCGACGGCGTGGAGGCCCCACCTTTGTCCTACAGCCTTGACGGGGCGGGCCACGACACCGAGTCTGTGGACGAGGTCGAGTCCGGCACCCTGGAGGAGCTGGAGGGCGGGAAGGTGGCCGGCCAAGGAGGAGACAGGTTTGCGGCAGAGTCGGGTGCCTTCGCGGCTGGGCTGTCTGCTGGATGGCGCCTGGCCGAGCTGCAGCAGCAGCTGGCAGTGCACAGAGAGGCCGTCGCGCGCGCGGCGGGGCCGCTGTGCGTGTCAGCTGGTCGACGGCGACGACGGCGACGAGGTGCAGCTCGGCGAGTTCAGGGTGGCCAGCGACTTCCGCGAGGCGCTCCTCGGCGGCAGCGCTGGGGCTGCGACCGCCTGCTCGGTCGCTGAGCCTCCGTCGGCGAGCGGCGCGGCCGTCAGGGCGTGCCCGAGGCCTGCCTCCGCGGCGGAGGAGGAGACCTTCTCGACGGCGCAACGAGCGACGGCGGTCCCGAAGGGCTTTGCCTCAGCTTGCAAGGGGTCGAGGGTCCAGATGCGTGTGAGTCGGCAGGCAGCCTCAAGATCCCGCCGTACCCCGCCTCCGACACCGTCGAGGGCACCGACGGGGACAGCGTCGACGGGGACGATGTGCTGTGCGGCGGGAAGCGGTACGCCTCCGATGCTGTGGTTCTGCAGCGGCGCGCTGGTGGCTCAGGCGCAGCAGGCCAAGTGCGGAGCGGTGAGCGCCGCGGCCACGGTCCCAGCCACGTTTCTGCAGCCCCTCGGCGCCACGGCGGGCGGCGCTCGCAATGGAGCCCGAAGCGGCGGCCATGCGGAGCCCGTCCGCTCGAATCAGAAGCAGCAGGACCTGGACGCCTTGATGAAGGCCTTCTCCGCGGAGATAGCGGCGAACGAGGCGTCAGTGCCTCCGCCGTTCCAGGAGTAGGAGGAGTGCGGAGCCTACCTCCTCCCTCTTCGGGGGGGGGGGGGCGCGGGGCAGGAGGGCTGTCTGCCGCTTGGCAGTCACACCGCCGCCCTGCCTCAGGAGGAGAAGTCGCACCGTGGCGTCAGCGCCGTGGCCGAGGCCCCTCCCGATGTTGGTAGAAGTGCTCGGCCGCCTCCCAGGTGTGTGCCTGGGCCTCAGCGGGGCATATTCTGCGCTTCTTCTTACCGATATGGAGACGGGCGAGGCCATGTGCGTGGTCGCGCAGCAGTTGCTGATCTTCGGCGTCTCTCGCTCCTCCGCCGACGTGAGGATCAGCAACGCTGCGGCGGCCAAGGGCCTCTGCGGGCGCGATGCGGCCCGCGCGGAGCGCGCGTCGGCCGCGTGGGCGCAGGCTGTGGGCCCCAGGCCCGAGTGCCAGCGGGCGGCGCGCAGGTAATCGCTGCCTCGGGTGGCCTTGGGGGTCCTGCCTGCGGGGGGCCGTGCAAGCTCCGTTTGGGCGGCCTTGCGCAGTTGAAGTCGACACGGGTGGCCAGGCCCTTGAAGTGAGAAAAACAATGCCCTCACCGAATAGTCGGCCAGGATATTTTCTTTGGCCAGGGCACTTCGTCGTGGTGGGCTGCCCTCCAGTCCACGTATCGCCTGCGTGTCGAGCTGCGGGAAGATCCACAACGTGCGCGGGCTGAGGTCCGATTGTGCCTCGTGTTCGACGTTTTGTGTTCTCTTGTTTCCGTAGTTGTGCTTTGCTTGTGGTTGCTTCTTCGCTCCAGACTGGGCTTTTCTGGGAAACACCGAATACTTGCTTGGCCAGTTGCTTCGCCAGTTCGTTGCATGCGATGTGATGCTACGACTTACAATGCACGTGTCTCTTTGTGTTCGCTTGTCCGTATACTGCGCGTTCCGGGTAGTTTTCTGAAGGGCAGCGGTTGTCTCGATCTGCTATTCCAGGTTTCTTTCGCTGGAAAAATCAATCATCCTCACTTCCCCGTCATCTGTCTCATCCTCCTCCTTCATCCCTCCGAGAATCCACTGGGATTTTTTCATTTCAAGCGCCCGAATTTCCTCGCCAACTCGCCCCACGGTTTTCGTCCTCCCCCTCCTCCTGATTTTGTTCCTGTTCATCCATTTTGCGTTGCGCAGATATCGGCGGGATGGCCGATGCGTCTCAATACAGCGACCTGGTGCCACGGAACCAGAGCGCACGAACAACATCAAGCTAGAACTCTGGTCACCTTAGTGCAGACTGAGCGGGGCAAGAGGTGCGAAGAGGGACCAGAAGAGCGGAGAAGCCCGCAGGGCGGAAGTATCCGAATTGCGGCGAAGGCAGGGACGTGCATTGCTGTCCCTCCACCGCTGCCCACACACCCACTCGTCCCTCTCCTCCTACTCCTCCTCCTCCATCCTCCTCCTCCTCCTCCTCCTCCTCCTCCTCCATCCTCCTCCTCCTCCTCCTCCTCCTCCTCCTCCTCCTCCTCATCCTCCATCCTCCATCCTCCATCCACCATCCTCCATCCTCCATCCTCCATCCTCCATCCTCCATCCTCCTCATCCTCCATCCTCCTCCTCCTCCGCCTCCTCCTCGCCGTCCTTCTCCCTCCGCCCCGCAGGAGGCCCCTTTAGCCCCGGATGGGGCGGCGGTGATTTCCCGGCGGCGCCGCTGCTCCCGATTCTGCCCCGCAGGCCTCACGCGGAGCTTGGCGTTGGACGGGCGGCCGCACAACATTGCCGTCGGCATCGTCCACCCTGGCAACGTGCCGTCGTCGCTGCTGCCGCCCGAGGAGACGAGCCCGGGGGCCCAGGGGGCCCCCCTCGGCATGCAGTTGAGGCCCATGCCAAGAAACGCCCTGCTTGCCTCCAGGGTGCCATGGGTGTCTTGGTTGGGTTCCGAGGGTCTTGCGCTGGAAAGCGCGACGCTCCCGCACCGGGAGTCGATGGACGTCCTGGGGTCTCAGGGTCGGGTCTCTCGTGGAAGGCTTCCTGTGGACTGGCCTCCACTGCATCCCAGCAGCGGGACTTGGCAGTGAAGACACCGAGAGAGGGACCGCGTTGGGCTCGGGAGAGGGCTCCGGTTGCCTGGCCGCCCCCGCAGATCTGGGTCGGGGCACGCGCTCGTGTCCGAGGCTCGCCGTGGCCAGAAAAGGCCTCTTCGTGCCGTGTTCAGCGTCCCGTATGGCAGCACGATGCTTGACTGTAGCAGGCACTAGCACGGGGCCCCAGCAGGCCCCAACAGGGCCCCTGGACTCAGCAGGGACGTGTCCCGTGTCCCTCCTCCCTCCTCCTGCTCGCGCTCTTCTCTCGTCCGTGTAGCCCTCCTCCTCTTCTGTCTCCGCCGTCCCCCTCGCGGCCCAGCAGGAAAGGCGGGTCAGGCCAACAGGAAGCAAGCTACGCACGGCGCGGCTGGCCTGTTCGGAAGCTTTCCACAGAGTAAAGCCATGCGCCTCTCCAGCGCAGAGAGCTGAGCCCACAGGGTCCAGCGCAGCCCACGTACAGTCGGGGCGCTGAAGAAGGAACCCTTTTCGTTGGGGAGGGGCTCGGTGTTCCTTGATTGTTCTGCAGCTTGCCTTAGGTGTTCAGGAGGTGCTCCGTGGGAGATCGAAGTTCGACTTATGGGAGAAAGGGGCCTCGCTCCTTATTTGGAGTTCCTTAGGTCAACGCCCCCACCGTACGCTTCTTCTGGACCCGACAGTGCGAAGGGAAGCAACCGCCTGTCGGGTGTTTCCGGCAGCGTCTGCGCCTCCATGCCACGCATTTTACATGTTTTTCTGTTTGTTCCTTTCAACCCCTAAAGTGTGTTCCTGCAGGGACTGGGGCGGGGACAGCCTGCAGAAGGACGCCTCTGCCCAAGTTAGGCAGAGATTCACAAAGGCAACTGCAGGCAGCCCTGCAGATGGTAAAACGCAGCGCAGACCGCCCGCCCTCCATGCGCATTTTACATGCTGCCGCGCTCGCTCCCCAGGGGCTGCCCTGCGGCCTCTGGCCGCCCCCCGCGCGCCCCCCGCGGCCCCGCCGCGCGAGGGCGCCTCCTTTCCCATCTCCTGTCTCTGCGGCCGGCTCGCTTCTTTCCCCCCTTCTTGCATGCGTCGGTGGTGGACAGAACCTCCAACAGTGACACGTCGATCAGTGAATTGTCCGTTTTCGGCTCTCGAGAGGGCGCCGTGGCCGTTATTTTTCCAGGCTTGCGCCCACCAGGTTTGGGCCTCAGGTCGTTTTCGCTGAACCACGTTTTACTAAAGGGGGGTCTGTCCATCCCCGAATGCGGGACAAGTCGCAATGCCGTAGTCCGGGCTACTTGGACGCGCGAGCGGATGGCCTCTGCCGCGCCGCGGCGTAAAAATGTGGCTGGTGGCCCTCACCCGTAAGGTATGCATGTTACTCGACAGGATCTGGGCTCGGGACCGACAGCTGGCTGCGGCATGTCGCGGGGTGAGTCTGAGGTGGTGGTCGGCGCGCCTTGCCCAGAGAGGTGCATGAGCGAAGTGCTCACCCGTTGCTGTCTTGCAGTCTTGGATGCGCCCCCTCCTGGAGGCACCGCCCCCTCCTGGTGCAGCCACATGGAGTGGGGGGAAGCGCGTTCTCATACCTTGGCCACGCCCACCGCACCCCGCGACCTGGACTCGCGCGCCGTCCCGGAACTGCCCCCCCCCGCTCGAACGCACTCCGAGCTCCAGCCGCAGCCGCCGGCCCTCCCGCGCGCCACGCCCGCGCGCGGCGCTCGCCCGGTGCCTCCGCTCGGGGCCGGAACAGAGGGGGGTGGTGACTAGGGGGGGGTGGATCTCATGGCGTCGGGGATGCTACCTCCCCAGATGTCATGGCGCCTCTTCTTGCTTCGTTGCGTCCCCAGCCCCCCCCCCCCTGGGCCGCGCACGTGCCGCCGGCCATGGTTTGCGCCCCCCCCTCTTGGACGCCCCCCTCTGGGCCGCTCCCGATCCGCGGCCGATCCCTCGCCGCCCTGCCGCACGCCGCTGCCCCGGGCGCCCCTGGCGCGGACCGTCGCGGCAGCTGCCCGGCGCTGCCGCTGCGCGGGGTTCTCCCTCGGGGCTGCCGGCACGAGGGCGCCTTTTTCCAGCGCCCTGGCCCTCGCGCGGCGGGGAGCGGTCCTCCTCCTCCTCCTCCTCCTCCTCCGCCTCCTCCGCCTCCTCCTCCTCCTCCTCCTCCTCCTCCCTCCTCCTCCTCCTCCTCCTCCTCCTCCGCCTCCTCCTCCTCCTCCTCCTCCGCCTCCTCCTCCTCCTCCTCCTCCTCCTCCTCCTCCTCCTTCTCCTCCTCCCTCCTCCTCCTCCTCCTCCTCCTCCTGCTCCTCCTCCTCCTCCTGCTCCTCCTCCTCCTCCTTCTCCTCCGCCTCCTCGCCCCTCCCCCCGACAAAAACTGTCGCCCCCTGGGTCGGTCGGGGTGGCCCGCCCGAACAGGATTCCCCCTTGGCCGCCTTCGCCTGCGACATGGGCGCGCAGGGCACGATGATAGCCCCCCCCCCCTCTCCTGCCTGTCTGCCCTCTCCTTCCGCCCTGCCTCTCCACCCCCCTCTCCCGTCTCGCTCTCCATCGCGCCCCCCTCGCCGCCAGCCTTGCGCACGAGGCGGCGACGAGGCGGCGACGGGTCGCCTCCCCCGCCGGGGGACGGCAGCCGCGCGGAGCTATACGAAGACCGCGCACGAGGCCGGGCGTGCCCAGACAGCGCACGGGGCGGCGGCGGGGCGGCGGCTGGCGCCTGCTCTCCCTCTCTCTCTCTCTCTCGCTCTATCGCTTTCTCTCTCTCTCTCTCTCTCTCTCTCTCTATATATATATATATATCGCTCTCTCTCTCTCTCTCTATATATACATATATATATATATATATGTAGATCCCTCTCTCCCTCTCTTTCTGTCATATATACATGTATCAGGAGATCGAGCGGCGGCGTGCGGAGGAGGGCTTCGTCTCCGCCGAAGACGTGGCCAGCTGCGTCGTTCAGATGGCCGTGTGCGGCGGGCCTTCGCCAGCGTCCGCCGGCGCACGCCCCCCCCGGGTCGCGGCGAGCGCACGGCCGGACTCCCAGGTCCCAGTCTACTCGCAGGCGCCTTCCAGTCTCAAGGGAGAGACGAACGGTTTTCCCTTTTCCCTCCTCATCAGGGAGCGGGCGGGAGCCCGATGTACTTTCAACGCCGTCGTACCTGATGCTTCCACCCACTTCTTCCGACCGACGTGCACGTGGTTTTGCCACTCTCCCCCCTGGCGGAGGCCAGGACGGGAGGGCCGTCGAGGGTCTCGAGCGTGAGGCGCAGCCGATCCGCGGAGGCGGCGCGCTCGCGGAGAGGAGGAGGAGGCGGCACGCTCGCGGGGGAGAGAGGCGTGCGAAGAGCCGCGCGCGGCTCGCCGCTCGCGGAGGGGGGGGGGGGGGGCGGCGCGCCGAGGCAGGGAGGACGGAGGAGCAGAGGAGGGGGAGGGGGAGGGGGAGGGGGAGGAGGGGAGGAGGAGGAGGGAGGAGGAGGAGGAGGGGGAGGAGAGAGAGGAGGAGGAGAGGAGGAGGAGGAGGAGAGGGAGGAAGGAGGAGGAGGAGGAGGAGCTCTGGACGGAGGGCGGGGGGGGGAACAAAGAGGCGCAGCTTCACTTCCACGGGAGTGCGCGTCAACCCGTGGGCTGCATAGGGTTCTGCCAGGTGTTTTTCCTGGAGTCGGACGCCAGGCAGTAATGATTGCCTCGCGGCTGTAGGGTCCAAACTCAGTACTATATTGGGGGAGGAGGAGGAGGAGGAGGAGGAGGAGGAGGAGACGGAGGAGGAGACGGAGGAGGAGGAGGCGGAGGAGGAGGAGGAGGGAGGAGGAGGAGGCGGCGAGGCGGAGGGGAGGGGGAGGGGGGGGGAGGGGGAGGGGAGGGGAGAGGAGGAGGAGGAGGAGGAGGAGGAGGAGGAGGAGGAGGAGGAGGAGGAAAAGGAGGCGTGCGTGGCCGCGGGCGGGGCCGCAGATTGGTGGGGCAGAGTTTTTGGCGGCCGGAGGGTGCAGAGCCTTTCGTTGCGCTCCGGCCCAAGCTTGGCCCGCACGCGCCTCTCGTGGAGGAAGAGGGGCACGCAGCGGAGGCCTGGCGAAGAGAGAGAGGGAGAGAGAGAGAGAGAGAAAGAGACAGAGAAGAGCGAGGGGTTGGCCATGGCGGCCCGTCGAGGGAGAGAGCGAGAAGCAAACCCGGACAAAACCTCACTAAGGCCGAGAGGCGAGGAGGCCGCGCGAGGTCCGCCCAGAGGTGCTCCTGGCCCCCAAGGCCGCTGCGCGATGTAGGGGCGATGAAGTAGCAGGAGGGAAAGGCACAGAAAGCGAAAGAGGAGGTGCGCCCTCTCCGAGGAAGCCGTGCCGAAGTCCGAGCGCGAGCGGAGGGCACCAGTACCCCTCCTGCCCGCGCCTCTCTTTTTGGCGGGAGGTGCCGCATGCGTGAGTGCGGCAGGGGCGGCAAAAAGAAGCCCTCCCCCCTGGCGCGGTCGAAGAGGGACCCCTGACCGGAAAGCAGAAACGGGACGCTGCGACTTGCAACATAATAACATTGAGGAGGCAAGTTGGAAAACGTAAAGACGATCGCGGCTGCAAACCCACTGATTAAGCCCAGTTACCTAAAGACGATTGGGCCGTCCGGCCCATTTGTGAAACACCCGTTGTTGTATGTTATGGCTAAAAACGATTCCCAACATTATGCTAACGGAGTTCCCCACATAAAGAGATTAACGGTTTCGTGGGACCCATTTTCTTGATCGCTTTGGCGGGGCCCCGCTGGAAGGGGGGAGGGCCACGAAACCTGGCGAAGAGTACTGCTTTCCGCGACCCTCCTCGTTCAAGCGCGGCCTCTCTGGAGGAGTGGAGGGGGGACACGAAACCGTGTAAACAGCATGTTTTCCGATACCCTCCAGGAAGAGGAGGAGGAGGAGGAGGAGGAGGAGGAGGAGGAGGAGGAGGAAGAGGATGATGGATGATGAGCATGGCGATACCCTCCTCGCTCAGGCGGGGCCTCTCTGGAGGGGTGGGAGGGGCACGAAACCATGTAAATAGTATGGTTTTCCGATACCCTCCTCGCTCAGGCTGGGCCTCCCTGGAGGGGTGGGAGGGGCACGAAACCATGTAAATAGTATGGTTTTCGGATACCCTCCTCGCTCAGGCGGGGCCTCCCTGGAGGTGTGGGAGGGGCACGAAACCATGTAAATAGTATGGTTTGTCCGATACCCTCCTCGCTCAGGCGGGGCCTCCCTGGAGGGGTGGGAGGGGCACGAAACCATGTAAATAGTATGGTTTTCGGATACCCTCCTCGCTCAGGCGGGGCCTCCCTGGAGGGGTGGGAGGGGCACGAAACCATGTAAATAGTATGGTCTTCCGATACCCTCCTCGCTCAAGCGGGGCCTCCCTGGAGGGGTGGAGGGGCACGAAACCATGTAAATAGTATGGTTTTCGGATACCCTCCTCGCTCAGGCGGGGCCTCCCTGGAGAGGTGGGAGGGGCACGAACCATGTAAATAGTATGGTTTTCGGATACCCTCCTCGCTCAGGCGGGGCCCCCCTGCAGGGGTGGGAGGGGCACGAAACCATGTAAATAGTATGGTTTTCGGATACCCTCCTCGCTCAGGCGGGGCCTCCCTGGAGAGGTGTGAGGGGCGCGAAACCATGTAAACACATGGTTTTCCGATACCCTCCTCGCTCAGGCGGGGCCTCCTTGGAAGTGTGGGAGGGGCACGAAACCATGTAAATAGTATGGTTGCGCCTCCCTGGAGAGGTGGGAGGGGCACGAAACCATGTAAATATTATGGTTATCGGATACCCTCCTCGCTCAGGCGGGGCCTCCCTGCAGGGGTGGGAGGGCACGAAACCAGGTAAATAGTATGGTCTTCCGATACCCTCCTCGCTCAGGCGGCCCACCCCTGGAGAGGTGGGAGGGGCACGAAACCATGTAAATAGTATGGTTTTCGGATACCCTCCTCGCTCAGGCGGGGCCTCCCTGGAGGTGTGGGAGGGGCACGAAACCATGTAAATAGTATGGTCTTCCGATACCCTCCTCGCTCAGGCGGGGCCTCCCTGGAGGGTGGGAGGGGCACGAAACCATGTAAATAGTATGGTTTCCGATACCCTCCTCGCTCAGGCGGGGCCTCCCTGGAGGGGTGGGAGGGGCACGAAACCATGTAAATAGTATGGTTTTCCGATACCCTCCTCGCTCAGGCGGGGCCTCCCTGGAGGGTGGGAGGGGCACGAAACCATGTAAATAGTATGGTTTTCCGATACCCTCCTCGCTCAGGCGGGGCCTCCTGGAGGGGTGGGAGGGGCACGAAACCATGGAATAGTATGGTTTTCGGATACCCTCCTCGCTCAGGCGGGGCCTCCCTGGAGGGGTGGGAGGGGCACGAAACCATGTAAATAGTATGGTTTCGGATACCCTCCTCGCTCAGGCGGGGCCTCCCTGGAGGGGTGGGAGGGGCACGAAACCATGTAAATAGTATGGTTTTCCGATACCCTCCTCGCTCAGGCGGGGCCTCCCTGGAGGGTGGGAGGGGCACGAAACCATGTAAATAGTATGATTGTCGGATACCCTCCTCGCTCAGGCGGGGCCTCCGTGGAGGTGTGGGAGGGGCACGAAACCATGTAAATAGTATGGTTTTCCGATACCCTCCTCGCTCAGGCTGGGCCTCCCTGAGGGGTGGGAGGGGCACGAAACCATGTAAATAGTATGGTTTTCCGATGCGTTCCTCGCTCAGGCGGGGCCTCCCTGGAGGGGTGGGAGGGGCACGAAACCATGTAAATAGTATGGTTTTCCGATACCCTCCTCGCTCAGGCGGGGCCTTCCTGGAGGGGTGGGAGGGGCACGAAACCATGTAAGTAATATGGTTTTCGGTATGGAGTGGTATGGAATGGTATGGTAGGTATGGTATGGTACGGTATGGTATGATATGGTATGGTATGGTACTGGAGGTATGGTATGGTATGGTACGGTGTGGCATTGGTGTGATATGGTATGGTATGCTATGGTACGCCATGGTATGGTATGGTACGGTATGGTACGTATGGTGTATGGTATGGTATGGTATGGTATGGTATGTGTGGTAGGAACTATGGTATGGTATGGTGTGTGTGGTAGGAATAATTTTGTGCTGTATGGAAGATGGAGCGGGAGGTGGGTGGGAAGGAGAGGGTGTTCTGGGAAAACAAGAACCCCACTCAGGATGTGGGGAAATAGACTTAGATTGCGACCATTGGAAAGCAAGAAGAAGAAGTCGCAAATGTTGCACCGGGATGCGGCGATACAGTCGGGGCGCTGAAGGAGGAACCTTTTTCGCTGGAGAGGGTCTCGGTGTTCCTTGATTGTTTCAAAGCTTGCCCAAGGTTTTCCGTAGGCCTTCGATGGGAAGCCGAGGCTTCACTTGTGGATAAAAAAGGCGCCCCGTTCCTTATTTGGGGCTCCTTATCAGGAGGGAGGAAAACAAACAGACACAATTAATCGTCGATTCCTCCGAAAATATGGGAAGGCATGGGAAGTGGGGGGGGAAGACACAAACCCAGAGAACATAGGAAGATAGGGGGAGTCCTGTCACTTGTGTCTGTTCATCTGTGTGTCCCAGGGCCCCTTCACCTTAGGTCAACGCCCCGACTAGAGGGGGAAACCAAAAGGTACCGATACCGCTACTCCCCGGACCTCTCCCGGGTCGCGTTCTGACCAGGATTTCGAGGCGAATCCAGCGGTGACAACGAGAGCCTCCGAGGAGGCCGAAGAAATCGAACACGAGCGAAGGGTAGCGGTCTCGGCACTTTTTTCTTCCTCTGGCCAGAAGCATGGCAAAAGTCGCCCACTTCGCACCCCGGAGAGATGGCAAGGGGCACCGCGGCGTTGCGCGCGCGCGCGCCTCGGAGCCCCCGGGGAGGGGAGGCGCCGCCCTTGTTGGGGGGCGGCCCCCCTCTCGGCGGCCCGGCGCCAGGCCCACGGAGCAAGTTGCCGCGGAGGCTCGCGGGGCACGAGAGACAGAGAGGAGAAAAGAGTAATAGATATATATATATATATATAGATATAGCAAAAACGCAACTACAGACAGAGAGAAAGAGAGAGAGAGAGAGAGAAAGAGAGAGAGAGAGATTTAGAGAGAAAGAGAGGAATAGAGAGAGATAGAAACCAAAACAAACCAACAAACAAAAACACACGAACAAATAAACAAACAAACAAACAAACAAACAAACAAACAACAACAACAAAACAAAAAACGAAAGAGAAATGGAGAGGCAGGAGGGGGGGAGCAGGCAGACGGCGACGGACGTGCAGGCGGAAGGCCTGGGCAGGCAGGACTGTGCAGGCGAGCAGCCGAATAAGGCACGAGTCCAGGAAGAAGGCAAGGTGGGAAGGATGAGGTGCAGGGCCTTCCCAGCAGCAGTGGCACTGGAGAGCATGCTGCAGAGAGGAGGAATAGGAAGAGCTGGATGAGGAAGAGGAGATTCAGGAGATGAGGAGGAGGAGGAGGAGGAGGAGGGGGAGGAGGAGGAGAGAGGAGAAGGGGAAACAGGAGGTAGAGAAGAGGAGGAGGAGGAGGAGGAGGATGAAGGAGAGCCGAGGGAGGAAGAGAAACCGTAGGAGATGCGCTGGGGTCCTTGGATGAAATGCTGAACATGGAAGTGTTCTCCTCCCGTCCACTGGCACATTGCGACTTAAGGGGCGGGGAGGCACGGTTGCTTGTGCGAGTGTTTATTGTACGGGCTCCTCATTCCCATCATTATCATAAAATATGTCTTAATGTTCTTCCTCATGTTCCTCCACCGTATCCCAGGTTCCCTCATCTACCCTATTATTCCCCTCCTCTCTGGTTCATCCTCCCCATCCCCATCCCTCTTTCCTCATCCTCCTCTTGCTCCTCTGCTCCTCCATGGTTTCACTCTTCCATTGTCTGCATCTTCTTATCACTCGTCCTCATCCTCGTCGACCCCCCCTCCGTCATCCTCTCATCCTCCTACTGTTCGCTCCTCTCCCCCTCCCCTCCCTCCTCCCTCCCCCCGCCGTCCAACGCGGTCCCCGGAAGTCCCGACCCTTTCCCCGGGACCAGTTTCTCGTCCTGAGTCGTTGTTTGACGGTCCTGGGGCCCGGCGAGGGCCCCCAGCGGCCGGAAACGGCCGAAAGCCTCCCGTCGTGATTTGTTTTGTTTGCGACGCGATCCTTCCAGCCGCGGCGGGGTGCGCGACCACGCGGCACGGTCACCCGGGCGGGGCGCGAGGCGCGCTGGCCTTCGCGCCCCGCGAGCGCCCCGCAGCGCACGCCGTGCCTCCCAGGCAAGCCCAGGCCGACCCTGACTCCTCCTCCTCCTCCTCCTCCTCCCTCCCTCCTCCTCCTCCTCCTCCTCCCCCTCCTCCTCCTCCTCCTCCTCCTCCTCCTCCTCCTCCTCCTTCTCCTCCTCCTCCTCCTCCTCCTCCTCCTCCTCCGCCGCCGCCCGGCGGCCCGGGAGCGCGGTCTGCCCCTGAGCGCGAACGTGCTGGAGCTCACCGTGATGCCGACGCGGCAGCCGCTGGTGGGCCGAGGGCGAGCCGCCACCGGCCAGAGGGGGGCCTTTGCGGAGGAGGAGGAGGAGGAGGAGGAGGAGGAGGAGGAGGAGGAGGAGGAGGAGGAGGAAGAGGAGGAGGAGGAGGAGGAGGGGGAGGGGGAGGAGGAGGAGGGGGAGGGGCGGAGGAGGAGGAGGAGGGGGAGGGAGGAGGAGGAGGAGGAGGAGGAGGAGGAGGAGGAGGAGGAGGAGGTGGAGGAGGAGGGAGGAGGAGGAGGAGGAGGAGGAGGAGAGGAGGAGGAGGAGGAGGGAGGAGGAGGAGGAGGAGGATGGAGGAGGAGGAGAGGGGGATGAAGGTGGAAGTGCGGCGGGTCCCGAGGTGGTCTGCCGGGTCCCGGGCCCTCGGGGCCCTCCGCGGGCCCGGGGAGGGGTCAGAAAGCGGCTCGGGAGGAAGAGCTCGTCCTGGGGGAGGGCCCCCGGGTGTCCGGGACCCGCTGCCTTCAGGACCCGCTTCCCCCATGATAGTGATGGGCCAATACTGGGGGGGGGGGGGGGGGCGTTCGTTGAGGAACGAGCCCGGGAGGCTTCAGACCCTGGAGGGTTCCTTATCTGATGAGGGCGGCGGTGATTGGCTTTCCATTGGCTTCCAGACCCTGGATTCCTTATCGAAGGTTTCCTTATCCAATGCCATCACCGTATTGATAAGGCCTTACGGCTGGTGCCGCCGACCCTGAAGACGACGACGACGAATACGAGGAGGAGGAGGAGGAGGAGGAGGAGGAGGAGGAGGAGGAGGGGGATTAAGGTGGAAGGGAGCAGGAAAAGGCGAAGGAGATGTTCCCCATGTGGGCCTAGGGAGTCGTAGCAGAGACAGACAGGGAGCATTGTGGCCTGCGGCCCTTTCCGCCACCGTGCTGGGGTTGTGGTTGAAATGCCTCTCGGATGTTTTCGGGCGTGTTGGGGCCTCTGTTGGGCCTCTTGGGAGTCTCTTGAGGGCCTCTTCGGGTTCCTTGAGGGGCTCTTGGGGCCTTCCGGGGGCTTCTTGGGGCGGGAAGCTCGAAATGTCGATTCGTGGTCCTCCTCTTGGGCTTGCTTGGAGCCCTCTTGGCGCGTCTTGGTGCTTTTTGGGGCTCCGGGACGCCCAGGGGCGGATGTGTATCTGACCCCCCCCCCCCAGGGACACCCCCGCGACCCCCCGGGACCCCCCCCCTCAGCGGGGGAGGGATCAAAGGGAAGGGGCTTCCCTTCGACTTATGTACGACGTTGCTACGGTTTTCTCTCGCTGGCAGGCTTGAAGAGGAGAGTGCAGGGAAAGGGGACGAAGGAGACGCAGGGAAAGAGGACAACGGATGCGTCGACTGAGCGCACGCCGACAGGGGGTCCACACGCCGACAGGGTCGGCGGATCTTCCGCCACCACTACCATAGGTAGGGCGGGGGAGACGGGGGGACGGGGAGGCCCGCCTCCTCCTCCTCTTCCTCCTCCTCTTCCTCCTCCTCCTCCTCCTCCTCCTCCTCCTCCTCCTTCTCCCGCCTGCGGCTGCGGTGGCGCACCGTCGGCGCATGAGTTGCGCAAGACGGGAGGGAGGGCCCAGACCTCCGACGAGGGGAGCTCGGGGGTCGAGCCCCGCTGGGCGCCCCCCTCGGGCCTCCGAAGGGGGGGCCGGCTCCTCGCGGGAGGCCGGGCCCCCGGCGAGATGCAGGCGAGAGCGCGCCCCCCCGGGAGAGGTGGAGGGCCCGATGCCGTGCTGGAGCGGCGCAGCCGTCCAGCGCCTTGGGCAAGAGGCGGCTTTTCGAAAGTCACTGCGTCTCGGTGCTGTCTTCGGCCCAGGGGGCCCATCCAAGAACGACTCCGGGTGGAAAAACTGGTCCCCAGGACGGGGTCGGGAGCTTTGAGGCCTGCGCAGGGAGATCGGGGCGATCGAAATGGCTACGGAAAGAGTGGGCACGAAGACCGACAGCAGTTCCTGTCCATTTTGCACCGGACTCGCCCCCGGGGTCGCCGCGGGCGCTGTCCAGTTGAGACAGAAGGCCGCCTGCTCAACAGCGGCTGCGATTGGTTTTCGACGACGTTTGTTGTTGGGCCTTGCGCCCCTTTTTCCGTACCCATGTCGGACGTGCAAAGGACATGGCGGAGGTTCCGTATCGTCTAACCTAGAAAATTGATGGTATGTTGGTCTACTTGCGATTTGCTGCAACCAACTCAAGCAACATTCGTTTTCACCGACTTGAAGTGGGACTTTGGATCCCAATACTGCAGCAAAAACTCTTATATTGGACCCCCATTGATATATTTTGGGTCCCCGTCCTGACAGGGCCATGGTATCTCAGTCCCACAGTTCCGCCCTCCGGGTGGGGATGGGCCCTTCGCAGCCCGAAGGGAACAAACAGCCCGTGTCCCCATCATGCAGGGGGGCAAGCCGGCCAGTGGGGCCAAGGCCACGCCAGTGGGGATGGGTAGGGGGCCGCATGCGAACCCTACCCCTACCCCTCACGATTTCTGAGGGGGGGATTTCCCGGAAGAAGTGAACCCCACCCTCCCCCTCAGAAATCGTGGGGGGCAGGGGTGGGGTTCGCATGCGGCCCCCTAATGGGGATCGGCGAAACGATGCTCTTGTGGCAGGTGGATCTCTCAAGCTCTCCGCGGCCTCTGGCGGTGTGCGCTGCGAGCAGGAGCACAGCAAAGCCACAGGAGAGCGCGGCATCGACAGTGCAGCTCCGCACACGTGACGCACGTTGACGAGCAGGAGCGCAGCAGAGCCCCAGGAGCACAGCAAAGCCCCAGGAGCTCAAAGCCTTTCGTCTGAGCCGTCGGGCGGCCTGGACGGACCTCCATAGGTCTCCAGAGACCCCTGGAGACCCCCTCCTCCTCCTCCCCCTTCTCCTCTGTCTTCCCCTCCTCTTCCTCTCCTCATCATCATCCTCCCCTCGTCACCTTCCCCTTCTCCTCTCCCCCTCCTCCCCTTTCTCCTCCTCCCCCTGTCCCCCCCCCTCACCATCGAAGGGGCGGATCTCGCAACTATCCTACTCCAACCCCTCCGGACTCTGGGCTGCCATCATCCTCCCCATTTCCTCATCGCCCTGGCGCTCCGAGCCCACTGATTCAAAAAGGGGGGAGGGCGAGCCATGGGCGGGGGTGAGAAACTTCCACTACTAGCATGCGTCGCGCTGGAACTCGGACCCCTGCGAGCTGTCGCAGAGATCGGCACCAGCAGAGTGAGCGGGCGCCGTGCCCTTCGCGCACTCTACCCCGGTGCTGATCCGTGGGCTGAGCCAGAGAGCCGTGGATCCCATGGCCCAGGCTTTGTGGGCCCTGGAAACGGCCGGGCCGTTTTTTACCGTTTCCAAAAAATGCCCCTTGAAACTGGAAACGGCAAAAAAACGGTGACCGGAAACGGCAAAAAAACGGCTCCAGGATTGGAACCGGAGCGGGAACCGGTCAAAAAATGGCGACGCAACCGGTAAGAAAACGGCGTCGGAACCGGCAAAAATTCGGCAGAACGGAACCGGTAAAAAACCGGCCTTGTCGCTTCCAGGGCCCACTAAGGGCCCAGGACGCTCCTCCTCCCACCTTCGCCCCCGATGCACCGGGGGCTCCTGTGTGGCTCCGCAGGGCGTGCTCGAAGAGGCAGCCGCGAGCAGCTGGCTCGGTGGCCCCTCGCGTCACCCCTCGGCGTGTCCGTGGGGCAGCCTGGGCGTTCCGCCCGGGAGTTCCTCGCCGTACAGTAGGGGTCTTGAAGAAGGAACCCTTTTCGTTGGGGAGAGGCTCCGCGTTCCTTAAGTGTTTCGCAGCTTGCCTCGGGTTTTCCTGAGGTTTTCCATCGGAAATCGAGGCTGGTCCTTATTTAGGGTTCCTTATGTAGGGTTCCTTATTTAGGGTTCCTTAGGTCAACGCCCCGACTGTGAGCTCGGGCCCACCAAGCCTTGCGGGGATGAGAGTCGGCACCTCTTCGGAACGATGCTCTCGCCTCGGCGCCGCGCACATTTGCTGTTACATCTAGCAATCGATGCAGGAATTGATGGCGGCAAGTGGCGAAAGCGGCGTTGTCGCATCAGCGCCGCGAACAGTCGTGGCAAAAGCTTGCCAACGGTGGAATGGAAATTCAGACATGTTCACAACTGGTCAGTTTGCTCTTGCGCCGAGCACATACACGGATGCAAAGTGGCACGCTTATCGCACAAAGAGGCGCATTCTCGCCTTCTAGCGCCGCGCTACAAGTATGGATACTGGCACATGTTCATAATGCTACCTTCGCTTGATACTTGCGCAACTCGACCGATCCACTGGTTGAACATACGCAACACTTTCACGAATGGAGGGTGGCCCCTTTTCAACATGGAGCCATCGCTTGATAATCTCTCGAATTGAACGGCTACAACGTCAAACTTACGCAACGGTTCCAAGTAGGGAGAGCGGCTCATGTTTGAATTTTTGTTATCGCCCGAATAGCACGCTTAGAATAGGGTGATTATGTTTATATGCACGTATCTTGCGATGAACGAGGAAAGCATGCAAGGACTCATGAGGACGGGTATGGGGTAACTTGCAGCATCGTTGATGCATCGTGGGTTTACTCTGGTTCTCCTCCCCCCCTCCTCTCCTCCTTTTCCTCCTCCTCCTCGTGGTCCTCCCTCCTCCTCCTCCCTCCGCATCGTCTTCTTCCTCCTCCCCCATCCTCCTCCTCCTCCTTTTCCTCCTCCTCCTCCTCCTCCTCATCATCATCATCATCCCTCCCCCATCTCCATCCAGTTCCTGATGCATAGCTCCTCCGCGTCGCACCCCAGACGTGTCGCTAATGCGGGCCAGACGTTTCGCTTCAGATGGGTCACTCTTTCTGGTCTTGAAGCTTGAAAATGACAATAGTAACTATTGTCGTTTTCATTCGGATATGATTGTTTTTCATTGTCCAAGAAGCAGAAACAAATTCTCACAATGCTTGCTGAGACCTGGCAGCCTGAATAGTTTCAATTATGGAGAAGGGGATCGTGTTCAAATAGTGGTTCTCGCCGCAGCGCCGCGCACGTTCGCCCCAAAAGTTTTGCAACGGCTTCTGGGGTGGAGGAATGTGGTTGTCGAAATGTGGGTATCGACTCCGCGCTGCGCATTTTCTTCACGTTTTCCCATGTAGTCAAGGATGCAAGGTGTCTCCTTTCCAAGATACGATTGTCCCCTGAACGCCGCGCACATTCGTTTTAAAAGCTTGCGCCAGCCGGGTGCGTTTTTCCTTTCCCAAAATGGACATCTCGTTGCAGTGCACATTTGAGCCTTCGCGGATGCAACGGCTGCAACAGTTGCGCGGATGTTGGATCTATTGGAAAGTTGAGAGCTCAGTTGAGGCCCCTTTCAGCTCGCACACTAGAAACTTGAACACTCTGGTCCTTCCCTTCCTCCTTCCTCCTCCTCCCCCTCCCCCCTTCCTCCTCCGCAAACCCACCCGCCCGCTCGAGGTGAGGTGCGCGTGCCGGACCCGCGGCGCGGCGACCGCGGTGGACTCGCCGCCTAGGCGTGCGCTCGGTCCTGTTTGGCGCGCGCGCGCGCACTGCGGGCACGTGCGTTTCGCCAACGCCGCCGCCGGCGTCCTGCTCTCGTCGCCGCAGTCGTCGTCCTCGCCCTCCTCCACGTTCTCCGCGTGTTTCCTCGTCATCCTTTCCCTCCTCCTCCTGATCCCCCCTCTTCCTCCTTCCCCATATCCCTCATGCCTCCTCCCTCCTCCTCCCTGGTCCCTGATACTAATGCCTCCTCCGCCTCCTCCCTCTCCCTCGTTCCACCCTCGCTCTCTTTCGCGTTCAGGCCACATTCGCCCGAGCTGTCCCGGTGCCTTAACGCGGCACTTGAGGGATACCACTGCAGCTGTAGGCCACACTACTGCCCTTAATGATAACGAAAGTTGGGACTCATGCCGACTCACCCGTGGACCTGTTGCAAAGGCTGCGGCGCACGCGAGTACAATGATGCCGATGCCCGTGGCAAAGGCTTCGGCACAAAACTTGATTGTGCTTGTCAAGTTTCGCGCCCGCTGAAGAAAGCCATGCGACCGTGGGGCATGGATCCATGCATTGCAAGATCATGCTTCACTCGAAGAAGAAAAAACATAGACATAAACTTTTGCGCTCCGCGCGGATTTCTGGGATCCGTGCTGGGCCCCCATAGCGGCGCCTCCGGCGCCGCCCTTGGCGCGCGGAGCGCGCCAGGGAGGGGGGTCCAGCGCGGATCCAAGAAATCCGCGCGGAGCGCCAGAAGTTTATGTTCATGTGTTGCTTCTTTTCTCTACTCATTACACCCGGAGCGGGGACCCTGCTTCGAATCCCGCAGCGCCGCGCATCCTCACTCCTTCCTCCTCCCCCCTCCTCGTCTTCTCCGGTGGCCCCGTCCGCCGAGGGCCCTCAATCCGTAACAGGTCGCACTGCGCCGCCCCGCTCGCTTGAACAAAAAGCCTTCACATGCTTCGTGTCCCCAGGAATGAAGGGGCTCCACCGAGGGCTCTTTTGGAGCGGATCGCACGGCGCCGTCCCGCCCACGTCGGCACACGCGCCCTTCACAGGTTTCGTTGCTCCATGTCGGCGCACCCCTCCCACACTTCGCGGCCCCAGGAAAAAATCTCCGCCGAGGGTCCCAGTGGGACAGATCGCATGGCGCCGCCCCGCCCATGTCCGCACACCCCTCACACAAATCGTGGCCCCACAACGCGCTCCATCGATAGATGTTCAATGCCTGCGCCCGGGACGCGGAATAATCCACACGACGTGCTCATAAGATTAGATGCCCACTTACGATTCAATACATACACATGTTTTCCGCATGGTTCAGTGTTGCCTTCTTTGTTGCAGTCAACAGCCGCGGCGGGAGGTGCCGCGTGTCAGATTCAGAGCAAATTGCTCGATCAAGTTGCGCTGGGCATTTGGACATGGAAGAGTTCCGAAGCGCCCTCCGGGCCCCCGCCGTTGGAAAGACAGGGGGCGCACATGGGGTTCCCCGAGGAGTTTGGAAAGCTTGGGCGTGCGCAGCACGGAGATGACGTGCCCGAGTCGTGCGTGCATCGAGGGCCCCCGTGGTTAATTCCCCCTCAATGTGCATCTCCCTTTAAGCCTTGATGTTCTTGGCCGTCCGAGTCTGCGATGTGCGCCCGGCTGACCTTCGGACTGCTGCCCACCCTTCCCGATTGGAGGCAGCGAGGGGCCAGCGAGCACACGGACCGCTGGCTGGCGCTGGATCCTTTGGACCGCCCGGCGGTCAACCTCCGTCTGGGGGGATGCTGGCATGTCCTCGTGCTGGTGTATTGGCGTGTGGCTGGTGTGCGCTGTGTTCGGGTGAGCTGGTGCGTGTTGGTGTGCTAGCGTGCGCTGGTGCGTGCGTGTGTATGTGTGTGCGTTAGTGTGCAAGTGTGGTGATTTGGTGGTGTGTGCGGGTGTGTGGTGTGCTGGTGTGGTGAATTTGTGGGCAGGTGTGAGCTGGTTCGTGTTGGTGTGATGTTGTGCGCTGGTGCGTGCTGGTGTGTGTTGGTGTGCCAGTGTGATGGTTTGGTGGTGGCTGCTGGTGTGTGGTGTGCTGGTGTACTGGTTTGTGCTGATGTGTTCGGGAGTTCTGGTGTGTGCTGGTGTGTGCGGTGTGTGTTGGTGTGTGGTGTGCTGGTATGCTGGTGTGTGTGTGTGTTGACGTTCCTCCCTTTTCTTCGCTTCCTCTTCCTCCCGCCTTTTTTCGCCTCCTGTTACTATTGAATGATTTCCTCGTGCGCACGTGCGCCCTCGGCTGCTGGAACCCCCCGACCACGACCAGCACACCGAGCACATTAGCGCACGACTACACACCACACATGGCACAGACCTACATAAGCACACGATGTTCTTTTCTCCCGTTCCCCATACGACACCGAGGCCAAACGGTCGGGGGAAAAACAGTTGACATTTCTAAAGGAAATTCTGAGTTTCCCCCCCCCCTTGGCGGCGTCGCGTTCCTTCGCCGAGCGCGCGCACCACTGGGAACGGGTAGCCACGCATGCGGTTAAGCTCGCGATCGGCTCGCTTGGTGCTCGAGATGTTGGTGTGTGCTGATATCTCGAAGTTCTCAGTCGGGGCCATGGCTAACAGCGTGCCGCCATTTGTCCAAAATGCTTTTCTGGAAGCCAAAGACACCGGTGAATGATCGACACGGGGTTCACGCTCGCACAACATGTGCCCATCATGTTTTTCATGCCTCCCTGGTGTGCGGGGGGGGGGCAACGGAGGTGGATGAGGAGGAGGGAGGAGAAACGTCGACCAAGCGTGCTTTGATCAATGGGACGGCGCCAGCGTACATCACAAGATGCCATCGAAGCGCGTCCAGCCATGCGGGCCATCCCGAGAGCAACGGACACTTACACATATATTCGCACACACACACACACACACATTCCGATTCCGCATCCAAGCCTGTATCCAGGCGACGCTAGTTCTGACCCAAGACACCCCGACGAACCAATCAGGGAGACAACGGTTTCAATAACTGAACACTGGTTTCAATAACTAAACCTTGTTTTCAATAATTGTTCAGTGATTTCAATAACAAAAATTGGTTGCAATAACCACGAAGACGGTTTCAGTAACTACGACCGTTGCTTTCAGTCTTACGAGCATTGGTTTATAACTACGACACTGGTTTCAACAACTGCGAAACATTGGTTTCAATAACTACAGACATCGCTTTCAATGGCCTTCTGCACCTTTACCCGCACATTAGCTTTCCGCTTCTTGTGCGTTTCTTGGTATCGCCTTTTGATTTTCCCGTGCGTCTTTCCAGACGTTTTTTGTCTTCGCGCTTCGGCCCGTGCACGAGCTGCACGGATGCCTTCTTCCGGTCCTTCTTTTGGTTCGTTGTCCTCCCCTTTCCTCTTTCCTCCTCATTCTCCATCGCCTCTATTCCTCTCTCTCCTAAATACTTTCTCCCTGTCGCACCCCGGGTCAAGTTTTTTGGGCAGGCCGGACGTTACGGTTGCGATTTTCTCACCATTATTGATCCTGAAGTTTATGTAAACATTGGCAACAAAGATGGAAGGCGGACCGTTTTCAAAATGTGGTTTTCGCCTTAGCTCAGCGTGCATTCGTTTTAAAAATCTGCAACAGCTTCACGGATTGAGGGTGGCCCGTTTTCAAGATGCGGTTCTCGCTGTAGCGCCGCGTGCAGTAGTTCAAGAGTTTCACGGATTGAGGGCGATTATTTTTTGCCATTGTGCCGCGTACTCGTTTTAACCATTTGCGAGAATTCCACGGATCCCCCTGATCAGCGTATCAAAATTGCGTTTTCGAGGGATTCGGGTGACGCAGCAGTTGCGTTGGCTCGCGGTGTTGAATTCTAGACGCTTCGATCAGGGAAGTGAGCCTCGATCAGGGAAGTGGGCAGCACACAGAGGAATTTCCTCGATCAGGGAAGTGGGCAGCACACAGAGGAAGGGTCCCCCAGTGGAGGCCTCGTGGAGCGTCTTGGGGGCATCTTGGCGGTCCAGGACGCCTCTTAGAGCGTCTTGGGTGCTTCGCAGAGCTTGGGGCCTCTTGGGGGTCTCTTGGGAGCCTCGTGGAGGCCTCTTGGGCGCCTCCTGGGGCCTCCTGGGCGCCTCTTGGAGCCCTCTTGAAGCGTTTTTGGAAGCCTTGGGAGCGCTCTTGGAGCCCTCTTCGGCCATCTTGGAGCCATCTTGAGGCCTCGGATGGCCATCGGAAGTGAAAAGGCGAGAAAGCCGAACACATTCATTTTCGCAAGGTTTGGTGAGGATTTGGGCCTCTTCGGGGCGAGCTCTTTGACCACTTGGAGCCGTCTTGGAACGGTCTTGGGGCCTCTTGGAGCATCGTGGGAGCCATCATGAGGCATCTTGGGGTATCTTGAGTCGTCTTGAAGGTCATTGTGGGCTCTCCCAGGCGTTCCTGAAGTCATCTTAATCAGTGCCCCCATCCCTGGGAGGCCAAAATGTGGCCAAAACATTAGTAAAATGAATGATTTTGGCATTCTCGCCGAGGCCTCTTGGAGTGTCTTGGGTACCTTCGGGGGGCCTCTTGGGGCCTCTTGGGGGTCTCGTGGCCACCTCTTGGAGCCCTAATGGGGCACCCCTGGGAGCCTTGGGAGCGTTTGTGGGCCATTTCGGAGCAGATCGATCAAAGAAGGGGAGTTCCTGAATTACCGTTGCCCCCCCAAGAAGCCAAAATGGAGCCAAAACCCTAGTACAACCAATGAGTTTGGCTTCCTCGCCGAGGCCGTTTTAGATGCTTTGACCGTTCGCGGGGTGCCCCGTCCAGGTCCAGGGGAGAAGCTAGGGGGAGGGGTAAACCTCCTCCCCGAAGGGGGTGGGATTCGTAGGAATGGCGCTTTAGAACGGTTCAGGATCGCGAACACGCAGCAGTCAGGTTGATCCGTGGCGTTGGAATTCCGAGCAACATGTTTTGGCATGTTGCAGGGTCTTCAAATGTGTTCGTCCAACGAGGTAGTTCCCTCAGAAGCTCATGGACGCTTTGTATTACAATATCGCTGATTGTTGGTTACTCCTCGTCTCCTTTGTGCACTGCAGCGTTCCTTCTGTATTTCGAATACAGCATTGTTTCACGTAGTTCGGGCATGCTTCAATTCTTTTGCATATGTGGCCCTGTGCAGGCCCGCCTGACAACACAAAGCAAGTAACAAAAAAAACGCATATAATTGAAGATTTCGGCTGAGGCAGACAAGCCGCATCACAGTGGACATTCCGAACCGTCATTTGTTGACAGAAGAATTCTCTGACGGTGGCGATTCAAAAATTAGTCGCTCTTTCTTATTAGTCGTAATCATATACACGGGCTCTGGGGCAATTGCCATGGGAAGTACTCCCGAACCTCAAAATAACACGTTCAATTTGTTTTGGTCCGACATCTCGCGAACACAGAAACTTCCAATTCATTGTTAGACCCCGTTGGGCATCTCGTGTCATGCATCGTGGGTAGCATTATCTCATGGTTTCAGTGCTTGAGTCGTGGACAATATGATGCAGAGGTTGTTCGCGACGTTTCTCCAGGACCACAAACATTACGGCTTCGAAAAAAATAACAAGACGTTCGTAGATATATTTCAGCGATCTCGGAACCAACCCGCTATTTATGCGAAGGCCAGCAATGCAAGCTCATTCATTCACTCAGCCATTCGCCAAACGCGCGTGGGGAACAACAGTCAATGCATGGCTACACTTGCCAGGGCACCGAAAACACAAATGACTAATCGTCGTATGGATGGCGGCTTAAGGAAAAATGCGTTACGATGCAACCAATGGTTGTTCTCGTCGGTGACGCATTGCAAGAGTTCAATTAATTCACGGGCGACCTTGCGTCCGATTGTTCGTGCGGATGACAAATGTTTCGACCATTCATGTCTTGGGCGGTTTGCTTCCGATTGCGCAAGTCAGCGATTGGTCAAGCATTTGTTTGTTGAAATGTCAAGGCCCGAAGCACATCGTTGTCGTTGCAACGACAATTTTTTCAAAACCATATTAACTGATGATTGAACAAATGAGCATTGTATGATGGTTGCCCTGCCTTCTCCAACACAACTTTGTTTGAGAATACGTCTGAGACATCGGGCTTGAATCCCACCAGCCCTCTGGGCGTCGGTGGTTTAGAGCGTTTCTTCTTCCACCCCTCCTTCCCCTTCGGAGAGGGGTTTACCTCTCCCCCCACCCCCTCCCCACTGACCTGGACAGGGGGGACCGCGACGCGTTAGAGCGTCCAAGATGAGCCAAGACGACTCCAAGAGGGCCTCAGGGAGCCCAAGATCGCCTCCAAGATGGTTCAAGATAGCGCAAGATGCCTCAAGATAGTTCCGAAGATGTTCCAAGACGCTCCAAGACCGCCCCAAGACGGCTCTAAGTGTCCAGTAAAGCTCCCCTCGGATGCCGCCAAGAATTCAAAATGTTTCGAACCCATAGGAGAAATCAATGTTTTTGGCGTTCTCGCGCTTTCGCTTCCGATGCCCACCCGAGGCGTCAAGATAGGCCCAAGATGGCTCAAGATAGCCCCAAGAAGGGCCTAAGAAAAAGACGGCGCAAAGAGCACCCAAGAGCGACCCAAGAGCCCTCCAAGAGCGGCCCAGGAGGCGATCCCAGAGGCCCACCAGGAGCGACGCTAATCAGTGTCCCCGCTTTCTTGGACAAGAGGCCCACAGGATGCCCCAAGAGGCCGCAGGATGGCCCCAAGATGGTCCCAAGAGGCCCTCAAGAGGCCCCCAGGAGGCCCCCAAGAGGCTCCCAAGATGCCCCAAGAGACCCCTCAGAGGCACCCGAGGGGCAAAGATGGCACCAAGAAGCGCCCAGGAGGCCCCCAAAGGCCCCAAGATCGTCCCAAGAGGCCCCAAGAGGCCCTCAGGAGGCCCCAAAGAGGACCCCAAACGGCCCACAGACGCTCCCCCGAGGCACCCAAGACGCCGAAAAGCCCCTTCAGGACGACCCTCTACTCGCCTGGGCGTCGTTTCTGGATTTTGTTCGTACTGAGAGATCAAAGAAGCGAAAGTGTCCTTATGATGCTTATCGATGTATGTTTCCAAGCCTTCGCGTACTTTTGGAATTCCTCCCAGGCCGCTCACAATCTTCTGCCGAGTTTTATTTTAAATGTGCCATTTGTGTATATGCCTGCGCCCAAATATTGCATGTACCCTCGCGGCTCAATTGTATTCGCAGCCATGTCTCGTAGTCGAACATTGCACACATGTTGTAGTAATTGCAATTTATCTTAATGCAATTCCATCTCAATTTCTGCACCGGCTGTTGCAAACGCATTCGCAATTTGTTGCAATTTTCTTCGTTGCGGCCCACTAGCAAAGTGTTGTCTGCGTAAGGAAGAATCGAAAAATCAACATGTACAAGAGATTCAGATGCCTGATTACCCATCTTGTTTCGGGCACTGAATGGCGGTAGTGGACAAGCTTGTGCGTTGCGAGAAGATCGATATCTAATGTCTGATTTTTTGGGCCATCCGCTACGCAAAAACTCCGTCTTCAAAATAGGTTTTTTGCACGTTTACATTGCGGGCATGTGATTACCGTATGTACAAAAAACTATAATTATATTATTATTTTTCCGTGCGATGTTGGTGCAAGCAGAGCCCTATTGACCCGTTAATTTAGGCCGCGGATCGCGAATAAAAAAAACATTGATTTGCAATCGTATTTGCGCACGCATAATGCGAAATTATTAATTTCCGATTTTTCCCCGTATCTTTTTCGATTCCAGGTTTCTGGCCGCTACACCTGAAATTAATAACATACGAAATCGTGAGGTATGTCTTACATTACATTATGGATTTCTATTTTCCGCAATCATACGACATAGAACACCGGTAGCATCCGTTTCGGTATGTCCGCTACAATTTCGATACTTGAACATCCGTTTCGGTATCTTTGCCAATCCGTTTCGGTACTTCGGTCGGTTCGTTTCGGTACCTCAGACGATTCGTTTCGGTACCTCAGAAAATTCGTTTCGGTACTTCGGAAAATCCATTTCGGTACCTCAGAAAATGCGTTTCGGGACCTTGAAGCCATTGCGCGTTGTGCCCGTGAATTAAAAAGAAGAGGAGGGGGAGGAGGAGGGGGGTGCGCGGACGGGGATGGGGGAGAAGAAAGAGGAGAGGGAGGAGCAGGAGGAGGAGGGGGAGGAAGAGAGAGAGGAGGAGGACCAGGAAGAGGAGCGGGGGCGGAAACGACGACGACGACGACGATGAACCCCCCCCCCGGAGCGTGCCGGTTCCATTCGTCCTGGTATTCAGTTGAAAACATTTTATAATTATTCAAAAATCGCCGCATCATTTATTGGTCGAAATGTGCCGCACCCAAGAAACCATAGAATTGTCCACGCAAGTATGCGCGAACACCACATTACCTGATGTGCACGGAGTAAAGAAACAAAGTTATTGAGATGTTCGGTAGCGGAACCGCAGATGTGGGTTGAACGAATAAGGCT
>CAUYUJ010013880.1:50000-67109 GCA_963575745.1 Prorocentrum cordatum | reverse complement strand
TGGAAAAAAGGCGGGGAATTATGGCAGCCGACGGTTGTTTCGCGCCTTTGGCAAGACCGGAGAGGAGGAGGGAGGCGAGAGAAGGGGAAGGATGGAAAGGGGAGGAAGGAGGGCGGAGGAATGATAGAGGGAGAAAGAAAGAAAAGGGAGGAGAGAGGGAGGGAAGGAGAAGGGAGGAGGGACGGAGGGGGGAGGAGGGACGAGGAAGGAGAGAGGAGGGAGGAGGAGGGAGGAGGAAGAGGACGACGAGGATAGGTGCACGGCGGAAAGAAGAAGGAAAAGCCAAGAGAGAATTAAAACACAAAAGAGGAAGGGGGGGAAGGAACGACCCGTGCCGCGCGAGATCGGCGAAACATTACCATAATCCGTGGACCACGGCTTTAACCGCCATGATGCCGTTTTTTGCTGCTCCGTCCCGCTCTTTCCCGCTTCTTCTTTCCCCCGCTTCCTTTCCCCTCTTTCTTCTTTTCCGCTCCGCGTCTCTTTTTCGACACGTCGTGCAAATCACGGATTGGTGGAAATACCGAAACGGATTGGTGGAAGTACCGAAACGAATAAATGAAGGCACCGAAACGAATACATAAAAGTACCGAAACGAGTAGATGAAGGTACCGAAACGAGTAGATAAAGGTACCGAAACGGAATCGTGGAACGGGTATGAAAGTACCGAAACGGTAGCGGAAGTACCGAAACGGATGCTGCCCCATTGAACACAACATCTCTGATTACTATATATCGATACAAATTTGCAACACAGGTTATTTCAACAAAAAATAATATTATGATTTATTTTGGCATCTCTGTCAATCAGCTGCCTGGGCGTACGTGGTTAAGGAATTTTCTCTTTTACTTTTCCTTCTTCACCTTCGGAATAAATTTATCCTTCCCACTATTCCATTTTGGGCGGGAGAGGCCGCGAGCGGTGCGAGCGTCCACAACGGATTTGGTGAGGAAACTTGCAAATCAATGATTTCACTTAATATTTTGATTTCCAGAAGAGCGAAACAAATTCAAATTCCGCTCTTCTTTAATTACTTTCCCGCAAGATAGCCCCAAGAGTCGCTCAGGAGGCCCCAAAAAACTTCCACCTAAAAAAGACCCTCAGCGGCCCCAAGAGGCCCCACCCGAGACCCCGAAGAACCCCCCAGAATTGCCAAGAGACCCCCAGGACTTCCCAAGAGACCACTAAGAATCGTCCAAGACATACCCCCAAAAGCTCCGAGAAGCATCCAAAATACCTCTGGCCCTACTCTTTCTCGTCCTCCTCCTAATTTTACTGTCTTTTCCTCCTCCTCCTTCTTCCCACTCCCTCATCCATGCATCTATCGATCCACCTCCTCCATCTCCTCATTTCTTTGCACGGTTCGGCCGTCATCTTCTTTGCTCCCGCATTTTCTTGATCACCCCAACTTACCTGGATATCGTTTCTGGATGGGCTACTGGGGATATTTTTTTGGTCGGCGGCCGCGGGGCAACGGCCAAGCTGCATGACAAAATGTCCGGCACGGCGATAATTGGAAGGGATACGCGAAGCGTCTAAATTTTTTCTTTTCAATAATATTTTTTTTCGCTAAACAAACGGTTTATTCCAAACCTTCCATTAATTACATCACGGCTGCGGTGAAAATCTGAATCAATTCCCGAAATACCAATCCGAATGATACACCTCACGCTCGTGAGAGTATCATTCTCATGCTCATAATTTTTTAAGATCAGAATTTGTAACCGTCTATCGTCGTTCAATAGTCTGCCAGAGGTAAAACATTTATTCAAAAATTGTCGGGTCCTCTGTTATATATTAACACTCGCTTAACCGTTGGTTTTGTACCATTGCATTCCGGTTTAATTTTAATTATGCGGCGTGTCGTTGCTTTCTTTTTTTGAATATATATATATATATATATATATATATATATATATAGCGAAACACGCAGCGATGGAGCCCCCAACCCAGGATTGACCACACTCATCGGGCGGCAAAAAATCGGCTATTTTATGTGTTCATCTTGTGCAGAGAATATGCTGGATGATAGCAACGAGATGGGGGAATAAGAAAAGGCAAACTGGAAGGGATGTGGGATGGATGAGAAGATGGGAAAAAAGAGGCTGTAAGCAATACGCTGGTACCTCCGAAGCACATTCCGGTGGGTGTCGAAAATTTGACTTGGATACCGAAGCCGTGTTTGCATACCAAATCCGTTGCCCTCCAAGTGTCTACCATCGTTACGCCACAACACAACATTTATCTGACTGACCTCCTTTGGATCTCGGAAACACAATACAATGACAACGGAACACATCTGACTCCGGATGCGGTAATTAATATTACTTTGTCATATGACGGGACACCGCTTCGCAACCAAATCCTGGTATGTAGTGCAACATGTATGGTAGTGTGCGAAGCTAAAAAACATGATTCCCTCTTCCTCCTGCTCTTTCTCCTTTTTCCTACTTCGCTTGTTCGCTCCTGTTTCCCTCTCCGATTTGCACATCTAAAGCATCCGTCGTCTCCCCGGTTTTTATAATCAAATCCCCGGTTTCGACGACTGGCCGTCATATTTCCACAGATTTCGTTTTCGGATGCGATAGTCTCATTGAATTAGGCCGCGATCTTGCAATAATCATATTTGAAACATTCGTGTAAATTTGGATGGTAAACCATCGACATCACAGAATTCCGCGCGTATTTGTTTACTGCAAACAACACGCTGCCGAATACAACAAGCATGTGCAAAATCATGATCAAATGCACTGGCACTTTCTCTAGGCTGGAAGTGGCCCCCGAATACCGAAAAACACAAAAACAAATACTAAGAACGACGAGCCAGGAAATCGCATCCATGACACTAGTTCTTAATGGTCGCAACTATTGAAAACAATTTCCGTAGTTTTTGTCAACCACTGTTCGTAGCTTTAGGACCTAGTGTTCATGGTTGTTGAAACTACTGATCGTACTTAGTGAAGCCAGTGTTCGTCATTATTGAAACCCGTGGTTGTGGTTATTGAAGCTGGTGTTCATTGTTTAAACAAATGTTCGTAGCTATTGAAACCAATGTTCGTAAATATTGACACCGCTGTTCGTGGACATTGACATCCGCGTTCGCAAACAATGTTCATTCATTAAATCCGCTAATACGGAACAAATCAATCGTCACAACATCTTGTTTGAAACGGCAGGGAATGAAACAGGAATCTTCTTATTTTTTGTTCAAGGTAAAATTCTGTAAGCCACATCGTATGAAGAATTTTGTCACAAAACGAATACCTTCCCTTGTCGAAGCATGGAGTCTTCGCTTTGAAGAAACAGCGCCCCGTATTCTGCTCCCGCCCGCCTTCTCCCTTCCCAAATCTCTTCCGCGTTACTTTGTAACGATGGATGTTGTACAACGTGTTCATCTACTGGTACTATTGCCGCATTATGTTCGTTCGTCCAGAGGTACATGTTCATTAACGTTGAGTACTATCATCCTCAGGCAATCCAATGAATTCTGTCCACCACAAAACCAACGTGTAATGGTAATCCAACATTCGCCGAGATCATCCAAGAGAAAGAATTGGGCCGTCTTAAGACCGCAAATATTTTTCCATGCGTTGGGGCAAGAAACATTGGTCGACGACGTTGGGGCAAGGTTGGGGATCGCGATCACGGGGAAGGGCGCGGAAGGAATGCCTGAGGCCCCAACCCCCATAGTAGTAGGGGCGTAGTAGGCCCCAACCCCCATAGTAGTGGGGGCCTGCGGCCCCAACCCCCATGAATTCTTAATATGGGATCCTGAGGAAAGGGCGCGGCCGCTCTGCCTTCCCATTCCCCATGCCAGGTGCCGAAGAGGGCGCCGGTAAGGTGCTTGCGGCGTCGGCTGCCGCGGGGCCCGGTGGGCAAGCGTCGCGTCGCTCGTGTGGCGAGCCCCGTGCTGCGATGGCGTTCCGGTCCTCTGCGATGGCGCCCGCTGCGACCGAGTGCCTGGCGCGGGGCTGCCTGGGCGGATCGCGTTGTCGGCCATCCGCCCTCAGCTGATGAACCCTTGCGCAAGTGCAGGAGGGCGGAATGCGGGCGGCAGAACCTCGGGCCGATGGCCCGCGGCGTCGGCCACCGTCGCGACGCGGCCTCGAGCGGCCGGGGCGGGAAGGGGGTCTTATTGGGGCGGCGGGGCGGGATCCGGAGATTGGGGTGCCCCTGCTGGAGCAGCTGCGTTGGGCCTTGCACAAGGCCGCTGGGGGGCCCTCGAACAACCGCCCCAAGAAGATGCCGACGGGGGCGCTGCGGGGGCTCCGCCCGAGGGGGCGCGTGTTGAGGAACTGGGGGGTGGGGTGTATAATGAACGGAGTGTTGGCACCGCGTGCTGGCGGCCCCGGGGGTTGCGCGGAGGCCCCGGCGGGCCGCCGACGCAAGCCGCGGGGGTAATGAATCTGCGAGCTCAGGATGCGCGCGCGGGGGCGCCAGAAAATGACCGACGCGAGAGATCCCCCCTCTCCCCCCCGTCACCCCTCATCTGCGTCGCAGGGTGGGCGCTGGGAGAGGGGCGAGCTCGCCTGCCAACTGCCGCCGCGGACGGTTGGCTATGATGACCTCTGCAGCTGCGCTGCCCCCCGTCTTTGCGCGGCGCGGAGGGGGGGGGGGGGCGGCCGCGGCGCAGATGCATTGTCGCCTGGTCGCGAGGCGGACAAGTTAGCCAGGGCCAACGCGGGGCCGAATCACAAGCGCGCGCGCATGGGGGCGCGGCGCGAGGGCGCGCGGGGCCGCCGGCCGAGCCGCTGGGCGGCGGCTCGCAGCGGGGGGGGGCGCGCGTGATCGGCGGGCGCGCGATGGCCGGCACCGCTGCCGGCCAGCGTTCAAATGGGGACAGACCTCGGCAACGGTTCGACATGGGAGGTGGCAGGGCCGCCGGCTTTCCAACGGGCTGCGTCCTCGAGGCGCGCTGTCTCGGGGCGAGCGCGAGCGAGCTGTGGGCGCGCCAAATCTGGCGCTGTCGCTCGCCAATGTCCGAAAAGGAAAAACCTCGGTCATCGATGGGGCGCGAGAGCTCGCCGACCCGCCGCGCCGCAGGGCAACGTCCTCGAGGCGGCGGTCTTGCGAGAGGGGTTGGCGCGCGCGTAACCCGCGGGCGCGCGATGGCTGGCGTCGCCGACGGCCGGCGCCCGCGCGGGGGCGGGCTTCGGCGTCGGTTCGACGCGGGGGCGCGCGGGGCCGCCGGCCTCGCCGCCGGGCAACGTCCGAGAGGCATCTGCCTCGCGGCGGGGGTTGGCGCGCAGGATCGGCGAATGCTCGCGAACTGGCGCTGCCGACCCCGCGGGAGACGCGAGTGCGCAGGGCCGCTGGGCTCGCCGCCCCCCGCCCCCCCCCCGCCCCCGACAAAAAAAAGCATCGGGGGCGTCTGTCTGGGGCCCCGCGGCGCGGTCTCGGGCCGCCTCGCGAGTGCTCTGCGAGGGCCGACATTTAGTCGCGAGCGAGGTCCCCGCTGGTGTCTGGGGCGCCGCCCGAAGCGCCCGTTAAACATCGAACTTGATGGTCGGCTCGCGCGCAGAAGTGGCGACGACGATCGCGCGGTCAGCGCCGAGTTGCTTGGGCCCAGTGCCCCTGCGGGGCTGGCTTCCACCCCCCTCCAAATCTCACCCGGACAAGTGGCGACGAGCCAGAAGCCGCGAAAGCGCGCTGCTCGAGCCCCCCTGCCGGTGGGGAAACCGTTTCTTCAATCCGCAGCGACGACGCAATCCTCCTGCTTGGCGCACTGACAACAAGCCCTAATGACAATTGACCACGCTCGGCGCCCGACGCCGCCGAGCACGGCGCGGACATCCGCGCGGATATGCGCGTTTCAAGACATGCCTCCAGCACGGGGGGCCTTCGCTATTCCCGGCGGGTCCGCGGTCGTCGCGCTCGGGGCGCGGTTCCCGCGCGACTCCTCGGCCAGCCCCGGCGCCCGATGCGGGGCGGTTTCCAATGCGAAGAAAGACTCGACGACGCCTCGCGATCGAGCCCCGTCGCGAGCGGCCACCGCGCCCCGGGCGCCGCGGACGAGGGGCCGATTGGCCCGCGCGCTCGCGCGGCGAAGCGCGTCGAACAAGATGCCGACGACAACGTCGGCGGAGCAGCGTCGGCGACGACGGAAATTCAAAACGTTGCGACATGGCCGAATTCATGGCTGGATTGCGGCATGCGCAGACCATGATGCTGGGCCGCCTGAAATCGGCGCGACGTTGGGTAGCCGCGCGGCAAAGAATTCAGCCGCGCCCCCGCCTCGTTCGAATGCCAGCGCGCGCCCCGGCAAAGAGCGACAAAGAGGTCGCGCGTCTTTGGCCTCCACCAGAGAGGGGCGACAATCCAGGACTTCCCTTGGATCTGGTTGGCCCAGGCGCGGAAACCCTGGGCGCGCGGGTCAACTGACTTGCGAGATCTGCGGCGCTCGGTCGCCCGATCGGCGCGCGGGTCGCGAACGTCTGACCACGTGCGGCGCGCCCTCGGACTTGCTCCGCCGATTCTGTGGGATGATTGACATTCGTGTCGGTGTCACTGAATTTGCATTGCGCCATGTCATGCACGTCCTCGGCCGAGTGCCTGTCTCGCGCCTTGGCTCCATCGGCGGCGGCCGACCCCGCATCCGACAAATGTTGGCGAAGGGAGACAGAATGCCTGGCTCCTTGTCTGTCGGAGTCAAGCCATATGTCTTCTCGTTGGTTCGTGTTCATGGCTGTTCGAACTGCTCGCGTCGTCGCCACTTCCCCCTTCGCTCCGGCATCGCGGCTGTGTGTGTGTGTGTGTGTGTGTGTGTGTCTGTGCTCGTGGACTTCTAGGAGATCCGCATCTGTAAAACCGTGCACCCGCGCCACTGCGACTGCCGCAAAACGAACTACATCGCCCAAGTATGCAAAATCTAAGAACTTGTGGTGTTTGGTCTTCGTCGCTATATCGAAAAGTCCGATTTCAACGGCGCTGCCTGAAAGGTTAATCAAGATCCTCGGGCACAAAGAGGGCCTCGATGTCATGCGCACTAGCGAACTTGACCGCATGAGTGTGGTCCGACCATCGCACATCCTGCTGCGCGGACAAGCGGAAATCGACAACGTGATCTGGTGTCGCGGAACTTCTGCGTGCTATGGGGACAGATGGTACAATCGATTAGTGATGGATTTCGCGCGGTTCTCTTCCGTCCCAGTCAGGGCCAAAACAGCCAGAATACAAGCCTAGGAGAGGTTTTGCGCGCACTGCGGCCACTGGGCACCGCGACACGTGAAGTAATCCTGCGCAGGCAATGTGCACGATGGCAGCGCCGCAAGCAACAATGGGTCAATGTGCCCTGCGCTACATCGGCCCAATGAAACTTCCGTGGATGTTCGTCACATCGCTCGCTCGCGGAAGCCAACGGAAAACGAGGCGGAAAACGGCGGACAACCGTCGGAAAGCTTGCGGAAGACAGCGGGAAAAATGACGCCCTGTCCGAGCCCCCCACCCCCCCGTAAAAGCCTAACAATGTATTCTTCTGCCGTGGGCCGGGCGGGGCCCCGCCTGACTTATACCCCTGTATGTTCTAATTTTAGTTCGGCCAGGCAAACATCCCACCCAACAGAAATGGGATAAACAAATATCCCGGGTCGTTCACGGACCCCGCCATGCTAGGATCGGCTCGAAGTAAGTTTTGGCCCCGAAATAATAGCATTCTTGGCGTGTCAGGGTCGTCTTGAGGTCATCTTGAGATCATATACCGGTCATGCTTGGATCGCGCAGCCGTCGCGCGTCCATTCTGAAACCACCCTGGGCGCGCGTGGATCCATCTTGTTGTCATCGGGCCATCTCGGCGTCACTCGTGGCTCCACGGTTTGGGCACCTTCGGGCCGGCCTCAGACGGTCCAGAATCCATGGCGGGATCGTGTTGGGGTGGCGTCCGTCATTCAAGGGTCGGCTGGACGTTATCGCCTATGGCTTCAGGCCCTCTTGGAACCGTTTTGCGGCCATGGTGGCGTCTTGGGATCTCGCGCGCGCGAGCGCTCAGCGCGCGCGCGCGCGAGAACTCACATCGCCGATGGGCGTGCACACATATACTTCTGGTTGCGAGTTTCAAAGGAAACTTTTGTTGGAGCCAAGTAGGCCCCGAAAGACTTATTACGTCCGCATCAACACTTGCGCAGGGAATCAGTTCCAAACCCTGGGATCACAGACGCGCGCTGGCAATGCAAAGGGCCCTGTGAACGTTGTGAAATGTGGGATTCTGTCCAACATGGCAATCAAACGTGTGCGCTGACACGAACGCGAACCGATGAATCAACGCGAAACTCCAATATGTAGAATGCATCTCCCATGGGATCGCAAGAATAAGCCGCCTGGGGAGATCCGCGGCACAATAGCAGGTCGACAACAGTCCTGACGCTGATATGTCTAGATTGGAACAAGGTCCACGTCGGCACCTCTTCCAGGGCCCCAGCAAAACTGCAACAGTATATGTAGCGAAACGCCTGTAATATCTTGTTGCGCCGACTCTTTGGCCTCTTCTGGGTATTCCACGCCCAGAGTTTTAAAACTGCTAGATTCAGTCACAGTCAATTGCAAACTCAAGCATCAACCTCGGGTGCGCCGCGAAAACATACCCGACTCCAGGCAAAACCACGTCCAATATTAGCAGCAATCCCCTCAGGAAGAAAATCCACTAACTACTATTCCATGCGCACCTGCACCAGCGCCATTGCAGCCAGACCGAAAGCCCAAATGCCCTGGAGCCAAATCAATTATTACTTCATCCAGCTGGATTGCGTATCTGAAATACTACTTCATTTACGAAGAGCGATCACAGAACTCAGGAAAGCTGCGATCGCACAGCTGAAAAAGAAATGCCGAGGGATGGGAGGCGAGAGAAGGGGGGGGGGGGAAAGTAGAGGGGGAGAGACTGGGGAGGAGACCCCTCCCTTCTCTGTCAACCTCCTCCTTCTGATCCCCTTCCTCCTCCTCCTCCGCGTGCCTCTTCTCCGCCCCCCTTCCTTCCTCTCCCTCCGCGCTGCTGAGAGCGCTCGCCGTTGGGCGCTCTCCTAGAGTCTGTATGCGCGCGCTGCCAGCAGATGGCCTCGGCAACCAAAACCAGTGACAGCATCCCCTGAACCCTTCCTCTTCTCCTCCTCCCCAATCCTCATCCCACCTACGGCGCCAGAAAAGGTATTTCAAGACATCCGAGGACCCTTTGGGGGCGGGCCAAGACATCCGATGCCTTGACTCTTTCAGTGCAGTGTCCCTGAAATCCCGACCCTTTCCCCAACCGAATCGCCATTCGACACCCCCGGAACACGGAAGCGGCCCCTGGATACCGAAACGGCGAAAGACATCTGTTTTCCATGCGTACGGCAGGTTCGTGTCGCAACGACCCGTGCGTTGGTTTCTGACACCGCATGGATCGTTACAGCTTTAGCGATCGGAAGCTTCTCGATCGCCAGATCGTCCTGTATGAAGCTAGCTCCGGGCCACCGGCGACGCTCAACCCTGGGGGTCACCGCTGCGTCGACACGACTGCCGTACGTCGGATGCCCGACTTACCATTGCTCGGACGTCCATTCCCCGTGCATTTTTTCGGTTTCGCGCGTGCTTTTTTTGGCCAGATGATCTAGGATGCTCCTCGATGGCCGTCGCCGAGAAGAAATGCACACGTCCGAGCGATGCCGAACAGCGTTTCGTGGCCCTCCTCCCCTGCCTCCCTGCGTTCCACCCACCCATTACAACGTTTCGTGGCCCCATAGGGAGCCTCACCGAAGGTTCCAATGCTACCGTCCGCATGCGTCCCGCACACCCAGTACAGCGCTTCGTGGCCCCAGAGGGAGCCCCACCGAAGCTGAGGAGGGGGGGGGGGAAACATCGAGCTGGCATCGGCGAGGCGTCGTGGATACGGCGATGGACCCCCGATAGCGAAACCACACGCCACTGGGCTGGGTTTATGTCGGGCGTGTCCCCCTACAGGGGCATTCTCGACGAACAATTAAAAAAAACCAAGACGGTCATAACAAAAACCCCAACAGTAGTCCCCAGACTATTTGTAGACTATTTTATGACTTTTTTGTTGTTGTTGTTGTTGTTGTTGTTGTTGTCGTTGTTGTTGTTGGTATTTCTTATTTTTCGTCGAAAATCCCCCTGCGTGGGGGACAGGCTCGACCGAAGGCCGGGTGGGCCACCGGCCCCCGTCGGCGGGGAGAGAGCGCGATTGGGGGGTCGACGCCTCCCCCCTCCGAGCGCCTCGGGGGCGGCCGAGGGGGGGGGGCGCCCCAGAGGCTCGCCAACCGCTCGGGCGGCCCCTTCCCGTGCCTTGTCTTCGGTTCCGTGTGCGTTTTTGTTCTGCTCGATGGTCCAGGATCGTCCTCGATGGTTCTCGCCGAGGAAAAATGCACACGTCCGAGCGATGCCGGGAGAGGGGGGGGGGCGCAAATCATGGCCAGCGGCATGTGCGCGACCCAGGGGGGCGCCAGGGACGCATCGAAATGAGAGGAGGCGCCGTGAAATCTGGGGAGATATCATGGCCCCCGCCATGACATCTGCACCCCCCTGGTCGTCACCCCCCCTCTTTGCCGCCCCCGGCCCTCCGAGCCCGTCCCCCTCTCGCCCTGCCCGGGGCCGAAGAGAAGGGGGTCGCACGCACGCGCTGTGGGTGCGACCTCGGCCCCAAGTCTCTACTCCGGATGCCGCAACATAAGGGTTAAGTCGGGCGTGTCCCCCCTACAGGGGGATTTTCGACGAAAAATTAAAAATAGTCAAGAAAATACACCAAAATGGTTAAAAAAAATACTCCCGAAATACTCCCCGGACTATTTCTGGACTATTTTTGAATATTCCCCCTGTAGAGGGACAGGCCCGAGTTAATGGTGGTGGTGGTCTGATTTTCGGGGGGTCCGCTTCGTGCTGCCTTGTTCCAGTGGGGTCTGGGCAACAGGCCGCCTGTTCATGGCTGGTCTGGGGGGGGTCTGAAACTGCTCGTCTGGGAGGCTTGTGACCCCCTCCCCTTTTTATGACGACATGTGGAACACCATCATTCAGGGGTCGCCCCCCCTCCATCAGTATCGTTTAGCCGATCCCCATCCCCATGCTCATCCCCTTCGAGACCCCCACCAAATTGCACCCCCAATTGGGGATACACCCCTCGAAACCCAAAGAATACGGCCTATATCCCCATCTAGGGGGTTAAATCGGCCAGTGGGGCCCAGCCCACGCTGGTGGGGATGGAGATCAGCTAAACGATACTCACTCCCCCCCCCGACCCCTTTCGTCCTCTGGCGGCCCCCCCCGGGGGCTGTGGCTCCATGGCGATGCTGCTGGAGGTTCGCGCGCTCTGTTGTTGCCACTCCGCAGGCTATCGTGCCCCTCCGTGAAACTGGAACCGGATGTGGAGGGGGAGGGGGGGAGGGAGCGGTTGGGGGTCGATGCGTCCCCCCTTGGGCCGATCCCCTCCCCAAAAAATTCCGCGGAGACGGAGCCAGGACGAGGATCAAATCGATGGCGCGGATGAATCGAGAATCCCACCAGCACTCTGAGCGTAGGCGGTCTAGGGAGGTTCCTCTTCCAACCCCCTTCTTCCCATTCGGGGAGGGTTTATCACTGTTCCCTATTGATATACACCCCCTCCCTCAACCGGCCAACCCAGAACCATGCCAACCCCATTCGGGTCCCCACCCCACCATCCTTTTCAAAAAACGATACAAAGCGCACTCTGCCTCCACATTTGTAGCATGCGCGTCCAACCCGATGAGCGCCCCCCCCATCCCTTTCAAGAAATTTATCCAGGCGAAAGACCCAACCATACGAGTTGTGAGTAACGCAATTGTTGGTATCGTCTTCGGTGGAGCTCCCTATGGGGCCACGAAACGTGTGAGGGGTGTGCTGGAATGGGTGCGGTGATGTCATGCGAGCACAGCCACTGGGGCCTGCGGTGACAACTCCCCATGGGGCCACGAAACGTGCGAGGGGTGTACCGACATGTGTGCGGCGGTGCCATGCGAGCGCAGCCACTGGGGCCTTCGGTGGAGCTCCATATGGGGCCACGAAACGTGTGAGGGGTGTGCCAAGATGGGGGAGGAGAGGAGGAGGGGGAGGATGGGAGGAGGGAGGGGGCAGCGGGAGAAGGAGTGAGACGCGGGGCGCTGTCTTTTCAAAACGAGGACCCAACACCACAGGATGGTTGGGAAATAGAAAATATACTTTGGGGCAATGTCTTGAGTCATGCTCGCGAGGCCCGCGAGCCCTTTGCATTGTTTTTGACAGGGACGGCCGAGGTGCCAGCATATTCCCTGCTGTGCGAAGGGCTACCACCCCTGACAAAAAACAAACAACAACAAAAAAACATGCACCTCGCGGCTAAATCTGGATCATGCGCGGCCACCCCGCGATCACTGTCAAGTGGTTTTTGGCAGGGACGGCGAGGGTGGTGGCGCGTGGCCTGCTTTGAGCAAGCCCGCCAGAAATAAATGACGGGCATTGGTTTTCGACAGCGATGGTGGGGGCCGACATGTTTTCCCGATGTGTGCTGTCACGTGCGCTGGCGCAACTGACGGACTCTGCACGTGCCCCGAACGTGGTGCACCTGGCGCGGCTAGAATGTGCGCGCGCGCGCGTGTGTGTGTGTGTGTGTGTGTGTGTGTGTGTGTGTGTGTGTATGTGTGTGTGTGTGTGTGTGTGTGTGTGTGTGTGTGTGCGTGCGTGCGTGCGTGCGTGCGTGCGTGCGTGCGTGCGTGCGGGTGTATGTCTGTGTGTGTGTGTGGCACACCTGGCGCTCTCGGAGCACGTGGCGCATCTGGCGCGCAAGGCGTGCTTGGCACGCTCGGGCCCAAGGGGTGCCTGGCGCGCGTGGCGCCCCTGGCACGCGTGGCGCATCTCAAGTGTCGCGCACCTGGAGTCGGCTTTGGTTCTCAGTAGCTGTCCGTCTAAAGACGACCGCTGAACACGCTCAGGCTCGGGTGTTACTTCTGTGTTGGGAGGGCGGGTGGGAGTGAACTAGACAGCTTGCGGGCGGGTGGGTAGCTTGATCCCTCCTCCTTCCTTCCCCTGGACCTGACCTGGATGGAGGGGGGGGACCGCGATGGCCGAAAACGGCTCCAAGACCCCAGAGTCCCAGGAGAGGTCCAAGAGATCCCCAAGACTCAAGGCGCCCCCCGGAGCGCACAAGAGCGTCCCCAGAGCGTTCCAAGATGAGTCCAGGAGAATTTTTTCGGAGTTCCCGAAGGGGGGAATACTTCCCCAGTGGGGTTCTGGTTTGCTTCTCTGCCGCGTCGCACCCGCGTCTCACCCTCCCCTCCCCTCCCTCCTCCTTCTCCCCCCCCCTCGACCACGCGCAACACATGGATGGCGCGTACATGGGACGCGCGTCTACGCACAGCCGCGCGCATGCACACACTCGCACACACCATAAAGCGCCAGTGCGCGCCTGGCGTGTTGACTGTATCATACAACCACAATGAGACACGCGACCGCCCACACAGCACACACATCATACACATGCGCAGCGCACACAAGACACACGCTCTGGCGACGTCAGTGCACGCCTGGCGTGCTCGCCGCATCACACACAAAACGCATGCGCCACATACTGGGCACCAACATGACACACACGTCCAGACACAACTGCACACGCATCATACAAATACGCACGACACGCCATATACAAGACATGCGTGTAGGATTCGCCGTGAATAACAGGCTTGGCATTTCCTCAACACCGTAAAGGGGTGCGCAAAGGGTGGTCTCTGAAAGCGGCCGCTATCTGTAACGGATGCCACGCCATATGCAAAATATACGTGTAGGATTCGCAGTGAACAGCGGGCGTGGCATATTCTCGACGCCGTAGAGGGTGCGCAAGGGGTGGTCTCTGAGCGCGGCCGATGTCCGTCACGCTCGTCCAAAACATCACGGGCGTGGCATATTCTCGACACCATAAAAGGGGTGCGAAGGGGGTGGTCTCTGAGGGCAACCGCCATCCGTGACGGTCGTCCAGGGCATAGCAAGCATGGCATAGTCTCGGTGGCATATTCCCGGTCGGCATACGGGGGTGCGCTGGGGGTGGTCTCTGAGCGCGGCAGCTATCGGACACGGTCGTCCAGGGCATAAAGGATGTGGCATCTTCTCGACAGCACAGAGGGTGCGCAAAGTGTAGTCTCTGACCGCGGCCGCTATCTGTGACGGTCGTCGAGGGCATCGCAAGCGTGGCATATTCTGGACACCAGAAAGGGTGTGCAAAGGATGGTTGGTCTCTGAGCGCGGCCGCCATCCGACACGGTCGCCCAAGGCATAGCATGCATGGCATATTCTCGACGCTGTAACGGGGTTTGCAGGGGGTGGTCTCTGAGCGCGGCCGCCATCCATGACGGTCGTCCAGGGCACAGCAAGCGTGGCATTTTCTCGACACCGTACAGGGTGCGCAAGAGGGTGGTGTCTGAACGCGGCCGCTATTCGTGACGGTCCAGGGCATAGCGGGCGTGGCTGAATTGTCGACACCAAAAAGGGGTGCGCAAAAAGGACGCCTTTGAGCGCGGCCGCTATCCGTGACGGTCGTCCAGGGCGTAGCAGGCTCGGCACAGTCTCGGCACCATGGGGTGTGCGCCAAAGGTGGTGCCTGAACGTGGCCGCTATCCGTGACTGTCGTCCAGGGCATAACAGGCGCGGCATATTCTCGACATCGTAGCGTGTGCGCAGAGGGTGGTCTGTCTGCGCGGCCGCTATCCGTCACGGTCGTCTAGGGCCGAGCAAGCGTGGCATATGTTCGACACCGTGCGGGGCGCCCAAGGGGTGGTCTCTGAGCGCGGCCGCTATCCGTCACCGTCGTCCAAGTCATCGCAGGCGTGGCATATTCTCGACGCCGTGACGGGGTTTGCAGGGGGTGGTTTCTGAGCGCGGCCGCCATCCATGACGGTCGTCCAGGGCACAGCAGGCGTGGCATTCTCTCAACACCGTAGAGGGTGCGCGAAAGGGGTGGTCTCTGAACGCGGCCGCTGTTCGTGACGGTCGTCCAGGGCATATCGGGCGCGACTGAATTCTCGACCCTAGAAAAGGTGTGCAAAACTAAAGTCGTTGAGCGCGGCCGCTAGCCGTGACGGTTGTCCACGGCATCGCAAGCGTGGCACAGTCTCGGCACCATAGGGCGTGCGCCAAAAGTTGCCTCTGAGCGCGGCCGCTATCCGTGACGGTCGTCCACACCATCGCATGCGTGGCATATTCTCGACACCTTAGGGGGTGAGCGAGGGGTGGTCTGTCAGCGCGGCCGCTATCCGTCACGGTCGTCCAAGTCATCGCAGGCGTGGCATATTCTCGACGCCGTAACGGGGTTTGCAAAGGGTGGTTTCTGAGCGCGGCCGCTAACCGTGACGGTCGTCGAGAGCATCGCCGGCGTGGCTAATTTCTCGACGCACTTTACAGAGTGCGCAGGGGGTGGTCCCTAATCGCGACCGCTATCCGACACGGGGCATAGCACGCGTAGCGTTTTCTCAACACTGTAAGAGTTGCAGACGCATAGCAGACGTGGCATCATCATCATCATCATCACCATTATCACCATCATCAGCATCATCATCATCATCGCCCTCATCATCGTCATCATCATCATCACCATCACCATCATCATCATCATCATCATCATCATCATCATCATCATCATCATCATCATCATTTTCATCATCGTTATCCTTATCATCACTGTAGCCACCGTGGCTCATGCTGACTCAGACCGCTGGATGCGTGGACGCGGGCGACCGCCGGTGACCCTCCGTCAAAGGTGCGGTCCCCGTCATGGCGCCCAAATGCGCCAGGTCCGCGCTGCCACCGCCGTGCGAGCAGCTCAAGACATCAATGCTAGAGATGGGCTCCGAAGTGAACCTGCTTGGTTTGCGCGGATATGTCGTCAGGCATGGGAGCGTCCTGGTACAATGCGAATGTGATGCTTACCACCAGCAGCTGATGAACTGGTGGCCTCAGGCGCGATTCATCAAATGCGGAGAGTTGCCGCGTAGACGAGGCGCTGACGATGCAAGGAGACACTGCTTGGTGAGGTACTTACTGGACCCTTCTTCGGTAACGGCGTCACCAACGGTATCGGTGGGTCAACGGCCACCAGCATCATTCTCGCATGTGTCACTTCATCTATCATCACTCCAGTCACATTAGAAGTATTTGGGTTCTTAGGTAACGCAATTGGAGCTCCCCTCTTTTTTGATCGATGTCCTCCGAAATTGCTCCAAGAGGCGCCCTGAAGGCACCAAAAGGGCTCCAAAAGGCTCCTAAGAGACCCCATCCCCACACGAGACCTCAAGAGGATCCCCGAGGTACCTAACTCTCCCTCCTTTTCTTCCTTCTCCTTCTTCTCGTCGTCCTTGTCCTCGCCCTACTCCACCTCCTCCTCGTCCTGCTCCTGGTCCTCCTCTGCCTCCTCCTCCTCCTCCTCCTGCTCCTCCTCCGACGACGATTCCTCCTCCATCCTCCCCCTCGCGGGGTATATGACGACTTTCCCCGCCTTTCGTTCTTCTGCATGCTCCTCCACTTCCTGATCACCTCAACTCCCCTGGCCATCGCTTCTGGATGGGCTGGCGGGGATGCTCTTTGTGGTGCGCGGGCTCGCGAAGCAGGTCGAAAGCTGGGCAACGCTAGAGCTGGCAAAAGATACTCGTCGCGAAGCGGCAACCATTTCTGAGATCCGGCGGCTCTGGAGGGTGTCTCGGGCGCCGCGGCCTCCTCGGGGCGTTCCGGAATGTCTCTGGGAGCAGGCCGCGTGGCGCGCGCTCACCAACGCTGCAGTTCGGGGGCGCGGGGGGGGGGAACTGCATACAGTCGGGGCGTTGACCTGAGGAATCCTAAATAACGAACGAGGCCCCTTTTTCCCATAAGTTGAACGTCGATTTCCGATGGAAAACCTAAAGAAAACCCGAGGCAAACTTTGAAGCAATCAAGGAACACCGAGCCCCTCCCCAACAAAAAGGGTTCCTTCTTCAGGGCCCCGACTGCAAAACTTGCGTTCGACTTCGAGGAGGGCTGTAATCGGCCCCGTCCGAGAATCGGCGGCGAGCCCGTGGGGGGAGTGAGCAGGAGACGGCCTTCTCAACGAAGGCTCGGATGCTTCTCCCGGCCTCCTGGAGCATTTTCCAAGCCCTCCCTGAAGACTCGGAACACTTCTC
>CAUYUJ010013880.1:0-45000 GCA_963575745.1 Prorocentrum cordatum | reverse complement strand
CAACTATTCCATGCCGATGGGACGAAAACCACGGTCAGACATATAGGGTTACACCAACTAAGAATGGAAGCCTGACGCGTTCGGAAAGGCCACATCGGCATCTCCCCCGAGAGCCCGTGTAAATTGAGGTGGGAGGGTGGCTGCAGGAGAGGCGAGGTGCGCGCTATGTTACCCTAGAGGTCCCCAAGGCGGTCCAACAGGGCTCCGAGAGGGGAACACAACCTAACATAGCGAGCCCTCTGCCCCGAGATGGCCCCCGAGGCCGCCAATAGGCCCGCAATGGGGCTCCACAATATGCCCCCGGGAAGCCTCGAGAGGACCCGCAAAGGCCCCAAAGAGCCCTCCGAGAGGCTCCCGAGAAGCACCCCAAGGGACCCATACAATGCATTCAAGGAGCCTCTGGTTCAACACCCAGGGGCCGATGCCCACTGGATCCGCCGCCCCCGGTTGCTCGCAAGAGGGGTGCCTGGCGTGCTGGATGAGTTCGGTTTTGGTTTTGGTTCTTTTCCAAAAGAGCTGCCCCTGGGGCTTCGCCCCGTCCCGCCAGGGTGCCGGGAGGATTGCCCAGGAGCTCCATCCCGGAAAAAGTCCTCCAAGACGGCTCAAGATGGCCCTCAATATGGCCACGTGGCCCAAGATGGCCTCCAAGATGGTCCAAGACGGCCTCCACGTTCGCCCAAGAGGCCTCCAAGACTGCCCAAGACGACCCAGGAGGCCTCCAAGAGGTCCTCAAGGAGGGCCCGAAGAGGCCCAAATCATTGATTTTCCGAAAGGTTTGGAAGGATTTTGACATTTGCTTCTTTTCGGCCTTCCGACGGCTCAAGACGGCCCAAGAGGCCCCCATGATCGCCCAAAGATCAACCACGAGGCCTCCGAGATGGCCCAATGACGGCCCAAGAGGCCCCCAAGACGGCCCAAAGAGGGCCTCCAAGACGGGCCAAGAGGCCTCCAACACGCCCAAGATGGCCTCTAAGACGGCCCTGGAGCACCCCAAGAAGGCCCCAAGTCCGCCCAGAGAGGTCCCCCAAACGGCTTCCGACGGCGTCAGACGGGCCAGGAGCCCACCAAGATGGCCGAAGTTGGCTCCAGGTGAGCCCAAGACGACCCAAGAGGCGTCCGAGAGGGCCCCCAGGAGGGCTCGAAGAGGCCAGAATCATTGGTCTTCCATAGGCTTTTGAAGGATTTTGGTATTTGCTTCTTTTCGGCCTTCCGACGGCCCGAGACGGCCCAAGAGCCCCCCAAGATCGCCCAAGAGGCCTCCAAGATGGCCCAAGACGGCCCCAAGAGGCCCCCAAGACGGTCCAAGAGGCCTCCAAGACGCTTTAGATGGCCTCCAAGACGGCCCAAGAGCCCTCCAAGACGTCCTCCAAGAAGGCCCGAAAGGGTCAAAATGGCCTCCAGGCGGCCAAGATGACCTTCAAGATGCCCACGTGTTCCCCGAACGCTTTCCAAACCGATTCGGGGAACACATGGTCCGATAGCTTGGCAGGCCTGGCCTCAATGTTCGGCCACATCGGCGCTTCCAAAAAGGCAGGGGGCGGCGGTGATTCGCCGTAGGCATCTTCGATCCGCCGCCCCCTGTGGCTTGCCACATGGTTGCATGGCGTACTCAACGTTCCGGTAAGATGTGGTCCTTTCTCACAACTTCCCAAGAGTCTTCGGCCCAACGCGCCGGCCACCCGGCAAGCAACCGAAAGCTGCCGAAACTACCCAGAGCGTGCTTCTTTCCTTCCAAGACGGCTCCAAGCTGGTCTCCAAGATTCTCAAGAAGTTCTCCCAGGCGGCCAACATGTCCCCAAGAGAGCCAAATATGGCTGCAATACGTTTCAAGACGGCCTATATGCACTCAAGATGGCCCAAGGTGGCCCGAAGATGAACCGAGACCGCCTAAGAGGTCGCCCCCCTGAGAGGCCTTGAAACGACCCAAAGAGGCCTCCAAGCGGTGCTCCAGGACGGCTCTCGAAGAGGTCAAATCATTGATCTTCGATAGGTTGTTGAAGGTTTTTGGCGTTCCCTCATTTTCGGTCTTCTGACGGCCCAATAGGGCCCCAAGATCGCCCAAGAGGCCTCCGAGATTACCCAAGATGCCCCTAAGACGGCCAAGGCGACCTCCGAAACGCCCAATATTGCCTCCAAGATGGGGCCCTGAAGCGCCCCAAGAGGGCCCCAAGTCGGCCCAGACAGGCCACCAGGACGGCTTCCAACGGGCCAGGAACGCCCCAAGAGGGTCAACGAGGCCGCCCAAGCAGCCCCCAACTGCCCTAATGAGGCTCCGAGGAAGCTCCCAGGAGACCCTAAAACCTACGAGGCTCCCAAGGGGCCTCATTTCCTCCTCCTCCTCCTCCTCCTCCTCCTCCTCCTCAACCACCTCCTCCTCCTCCCTCCTCCCTCTTCTGATCCCGCCCATCATCCTCCCCCAAGTGCCCCCTGAAGAGTTTTCAGGGCGGCTGGGGGAATACATCCAGGCTCTCACCAAACGTTTTGGCCACAAAGGCTCTTCCCCAAAAGGCAGGGGGCGGCGGTGATTTGCCGTAGGCATCTTCGATCCGCCACTCCCTGTGGCTTGCGATAGAGGTGCACGGCGTGCCAGACGCCCCCAATTGCGTATACCGTTGCACAAGTCGCCCTCAAGACTGCCAAGATGGCCTCCAAGCTCCCTCGAAAACGGCCAACATGGTCCAAGATGGCCTCCAATACGGCCCCGATGTGGCTCCAAGACGGGCCGAGATGCCCCCAAGATGGCATCAAGATCGCCCACGACGGCCCAAGAGGCCTTCAAGACGGCCTACGAGGCCTACCAGAGGACTTCCATCCATGCCCCATCCATGCCTGGGTTTTGGGCGGAGTCTGGCGTTTGCTAATTTTCGGCTTCCCGACAACCTAAGCCGACCCCAGAGGCCACCAAGATGGCCCCAAGAGCGCCCCCAAAGCCTTCGAGATGGCCCCCTGACGGCCCCAGAGGGCCCCAAGACGGCCCAGGAGACCTCCGAAACGTCCAATATTGTCTCCAATGGCCCTGAATCGCCCCAAGATGGCCCCAAGTCGGCTCAGAGAGGCCCGCAAGACGGCTTCCGACGGCGTCAGACGGGCCAGGAACGCTCTCAGACGGCCAAAGAGCCTCCTAAGGAGCCTCCGAAGCCCCCCAAGAGGCCCCCAAGAGGCCTCCTCGTCCTCCCTCTTTTTCCTCCCTCTCCTCCTCTTCTTCTTTCTCCATCACGTGTTCTGCGAAGGGTTTCCACAACGGCTTGGGGAACACGTAGTCCGATAGCTTGGCTGAGCACTGGCCGCAACGTCCGGCCACACATGGGCGTTTCCAAAAGGCGGGGGGCGGCGGTGATTCGCCGTAAGCGTCTTTGATCCGCGGCCCCCCGTTGACTTGTGAAGAGGTGCGCAGCGTGCTGGATGTTGGGTTGTTTGGGCCCTTCGAACAAGTTTCCGATGCCGTCTCGGCCGATCCCGCCGGCCACTTCCGGGAAACCTGGTCGGTAAGACGTAGAATCGCCTCCGAGATTGCCAGGATGGCCAAACATGGCCTCAAATAGAAGAACGAATCATGACACAAACACAAAAACTTGGAGGTCCGCGCGGGCTTCTCGGATCCGCGCTGGACCCCCCTGGCGGCGCCTCCGGCGCCGCCCCTGGCGCGCTCCGCGCGCCAGGGAGGGGGGTCCAGCGCCGATCCAAGAAATCCGCGCGGACCTCTGAGTTTTTATGTTCATGTCGTTCTTCGTTCCCCTAGTCAAGATGGCCTCCAAGACGGCCAAGATGATCCGGCATGGCCTCCACGACGGTGCCAATTAAGCCTCGAAGGAGGCCAAGATGGCCCCCAGACAGCCCTGGACCCCCTCTCGACGGCCAACGAGGCCTCCAAGACATCTCAAAGAGGTCTCCAAGAGGACTTCCAGGATGCCCCCGAAAATAATGTTACTTCCTCATGTTTTGCAGAGATGTTAGCGTTCTCGCCGGCTCGAACTTTCGATGCCCCAGGTCTGCCCAATGGCCCCCAAGATCGTCCGACAACTACCCAAGAGGCCTCGGCGTCCAAAGAAAATCCAATGACTGCCCAGAGAGGGCCCCAAGACGGCCTCCGAAGGGCAAGAGATACCTTAGAGAGGCCCTTGGATGCCCCGAAGAGGAAGCTCCCAGCAAGCTCCAGGAAGCCACAAGACGGCCTCAAGAGGCCTCCTTTTCCACCTTCTCCTCCTCATCCTTCTCGTCCTCCTTCTCCTCCCTCTCATCCTCCTTTCTCTCTCTCCCACGTGTTCACCCAAGGGATCCCACAACGACTGGGGGATCACGTAGTCCAATAGCGTGGCCAAACTTTGGACCAACGTGTGGCCACATGGGCGTTTCCAAAAAACAAGTTACGGCGGCGGGTCGTCGCCGTCGTCCGTCCGTCCGTCCGTCCGCGTCGTCGTCGTCGTCGTCGTCCGTCGTCCGTCGTCCGTCGTCCGTCGTCCGTCTGTCGTCCGTCCGTCCGTCCGTCCGTCCGTCCGTCCGTCCATCGTCGCCGCCGCGTCGTCGTCGTCGTCGTCGTCGTCGTCGTCGTCGCCGTCGCCGTCGCCGTCGCCGTCGCCGTCGCCGTCGCCGTCGCCGTCGCCGTCGCCGTCGCCGTCGCCGTCGCCGTCGCCGTCGCCGTCGCCGTCGCCGTCGCCGTCGCCGTCGCCGTCGTCGTCGTGTCGTCGCCGTCGCCGTCGCCGTCGCCGTCGCCGTCGCCGTCGCCGTCCCCGTCCCCGTCGCCGTCGCCGTCGCCGTCGCCGTCGCCGTCGCCGTCGCCGTCGCCGTCGCCGTCGCCGTCGCCGTCGCCGTCGCCGTCGCCGTCGCCGTCGCCGTCGTCGTCGTCGTCGTCGTCGTCGTCGTCGTCGTCGTCGTCGTTGTCGTCGACTTCCGCGTCGTTTGCGGGCGGGGGCGGCGTCGTCGTCGTCGTCGCGGGCGTCGTTTGCCTGCGGCCGCGGGCGTCGCCGTCGTCGTCGTTGCCCCGGGGGGAGGGGGCGGCTCCGGACCCCTCGAACAGTTTCCCAGCCCCTGGGGGGACCCCTCCAACTAATTCTGCGGGCGGCGGGGGGGGGGAGGGGACTCTGGACCCGTCGAGTCATTTTCCAACAATGTTTGGGGGGGGTGCTGGACCTCTCCAGCTAGTTTTCTGGGGAGGGAGAGTTTGGCCCCGTCCGAGTAGTTTTCCGGGGAGGGGGGGGGAGGGGCGGACCTCCCGGCTCTTTGCGGGGGGGGGGGGATGGGCGTTTTTTTGGGGGGGGGAGAGGTCTGGGGGGGAGGGGGGGCCTCCTGGCTTCTGAGCCCCCGCAGGATTTTCTCAAGGGGGGAGGAGGGGGGAATACGTCGGGTTCGTGTCGTGCCGACTCCGGCGTTGGTTTCTGACACCGCGGGGATCGTTCAACCTTAAACGATCGGCCGTTCCCGAAACGTCCAAATCGTTCCACATCGAACGATTCTGGGTCGCCCGCGGCGTTCAAAGTTGAACGCCGCTGGCGGGGTCGCCGCCGGTCGACACGACACGAAGCTACAGTACCCTGGTTTTTGACCCCCCCCGTGTGCACTTGTTTCAGGCCGGCCAACGATTGTGGATCACGCTCCCTCTCATGTTACAACCCGTGGGTCAACCAGCGCACTGGCCCGTAAATGCTCGCGCTCCCTCCAATGTCGCAACCCATCAGTCCGCCAGAGCACTGGCCCGTGAATGCATCAGCCCGTCCGCCTCCTATGCAGCGGCCCACGAGCTCACCAACCAATCGGCTCACCAGCTCGTGAGTCCACCATGTAAACGTTTTCTTATTCGGCGTTTCGACATTGGGCGGAAGGGGGGGAAGGGGGTGTCTGGCTCTGGACCTCTGCTTAGTGCGAATGTTTGGAACAATGCTCACATGGGGATCCTATGGGGAGCCGTCCACCTGCTTGAAACAGGCGCCCAAAAGAGCCAAGATCTACTCCGTTGGAAGGGGGGGGTGCGAAGGCCCGCGCCGATCGGTAAAACCACGATTCAGAAAACGATCACCATCCCGTGCTCGTCCGCTTCCAGAACGATTATATGTCTGACACGTTGAAGTTCTCGAACGGCTCTGCACTGTCGCTCGCGTCGCGTCGGCCTTGCGAAACGGGTCGGAAGAGATTGGGCGACGCAGTATTTTTTTCTGGAAGCGGACGGGAACGCGCAATTCCAAACTCCCGAACGAAGCATACTCTCGAGGTAAGTCCTGGAAGCCGCAAACCTCTTAGGATGAGCCCCAAACGGCCCAGGAAGCGAACACCCTGGGGTCCAGAGCGAACCTCGTAGACTACAGGGCTCCTGCAGGCCCCAGGCTACGTACAAGTCCCAACCCTCCAACACGAGTGCCCAACTTTTTGACGAGGGCGCCATCAGAGACGACGGCGAAGGCATCAAGCACCCGATCCACGCGTCCTCACGCTGTGCTTGCTCACCTCGCAACTGGCGCGCCGAATTTTTCCTCCATCTCGTCTACGAGAGAAGCCGTGCGCTGCGCCCGCGCAAAAGGAGGGAGGAAGGGAGCATGAGGGCGGAGGAGGATGCAGAGGATGTAGCAGAGCACCCACAGCGAGCTCCTGAGCCCAGGGTACTCAAGCAGAATCTGGGTCTCCTCAACGTCCCAGACGTCCCTCTCGAAATGCACCTGCGGCTGCCCTCCCCGCTTCCAGCCCTCCGTGAATCCTGGATGTTTTGCACGCCGCCATCGGCGCAAAAACAGAAGACACACTCGAAATCGAGCGCAGCAGCACGTAGGCCAGCGCCGGCGCGCAAAATCCGCGGAATCCGACGGCGTGGATTTGCCTGCCCCCGTCCTTTGTAGCAGCGATCGCTTGCTCTCTTTACTGCGCAGCGGCTTCTCGTAAAATAGCAGAGGGGCTTCCCCAAGCGACGGCTACCTCGATCACCTAGCGTCTTTGGGGTTTTGGAAGCTTTTGGGAACCTCTAGGGCCGTCTTGGGGCCCTCGTGGGCCGTCTCGTGGCAATCCTGGGGGCTTCTTGGGATAAATTGTGGCAATCTCTGGGCCGTATTGGGCGGTCGGGAGACTGTAAGGCCATAAAGCAAACACCTAGGAATCATACTACGCAAAAAAAATCCCACCAGCCCCCTGGGGGTAAGTGGTTTAGCGAATTTCCTCTTCCAACTTCTTGCCAATTTCGTGGACAGGGTAATCATTGCTCCTGAATATGTATGTGTATATATATATATATATATTCTCATACGCACCTCTCCGAGGGAGTAGAGCTCAGAGGGGATTAATGCGTCCGTGCGTGCGTCCGTCTTTGATTTTTCTGGCCGTTTCGCTCGGGACATCCTCGAAATTCTGAAAATCGGTGGCACCCCTCACGCAGATCGTGAAGGAGAGGTCCAAAAACACATGGGAATTTCAACATTTTAACATAAAACCTTCAAAAACACATGGTAATTTCAATAATTTTGACCCCGATTCTCAGAGAATGGCGGTTTCGCCTGAGACATCCTCCCAAAATCGAGCCCCAGACCCCTCCTCGGAGCCTCCTGGGGGCCTCCTGGAACCTCCTGGGGCCTCCTGGGGCTTTCTGGACCTTCTGGTACCCCAGACCCCGCCTCGGAGCCTCCTGGAGTTCTCCTGGGCCTGCTGAGGCCGCCTGGGGCCTCCTGGGGCCTCCTGGGGCTTCAGAACTACATGCACACACAGAGACACAAATCACGCCCAACACATCACACGCTAGACAAACATAACATACACACACAACACCGACAACACACAAAAAGCACGCACCACACAAAGCACACATCACACACACAACACTCACAATCCTGGGGCCTCCTGGAGCCTCTTCTGGTATCCAAGTCGGGCCTCCTGAGGCTTCCTGGGGGGCCCTGGTACACACATCGCAAGGTGTGGCAACCCCACTTGCGCTCGAGTGCGACTTCGCTGTTGCATGTCACTCCTGCTTCAAACGCCCCTTCAGCTTGTTGTATGAGCCTGGGCACACACGTGCCACTTGTATATATAGATGTGTGTATATATATATATATATATACATTCCCTTTTATATACTTTCACAATCCGGGCGGAACGCGAAAGGGTCCCCCCCCTCCAAAACCAGACTCCCGGGATCTGGGGCTTTGAGACCCTCTGGACGGGCCTCGAAGCCGCCCCCCGGGCCTCGCAGGGCGTTCTGCCAAGCCTTCCCAGCACACCTAAGGCGATCAGGGGGGCCATCGGAGACGTCCACGGGACCCCCAAGACAGCACAAGAGCGCTCCAAGAGTGACCGACGTGACCTCCAGATGGCCCAAGAGGCCTCCAGGACGGTCCCAAAGAGGCCTCCAAGAGCACTCCCAAGAAGGCCCCAAGAGGCAAAAATGGCAAACATCATTGATTTTCCGTTGGTTTTTGGTGAATTTTGGGGTTCTCCTCTTTTCGGCCGCCCGACGCTCTAAGACGGCGGTCTTCTGAGCGTCCGAAACCGCCTGGGAGGCTCCCAAATCGCCCCACAACCATCCGAAAGGGCTTCCGGGCAGTCCAAGAGAGCCCCAAAACGGCACAACACGGGTCCAAGATGGCCCTCAGAGAGCCCCATGGCGGCCCAAGATGGCCCCAAGACACCCTCCGAAGCAATCCAAATCGTGACCCGGTCGTTCAGGGAGACCGCGGTTGGAGGCAGGGTGGCCCGAGGAAGCCCCCAGAGGCCCCCAGAATACGCCCAGGAGGCCTTAAGAAGGCCTGAAACAATTTTTGTGAGGCCCCCAGAGGCTCTCCAAGGAGGAGCCTCCGCAAAAAAAAGCTGCGGAGAATGGGGAGAATGCGCAGGGTATGGCGAAAATGGAGAAAAAAAAGCATGGAGGATGGATAACGAATAACATTATTATAGAGGCGATGCCCGAAAAGGCAACAAAGAGTTATAGCTAAATTGTCGGCTTGACCTTCCTGCTACTCCGCCTGCACACCAAACTTCAAGGACCAAGGTTCATGGTGCGAAGCGCCAATGCAGTATTGTGTGTATATATATGTATATGTATATATATATATATATATATATATATATATACAAAACCCGCTCCCGCAGGCGACTGGCGACCAACCCGTGCCCATGCGGACCCCATGAGGGCCCTCCCCCCCCACACCTCGTGGGTATCGCGAGCACTGTGTATTGTTCCTCACCCTCCTGCGTTGGGTGCTCGTTTTGAATAAAAATGCGCGCGCGTATCCGCCTCCAGCCTCCCTCCTACTCTCCTCTTCTCTCCTGCCTCTCACCTCGCTCCTGCATGCGTGTCACCTTGCCTCCTGCATGGCCCTTCTGTTCTGGGGGGCTGCGATCTTCGAGAATGTCGCCAGTTTCGAAGGCTCCTGGAGGGTCCAGCGGAGTGACGTCTTACGCGGACCACGAGGAGACATCGCCATCCCTTGGGGGGCTGCGATCTGCGAAACTGTCGCCACTTTCGAGGGCTCCTGGGGGGTTCAGCGGAGTGACGTCTTACGCGGGCCACCAGGAGACTTCGCCATCCTTGGGGGCTGCAATCTGCTAGGCTGACGCAACTTTCGACGGCTCCTGGGGGTCCACCGGAATGGCGTCTCTTACGTGGACCACCAGGAGACATAGCCATCCATGGGGGGCTGCGATGCGCGAAAGTTCTGCCACTTTCGAAAGCTCTTGGGGGGTCCAGCGGAGTGACGTCTCACGCGGACCACCAGGAGACATAGCCATCCCTGGGGGGGCCGCGATCTGCGAAACTGTCGCCGCAACTTTCGAAGGCTTCTGGGGGGTCCAACGGACTGACGTCTTACGCGGACCACCAGGAGACCTCGCCACCCCTGGGGTCCACCGGCCTGGCCATCTCCCATGCCGAAAACCTGGCGTCCACGGCCTGCCAGGGCCGCGGCATCGCGGTGTCATTGTCGGCGCCGGGTGCGAAGATAAGAAGAGAATGGGTGACGTCTGGCTGCGTTTCTACGTGATGCTGTCCAAGGCCCCCCCCGCGTGAGCGCATCCCATGTAGCTTGCACAACATATAACGGCGCCTGCATTGTCATTGTCCTGATAAGTTTTGACCAACTCCTCTTGTCACTTGATGAAAGCAGGTTGGGTGCGTCACAGGGTAATTCTTGACAGGGGCGGCGGGGATGCCAGTATATTGCCTGCTGCACGCAGGGCGACCATTCTTCTTGTCGAAACACAATACAAAGTGCACTTCGCGGCTAAATCTGCGCGGCCACCCCGCGATCAGTGTCCATGGTTTTTGACAAGGATTGCGGGGGGTGCTGGCACCCTGATGGCCACCCCGCCGCGATTGCGCTTTGCTTTTCGACATGGATGGTGGGGGACGACATGTTTTCCCGTGTGTGCTGTCACGTGCGCGGGCGCACCTAGCACACTCCACGCGTGCCCCGAAGATGGCGCACCTGGCGCGGCTGGAGCATGCGGCACACATGGCGCATCTGGCGCACCAGGCGTGCCTGGTACGCTTGGGCCCCAGGGGCTCCTGGCGCACCTGGCGCGCCTAGCACGCGTGGCGCACCTCGCAAAGTGTCGAGAGTGGGGCCTGTTTTGGTTCTCAGTAGCTGCCCATCTAGAGACGACCGCTGAACATGCCGAGGCCCGTGTGTTTGTTTATCCGTGTTAGAAGGAAGGGCGGGTGGGAGTGAGCGAAACGGCGCGCAACAAGTGACCCCTCCCCCTACCCCCTACCCCTGGACCTGGACGGGGCCCGCCGCGGGTAGTTGGAGTGTCCGAGACGGCATCGGCTAGAAAACAAGCATCATTGATTTTACACAGGTTTTGACAGATTTGGGCCTCCTTGGGGACAATGCTAATTGAGTCCCCTCCCCTTCTTTGATCGATCTCCTCCTAGGCGGCCCCATGATGGCCCCGAGGCTCCCAAAAGGGCACCAAGAGGGCCCATGAGGCGCCCAGGCAGCCAAGAGGCCCCCAGGATGTCTTCATAAGGCCCCCAAGAGACCCCCAAGAGGTCCCAAGATGCTCCCAAGACGCTCCAAGAGGCCCGCAGGATTGCCGGAGGCCCTCAAGACGCCCCAAGAGGACTCCAACAAATTCTCAAGAGGCATCCGACGAGACTCCGAGAGGCATCCAGAAGGCTTCTGGCCATTGTGCTCGCCCTCCTCCTTCTCCTCCTCCTCCTCCTCCTCTTCGTCCGCCTGATCCACGTCCTCCCTCCTCCCTTCTCGCCATCCCCCTCCTCCGACTCCTCCTCCTCCATCCTCCCCGTCTTGGGTTATGACGGCTGCCCAGCCTCTCATTCCGTTGCATGCTATCAGGGCAACTCGCCTGGGCATCGTTTCGGGATGGACTAGTGGGGGTCACGCGAAGCGTTTAGGATCTTGGCCTCTTGGGGATCTTTGGAGCAGTACTTGACCATTTGGAGGCATCTTGAAGCCTTTTTGGGAGTGTACGCAGGACACCGTGGAACCTGCCACCCGTGGACGCCGACTCGAATTAACCTCCTGGAGCTCCCCTGTCGTCCCTCGGGGCGCTCCCGGGGCGCTCCCGGGGGACACGAAGACCGCCCCTGGGAATTCCGGCTCGCACGAGCGACTGGCGGCCCACCTCCGCCCAGGAGGGCGGTGCAGCTCGCGCGTGGGAGCAGGCCGTCAAAGGCCGGCCCAGATGCTGAAGGCATTCCGTGCCGGGGCCGCCTCCTCTCCTTCCTCCTCCTCCCTCCTCCTCCTCCTCCTCCTCCTCCTCCTCCTCCTCCTCCTCCTCCTCCTCCTCGGAATAACTTTAGTGCGACCGCCGAGCCGCATTTTTCGGTCTAACCCCTGCTCACGCACCGTCCGGTGCAAGGATTACCTGACCTGACCTGTGACCATGAACGCCTGGGGCCCGCCTGGGGTACTTTTCTGACTGGGACCCCCAGAGAGGCCCCCAGTGAGCCTGCTTTCTTAGACTCTGGCAAAATTACTTGCAAGCCCCTGAAGCAGGCCTTAAACTGCTTGACGTGCGTAAATCACGCAAGCCGAAAAGCTCTTGCACGCTCGTATTCGATTGAAGAGGGGCAAAGGGGGGGGGGAGGGGGGCGAACGCCATGCAAATAAACTTGCCTGAATCTAAACAAAAACAGGCTCAAACCTGGAGATCGACCATTTCCTGGGCCCGATCCGCGAGCGCGCTGCGGGTGGCGCAGGTCCCCAAAGCAACGGCTACTGGGGAAACCAAGCGGTACTGATACCGCCACTCCCCGGACCTCCCTCGGGGTGCGTTCTGACCAACATTTCGAGGCGAACCCAGCGGTGGCGACGAAGGCCTCCCAGGAGGCCCCTACGGGCGAAGACGAGGGAAGGGCAGCTGTGTGGCTGCCTTCTCCTCCCCTGAGCTACTGTCCCGATTCCACTTTTGGGGTGTAGTCCTTCCGCCTTCACGCCATCTCCGAATCTAGAGAGCAGACAACCCACGCTCATAACAATCACCCCGACACGCGAAGCCGTTCAGTAAACGCACCCAAAGAAGGAATCGAACAGGGAAGGGCTGTTGTCGGGCATGGACAGAACCCCCTCTAGTAAAACGTGGTTTAATGAAAACGACCTCGGGCCCAAACCTGGCGGGCGCAAGCCTGGAAAATGACGGCCACGGCGCCCTCTCGAGAACCGAACACGGACAGTTCACTACTCGACGTGTCAGGGTGGGGGTTCCGTCCGCCCCCGATGTTCAGCAAACGCCCCAGGCCGTGTCGTAAGCGCCAGTCATCTTTAGGTCGGGCATGTCCCCCATACGGGGGGGATTCTCGACGAAACGTCAAAATACCCCCCGAGTGCTCAAACATGAGCCAACAATGCCCCCAAAACATGGTCCCCAGACCATTTTTTGACTGTTTTGAAAACTCCTCCTGCAGAGGGAGGGGGAGAAGGAGGAGGAGGAGGAGGAGGAGGAGGAGGAGGAGGAGGAGGAGGAGGAGGAGGAGGAGGGGGAAAATTCAAGCTACCCCCCGAATGCTCAGACATGAGCAGGCACTGCCCCCCCAAAATGAACCAGCGGGGCCTCGCGGGAAATAGGGGGGCCCCGGACCTCGGGGCCTTCCCCGAAGGCCCGCCTCGCCCTGCCAACCTCGGGGGCCCGTGGAGGGCCAGAGGCGCCCGAAAGAGGCCTACTCCAGATTTCGTAATAAAGGGAGGGGGGTCTCATTTCGGGGGGGTCTCTTCCCGGCTATCTTGGAGGGCCTGGGGGGTCTGGGGACGATGTTTTGGAGGGTTCTCCCACGGGGGAGGTCTGAAATGGCTTGTCTTGGAGGGTCCAGACCCCCTCCCTTTTATTACGAAATCTGGAGTATCCTCAAGCCCAGTCTATTCTGAGCACATCCTCAGGGCGGAGGGCTCAGGGTGAAATCCACCATGGGCTTTTGCACCTCGACAATCAGTCCGTCTTGTGATTCACCCTTTGCAGATGCAGGCCTCGAAAATCCATCGGAACGGCATCTCGGACTTCACCCGTTGCCCTCCACCCAAAGAAAATGCTCGGCTATTTTATGACTCCTCTGAACATTCCCCCTGCAGAGGGACAGGCCCAACCGAAAGTCATCGGGTCCGGGCGGTGTTGGGCAGCGCTTACCCGACCCCTCTCCGCAGGGGCACGGTCTGGGCCCCCACAGGGCGGACGCGGCCCCCCTTATATGGGGACACGCGGGCACTCGCCTGCGGGCTTCGAGGGCTGCATCCCCAGCTGCGGTGCCGAGGTGGTGGGGGTCTGGATGGGGATGGGGATGGGGATGAGGATGGGATGGGGTCTGGATGGGGATGGGGATGGGGATGGGAATGAGGATGGGATGGGGTCTGGATGGGGATGGGGATGGGGATGGGGATGGGATGGGGTCTGGATGGGGATGGGGACGGGGACGGGGATGGGATGGGGTCTGGATGGGGATGGGGATGGGGATGGGGATGGGATGGGGTCTGGATGGGGATGGGGATGGGGATGGGGATGGGGATGGGGGTCGGCGCGACGACACTGAGGCTTTTTCTCCCTTGAGACTCACCCTCTGGCTTTCTGATGCTCCAACCTAACTTTAGCCTGAATCACCAGAGAGAATTCCGAGCACCAAGAAAGTACCGAAGCTCGAGGGTTTTCACGTCTCGGGCCCTGGGAGACACTCGTCCGACACTGTTTCGACACGCTTTGGACACTTCTCCGGGTGCCCGAGGTTGCCTCTGGGATGTGGTCCTCAAGTGAGATGGGAGCAACATAACCTTAGGTCGGGCATGTCCCCCTACAGGCGGATTTCGGACGAAAAATGCAACATAGACAAAGCACGCAAACCATACAAAAGACAAGTCAGACATCGTACCCAGACTTTTTTTTTTTTTTTGACTATTCCCCCTGTAGAGGGACAGGCCCGACTTAACCTCGAGGCTCACCCTCTGGCTGTGCGGGGCGGAGGGGCGGCGGAGCACGCCGTGCCGCCGGTGGCGCCGGGGGGGGCCGTCTCGGGCGAGCGGGGCGGCCTTGCGAGGAGGCCCCCGGGGGGGGGCTTCCCCGGAGGGCACTTTCGGCAGGTGGACCTCTCGAGCTCTGCGCCGCCTCTGGCGGTGCGCGCTGCGAGCAGGAGCGCGGCAACGCCACGAGGAGGCGCGGCATCGACGGTGCAGCTCCGCACAGGTGACACAGGTTGCAGAGCAGGAGGATAGCCAAGCCCCAGGAGAGCGAGGCATTGACAGTGGCTTACAAGTGGGCTCCTCGACTGCAAGAGGGCTTCTGAGGATGGTTGGCCAGACTTCCACCACCAGTACCATGGGCAGGACGGGGGAAAAGGGAGGATCGGGAGGTCCTCCTCCCTCCCCTCCTCCTCCTCCTCCTCCTCCTCCTCCTCCTCCTCCTCATCCTACCTATAGTAGTGGTGGTGGAATATCGGCCCATCAGAGGAAGCCTGCCGCCCTCTCAGAAGCCCACCCCTCGTGCGCCCCCCTTTCCGTGCCACCAAACTACCGGTGCCCACAAGGTTTTCCAGGGCCGACCAGAGACCTGAGCACAAGAACTTGGCAGGTCAACTGGAACCTGAAACGCTGGAGCGAGCCGCTTGCGCCCACACGTCGCCAACGTGCTCCCCTGAAGTATCCGCTCTTCCTTTCCCCGAGGCACGAAATGGAGTAACCTTAGGTCCGTTCGAGCTCTCTGTGTCGGACACTGCAAACGCTCTTTTGAAGGCCTCGGGAGCGTGGTTGGGATTCCATACTTCTCACATGGCCTCAGACGGTCTCATGGCCCGCTCTGGAGCCATCTGGGCGCATCTTGGGCCGCCTTGGAGGCCCTGCGGGCCGACTCAAGAAGAAGCCCAAATCATCGAACAAACACCTGTTTCCAATCGTTTCGTGACCCTCTCGCGGTTTCGGCCTGTGGAGCCTCCAAGACGGCTCACGAGGCCCCCAGATATCGCCCCAAGACGGGATCAGAGCCCCCAAAAGAGGGGCCCAAGTGGCCGCCAAGAGGGGCTCAGGGATAACGCGAACCATCGTGTGGAGCACTGGGCCCCAACGTCGCCTCCGAGATTACCAAGGAGGTCCCCAAGAGGCCGGCCCCCCCAAAGTGCCCCTAGTAGAAGAAGAACAACAAACATATAAACATACACTTTTGGCGCTCCGCGCGGATTTCTTGGACTCGCGCTGAACCCCGCTCCCTGGCGCGCGGAGCGCGCCGGGGGCGGCGCCGGAGGCGCCGCCGGGGGGGCCAGGCGCGGATCCAAGAAATCCGCGCGGAGCACCAACAGTTTATGTTCATGTGGTTTTTTCTTCTTCGACCTAGGTAACCCCCAGGAGGTTTCCAAGAGGCCTCCCAGAGGCCCCCACAAAAACCCTCTCGAAAGAGACCTCCAGAGAGGCCTCCTGTCCACGATCTCCGGGCCCAGTGGCAGGTTGGGTCGGAGGCCACCGACTATTTTGAGGTCGGGCGTGTCCCCCAGGCGGAGTTTGGGCGAAAAATTAAACATGCGCCACACATATTCAAAGCATGGAAAAATACTCAAACAATAATCGCCCGACTTTTTTTGTTTTTTGAATATTCCTCCTGTAGAGGGACGTGCCCGGCTTAAGATTACTTCAAAACAGCACGTGCACGTCAGGTTCGCGCCGTGCCGACTTCGGCGTTAGCTTCTGACACCGCGGGGACTGTTCAACCTTGAACGATCGGCCGTGTCCGAAACGTCCAAACCGTTCCGCATCGAACGATTCTGGGTCGCCCGCGGCGTTTTTAAGCTGAACGCCGCTGGCAGGGTCGCCGCCGGCCGACACGCCACGAACCTACCGCACCACGTCGGTCTGCGCACCGGGCGCCGCAGAACAAGCTTCGGGAGGTGACGCGTGCGCCGCGCGCCGTGGTGCCGCGGGCTCCTGCGGCTGCTGGGTCAGGCTCTCGAACCTCCTCGTATGTTGAAGGGGCCCCAGGACACACACACATGAGCACACACACAAATAAGCATGTACCCCATATGTTCCTATACTTTTGGGGTGTTTGCCTTCCCCCCCACCTCCCATAGTTTTCCATATCTTCCTGAGAATCGGCGATTCATTGTGTCTGTGTGTTTTTTCCCCTCCTGATATGTGCCCACGCGCCACGCCCTTAGTGAAAACGGCCTGGGACCGAAACCGACGGACCTGGACCCGCAAACATAACGGCCGTGACACCCTCTCGCGAACCGAAAACGGCCAATTCACTCATCGACGCGTCAGGGTAGGAGGTCTTCAGGAGGGAAAGAAACACACAGACACAATTAATCGTCGATTCCCCGGGAAGTATGGGAAAATATGGGAAGTGTGGGGGAAGGCAAAAACTCAGAAAATATGGGAGCATATGGGGAATCTTTTTATTTGGGTGTATTTATTTGTGTGTCCTGGAGCCCCTTAAGGTCTGTCCACCTCCGATCGTCTGTGCCCACGCGCCACGCACCCGCAAACCGCGCCTGCGAGCTCCCGCCTTCACGTTCCGACCGCCACGGCCGCCCGCACCCAGGCCCGCCCGACCCACCACCATGGGCGCACCTGGGACTGAAGGGGCCCTGGGACACACCAAGAGATACACACAAGTAAACAGATTCCGCATCTTTTCCCATATCTTCTGGGTCTTTTGGTCTTCCCCCACGCTCCCCATATATCTTCCCCTATTTTCGGGGGGATCGACGCTTCATTGTGTCTCTGTGTGCGCCCCCCCCCCCCCCCCCCCCCTTAACCAGGACCCGCGCACACCCTGTGGGGCCGTTGGCCGCCTCGCGAGCCTGGCCTCCCCCGGCGCGGCGGCGGGAGCGCGCGGCCACGCGGCTGGCCCTCCGAGACCGCCCGCCGAGGCGGCCGCGCGCCCCTCCTCGAGCGGCGGCGGTGCGCCGCGAGCCGATCCCCGAGATCCGATGCCGTGGAGGAGGGCCGACGCCGCGAGCACAGCGCGACCGCTGCACTCGACCCCCCCCCCCTCTCGGCGGCACCCCTCGAGCCGGACCCGCCTCCGCGAAAGCCCCGCGGGCCCGAGGCGTGCGCCCGCCGGGAGCTGCCCACGACGACCGGGCCGCCGGGCCCCTGCCGCCCAGGCTGCGCCGCCAGTGCCGCGCAGGGCTCCAGGGTCGGAGCCCAGGGATCCGACGCCGTGGTCTCTTCCATGCGGGGCCCCCGGAAGTCTCGACCCACTCCCCAGGACCGGCTCTTCCTCCGGCGTCGGTTCTTGGCAGTCCCGGGGCCCGGCGAGGGCCGCCAGAGGCCGAACATCGAGGAAGACCTCCGTCCTGATCGTTGTCAAGATGTCGGAGGTCTGGGATCGAGCAGGGACCGACCGTCCCGGCATTCCTGTAGTCATACCACGACATGTTCTCGGAACCCAAACATGTTCCAATAACAAAAAACAAGGTTCTTAGAACACCAACCCGATGTGTGAAACCAAGACAGTCCCAACCAGAAACGCTCTAAGAACATCTCGTGGCAACCACAGAAAAAGGTTCTCAGAACATTGTTTGGTGGGGCTATATATGCGAGCCAGGACGCTTCGCCACTGCTTCATCTGGGAGGCGCCCGCCGGGTCTGTGCGCGGGGCCCGGCGGGGTCCCTCTCTGGGCTGGCCTCGGCCCCCAGGCCCGGCCCTCGCCCGGGCCCTGAGGGCCTCAAAGAACCAGCCTGGAATGGATCCGCCACGCGCAGCAGGAGGAGGAGGAGGAGGAGGAGGAGGAGGAGGAGGAGGAGGAGGAGGAGGAGGAGGAGGAGGAGGAGGAGGAGGAGAGGCCGCGCGCGCGGGGCCTGGCGGGCCCGGCCAGTGCAGGGGCCCGGCGCGGGAGCGCCAGCGCGCGGGCGACGGGCACGCGCGGGCCCCCCCCCCCCTGGCAGGGAGAGCTGGCGCGGCGGCCCTGCGCGCGGGGGCGCCCCGCGCGGCCGATGGGCCCGGCACGCCGCCTATAGGCAGCGCGGGAGCGCCTGCGCGGTGGCCCTGCGCGGGGAGCTCGCGCGCGAGGGGCTCGGCGCAGCCGAAGCGCCGCTCGCCCCCGTCGCTCGTGCGGCCGCACGTGCTGCCGGCTCCCGCCCGGGCCAGCCACGTCACGTCCAGTCGGCCCGCACCACACGGGCGCGCGAGAAGGATGCCAGGGTCTTGGGCGCCCATCTCGAAGCTTTTCGAGCGGGGTGCGGCCAACGAAGGTGGCCAAGGACGGGCCGAGGAGGCAAGGATGCAAGGAGGACCTTGGGAAACTTGCTCATCCATAACCATCGGTCAGAAGAAGTGGGTAGAAACATGTAGTAGGAAGGCGTTGGAAATATATTGGGTTCCGCCAGCCCCCTAGGGAGGACGGAAAGGGGAAGCCACTCGATCATTGAAGTAGGAAGGCGCTTGAAGTAGATTGGAATCCGGGAATCCAAAAATACCTACTTTCAACGACCGGTGAGTAACCCTGGGAGGACTGCTCATCCTCACCATGCGAATTGACCGTGCACGCATGGCGAGCTCCGTCCCCGCCCGTGTCGATCAGGACCCCGTCTGTCTGTCCACGCGGTGCGCCGCCTGCGGCCTCTGACTCGGATCGCCGAGGAGGGGGGCCGCGGAAAGGGGGGGAGCTGGCGCACCGTGGCCCGACGCACGTGCTGCGCGGACGAGTGGGGGGCCATGGGACCAGCCGAACCTAACACTCACTACTGGAGACGTACCCAAGCCCTTCTCCACGCGAGGAGAAGGAGGAGGAGAAGGAGGAGGAGGAGGAGGAGGAGGAGGAGGAGGAGGAGAAAGAGGAGGCGCGATAAGGAGGAGGAGGGGGGAAGAGGATGCGGGAGGTTCGCGCAATCAACCCTTCAAAAAGAGAGCCCAACCTAGGAGGGTCGGGAGTAATTGGCCGAGACGTGCCCAAACCCCTCTCCACGCGAGACGGCTATCCGTACAAACGCTCCATACAAAAGAACACATCGCGAGCTATGCACGATCTGCGCTGCCCTGCACTCCGCCGTGCCTCCCAGGAGCCCACGGAGGTAGCGACAATTGCGCTGTTCGCAGCCTCCCCACGGAACCGCGCTAGTCTAGGTCCGCATAGGGCCCCACTCCGCTGGACCTCCCATGAGCCAACGTAAGTGGCGACAATTGCGCAAGTGGCAGCTCCCCAAAGGGCTCCGAGGTGTCGCCTGGATGTGCGCGGCCCTCCACTCCGCTGGACCTCCTGGGAGCCCACGAAACCGGCGACAATTGCGCCATTGCCAGCCCCCCCAGGGAGCCGCGAGACCTCTGCTGGGGATGCAAACAACTCCGCTCCGCTGGACTTCACAGGAGTCCACGAACGCGGCGACGGTTTGCGCTGTTCGAAGCCCCCCCCACGGAGCCGCGCTAGTCTAGGACCGCATAAGACCCCCCACACTCCGCTGCACCTCCCAACAACCCACAAACGTGGCGACAATTGTGCAATTCGCAGACCGCCAAGGCGCCGCGAGATCTCGGCGAGGTGTGCTTGACACCCACGTCTGCTGGACCTCCTAGGAGCCCACGAAAGTGGCGACCCTTGCGCGATTGCCAGGCCCTCCAGGAGCCGCGAGTTCTCGGTGAGACGCGTGTGACACCCCACTCCGCCCTGCCTCCCAAGAGCCCACAAAAGCGGCGACAATTGCACAATTGCCAGCCCCCCAAGGCGCCGCGAGGTCTCGGCGAGGTGCGTGACACCCACTCCGCCTTGCCTCCCAGGAGCCCACGAACGCGGCGACATTTGTGCGGTTGCCAGCCCCGCGAGGTCTCGGCGAGGTGCGCATGGCACCCCACTCCGCTGGACCTCCCAGGGGCTCACGAACTCGGCGACAGTTGCGCAGTTCGCAGCCCCGCAAGGTGACGCGAGGAAGAGGAGGAGGAGGAGGAGGCGGAGGAGGAGGAGGAGGATCGCACGCCACTACGGGCGAGAGAAGAGGGAGAGGTCCGATTCGGTTCAGCGGAAGGAGGAAGAAGAGGAGGACGAGGAGGAGAGGAGAGGAGAGGAGGAGAGGAGAGGAGAGGAAGAGGAGGAAGATAAGTAACATGTAGGGAGAGGAAAAAGAGAAGAGGGACGGGGAAGAGCGGGAATAATACAGGGATGAGTCATCTCCTGCCGTAATTCCGACGCGAAGAAATCTGCGAGGATAAGGAGAACCCCCTTCCAGAGCTCCAAAGCGAGACGCACCAAAGCGCCTCGTTCTCGTCGAAACGCAACTGCTCGCACAACAGCCGCCGCGCGGAGTGGAAGTGGCTCTCATCAGGCCGACCAGCTATGCCTGTGTCGCCCCGGCCGTATTGATGCGAGGAGGGACGAGGGGAGGAAGAGAGGGGGAGGAAGGCAGTGGGGGGAGGGATGAAGGTAGGGAGGGAGGGGAGAAGGGAGGGAGGGAGCAGAGAAGGAGTAGGGGATGGGAGGACGGAAGAGAGGCGAGGAACCATCTCCGGTACGTTCACGCTTGGTACAGCCACCCTGCTCTCACTTTGGGACACCATTCTTAAACACATTTGTTCCACAGAACCATACGTACAACACCAGTTTTGAGCACGGCCAATCACGGCCATTCCCTTTCAAAGTGTTTGCAGCCACGTGTGGTACAAACACATTTCGTACTGCCACCCTGCACTAAAGAATGTACAATTGCATTTTGGCACACGCATCCACAATAAACTCGTTACAGCATGTGGCTACGGGGCTCCAGCGCAGAACATTGCTGCGCAGTCTAAGTGTACCAAGGATGATTGCCCCAACCACTGTGTGACTTGAAACAAACGTAACATTCCCACGAGTCCCAAGTAAGATCGCCGAATCTGGCTTCAGTGTATTGTGCCGCCAGCTAGCAACCACATTGAGAGAGCCACCTACGTTCGTACCAATACCTCCTAAACTAACTTGATATGGTCGTGCCAAGATCTGCCCACACTGGGTGGATGGAGCCCGTGCAAGTAGTGACCAAATCAGAAGTGAGTGCAATGCGCTAATGAGGACGTGTGATTCTGCCACAAGTAGCACGGTATCTGCACCACATGGTGTGCCGACTATGCTTCTACCAAGCGTGAGTGACATTGTTATCCAATGGTGTTGACGGCTCATGTGCGACGAGTGTAAGATGGCGCCCGAAGTTAATGTGCCAATCAAATGATTGAACGAACGGTTCCCGATTCCCTCTTGTGTTCCCTTCGCGAGCCTTCAGTATCTCCCGGGTCCCTACTGTCTTCCCACTGGGATCCTCGCTGGAGTAATGTTGCTCGACCTAAACTCTACAGCTCCCCCTCCTGTGGGGGTAGCAAACAATAGAAAAGGAATAATCAGGGAGAAACAAAAGGAGGGGAGAGGGAGGCGGGAGGACCGGATGAAACAGGCATGAATAGGGCGGGTAAAAAAGAGAGACAGGACAGCGAATAATGATGCTGATGCCGCTGCTGATGGCGAGGAATCTGTTGCTGCTAATGATGATGCTTACGACGAGGAGGAGGATGTGAGTGGGATAAGTAAGAAAGGCGGCGAGCTGGAGAGCTGGACATGCACTGCGGTGGTCGGGGAGGACAGGAGGGGAGGCCAGCAAAGGGTCACGGTTGGGGACTGGCTGTAATGAGGTGACGGACTCCACGCTCCCTGGGGCGGTGTCAAAAACCACGGGCCATCTCCAATCGCCCAATGGAAAGATAGAAGAGGGAAAAGCTATATACACATAAACTTTTGGCGCTCCGCGCGGACTCCAGGCGCGGATCCAAGAAACTCCGCGCGGAGTTTTCTCTTCTCCCAGAAGAGGAGGAGGGGGGGCGGCAGGAGCAGGCGGTACCGACGAAGGAAGAAGACGTGGAGCGCCACTTTCTGTTGCTCTCAGAATGACGCCCGTCCCTGGTCAGACGGCGAGCACCGTTTTTTTGGCTACTCGCAAGAGGACGCCTGTTCTCCGGGGCCCTCTTCTCGCCCCGCCCAGTCTTGGTTCATCGCCCCATACCCGCGCTGGCGCCGTGTGGATATCAGCCACTCCTAAGCTTAGGTCGGGCGTGTCCCTCTACAGGGGGATTTTGGACGAAAAATAAACCGTACCCCCAAAATACTCCCAAATAGTCAACAACAGAATAGAAGAATCGTCCCCAGACTATTCTTTGACTATTTTGAACATCCCCCCCTGTAGAGGGACAGGCCCGACGTAATCCTAAGCATCATTCCCAAACGATGCCGGCGCAAACTGCGACGATACACCGGCTCCCTCCACCCCCCCAGTCACGCCCGAGGTCGCCAGGAGGCACCTCCCTCCATGCCCTCAACGGCGCCGCGTCCTGATGGGGGGTGAGAGGTGAGAGTGGAGGCGCGGCCCTCGGGGGCGAGAAGAGAGGGTACAGCCGCCCCGGACGAGCCAGTTAGACCGGCAACACGCATGCAATCTTGAACCCCCGCTTTCAAATCCCCCCTTTCTCGCCCCACCCGAGATTGGCACGAGTGCATCGGGACGGACGGGAGAGGTCTGAAGTTGGCACGCCCTTGGGAGCCCAGGCTCTTCCCGCATGGCGCCCCGCAACCTCCTCCTGCTCGAGGGGGGATGGGGGTGGGAGGGAGAGGGATGAGGATGCGGAAGAAGGAGAGGACGAGAGGACGAGACAGGAGACGACGACCATGATATCGATGACGGCCGACGACGATGACGACGAAAACACACGGCGACGACGGCTGACGACCATGATGGCGGCCGACCGACGCCGCCGACGACGTAGCGGCGGCTGACTGGCCGACCAGAGGTCGCCGACCGACGACGACACAGACCCCGGATGTCTTGATTTTTCAGTCTGGGGTCCCCAGAGCTTCCGACCTCTCCTGGGGGACCGTTCTTGCAGTCCCCCATCGTTCTTTGACGGTCCCGGGGCTCGGCGAGGTTTTCCCGCAGGCCGAGCCCTGCGCTCGAAAACCCCGAACTGCTTCCTTCTATGCGTTCGAGGCCTGCAAGGGACGACGGCCACGCCGCAGCGGGCGAAGAACGGTACGAAACAGCCTTTTCCGCCGGCGGGGCGGGGACGCCTGTCCCCTGGGCGGCTGGAGAGTTTAGTTTATACTTAGGTCGGGCATGTCCTCCTACGGGCGGGTTTTGGGAGAGAAGTGCAGCAGGGTCACAAAATCATCCAAAAATTAGCCTGGCGAAGGACCCAACCATATGCAGTTGTGAGTAATGCTGGTGTGAGTACCGTCTTCGGTGGAGCTCCCTATGGGGCCACGAACCGTTTGAGGGGTGTGCCGAAATGGGTGTGGGGGCGGCATGCGAACGTTGCCACTGGGGCCTTCGGTGGAGCTCCTTATGGGGCCACGAAACGTGTGAGGGGTGCACCGAAGTTAGTGTGGGGGCGGCATGCGAACGCAGCCACTGGGGCCTTCGGTGGAGCTCCCTGTGGGGCCACGAAACGTGTGAGGGGTGTGCCGAAATTGGTGTGGGGGCGGCATGCGAACGCAGCCACTGGGGCCTTCGGTGGAGCTCCCTATGGTGCCACGAAACGTGTGAGGGGTGTGCCGAAATGGGTGTGGGGAGGCATGCGAACCAGCCACTGGGGCCTTCGGTGGAGCTCCCTATGGGGCCACGAAACGTGTGAGGGGTGTGCCGAAATGGGTGGTGGGGAGGCATGCGAACCCTGCCACTGGGGCCTTCGGTGGAGCTCCCTATGGGGCCACGAAACGTGTGAGGGGTGTGCCGAAATGGGTGGTGGGGAGGCATGCGAACCCAGCCACTGGGGCCTTCGGTGGAGCTCCCTATGGGGCCACGAAACGTGTGAGGGGTGTGCCGAAATGGGTGGTGGGGAGGCATGCGAACCCTGCCACTGGGGCCTTCGGTGGAGCTCCCTATGGGGCCACGAAACGTGTGAAATGGGTGGTGGGGGCATGTGGGGCCACGAAACGTGTGAGGGGTGTGCCGAATGGGTGGTGGGGAGGCATGCGAACCAGCCACTGGGGCCTTCGGTGGAGCTCCCTATGGGGCCACGAAACGTGTGAGGGGTGTGCCGAAATGGGTGGTGGGGAGGCATGCGAACGCCAGCCACTGGGGCCTTCGGTGCTCCCTATGGGGCCACGAAACGTGTGAGGGGTGTGCCCCGAAAACTGGGGCCTTCGGTGGAGCTCCCTATGGGGCCACGAAACGTGTGAGGGGTGTGCCATGGGGTGGGGAGGCATGCGAACCCTGCCACTGGGGCCTTCGGTGGAGCTCCCTATGGGGCCACCCGTGTGAGGGGTATGGGGCCACGACCCTGCCACTGGGGCCTTCGGTGGAGCTCCCTATGGGGCCACGTGAGGGGTGTGCCGAAATGGGTGGTGGGGAGGCATGCGAACCCTGCCACTGGGGCCTTCGGTGGAGCTCCCTATGGGGCCACGAAACGTGTGAGGGGTGTGCCGAAATGGGTGGTGGGGAGGCATGCGAACCCAGCCACTGGGGCCTTCGGTGGAGCTCCCTATGGGGCCACGAAACGTGTGAGGGGTGTGCCGAAATGGGTGGTGGGGAGGCATGCGAACCCTGCCACTGGGGCCTTCGGTGGAGCTCCCTATGGGGCCACGAAACGTGTGAGGGGTGTGCCGAAATCGATGATGATGATGATGATGATGATGATGATGATGATGATGATGATGATGATGATGATGATGATGATGATGATGATGATGATGATGATGATGATGATGATGATGATGATGATGATGGGAGGAGGGAGGGGGGGGGAGGAGGTGGAGGTGAGGAACGCGGGGCGCCGTCTCTTCAAAACGAGGACCCAACACCACAGGATGGTTGGGAATAATAAAAAAATCGTCCCCGGACTATGTTTTACTACTCTTGAGTATTCCGCCTGTCGAGGGACAGGCCCGACTTAGAAAACATATTCATCTTGTGATGATAGTTCTGTGTTCTTAATTCTTATTGATTAAATTATAGATCATCTCCAGGAAGATAGGTATCTTCTAATGAATTTATTCCCCTCTCTATGTCTCTACAAAATCCAAGGGGGTGGGACCCCCCCCTGGGCCGGACCTTCCGGAATCCCTGGCTTCTGGGGCTCCTGGGCGGCCCTGCCGAGGGTCCCATTAGACCTCCGGGCTTTTGGGAGTCCCTGCCAAGTCGTGCAAACGAGCCGGCGGTAGCCCCAAGAGGGTCCAACATGGCCTCCTGATGGACCAAGAGACCTTCCAAACGCCCAAGAGAGGTCAAAGAGGAACCCCCAAGTGGGCCTCCAAATCCCAAACCTGTGCGTTTCCGATAGGTTTTTGCATTATTTTGGCATTATCGTTTTTTCGTGCTACCGACGCCCCAGGAAGGCCCAAAAGGCCCCCAACATCGCCCCAGGACAACCCATGCATGACGGCCCGAGAAGGCTCCAAGACGGGCGAAGATGCCCCCACGATCCCCGAAGACGGCCCCAAGACGGACCTTCAGACCGCCACCAGGCGCGAGCCCCCCGGCCCTACCACGAAACTGCCAACAGGCGCCCAAACGCCCCAACCACGGTTCACGAGGTCCTCAACAAGACCGAACATCAACCAAAGGGGGCTCCAAATTATTTTCCCAACCAGCAACTTCGTTTCCGCGACGACCCCGAGACGCCTCCCCACAGACCAGACCCAAACACATCGAAGAGGCCTTTGACGTACGACCCCGCATTGGCGCCCTCGTCCAGCATTTCCACCAAATATGTCCGAATCCCAGTTTCGCGACGTTCCCTCCAGGCACGTGGGTAGGAGGAGGAGGAGGAGGAGGCGGACGAGGACGAGGAGGAGGAGGATGAGGGAGTAGGAGGATCGGGCAGTGCCAAGGGGGATCACCACTAAGGGCGGTCTCTACTTCCTTAGTGGACCGCAGAACACAGAAGGGGAAGAGGACATATTAGAGAAGGATAACGAATGGCATTATTATGAGGACGATGTCGGACAAGACGACGAGGAAATATCGCCATTTTGTATGCTTTACCTTCCTGCCCTTCCGCCGCGACTTCCGCCTGCATGCCAAACTTCAAAAACCAAGGTGCGTGGCGCGAAGCGCCAACGCAGTCTTGTATATATTATCATTTAAGATTGTGATTATGATTATGATTATTATTACTACTATTATTATTATCATTATCATCATTATTATTATGATTAGTACTTTTATTACACTTGTTATTACGATTATTATGATTATTATTATCATCCTCCTCATCATCCATCCTCCTCCTCCTCCTCATCCTCATCATTACTATTATTATTATTATTACTATTCGTATTAGTATTGGTAGTATTAGTATTCGTATGATTACTACGGCTATTATTACTATTATTACTATTATTATTAGTATTATCCTGATTATTACTACTACTACTACTACTACTACTACTACTACTACTACTACTACTACTACTACTACTACTACTACTACTACTACTACTATCTTATATTAGTTTAGATTACATTCTATTATATGTATATTATATATACATATTGCAAATCCTCGAGGTTGCGGACGTTCTGATTTTTGGTTCTCCTTCGCCCCCGAAACGACGCCGACGACGGCCGACGAGCCCCGCGGTGCCTGGGAGCCGCGCGCCCGCGTCGGCCTCGCGGCCGCCGGGCCGGAGCCTGCGCGCCTGCACCAGCGTGGCGCCGGCGGCGGGCCTCGCAGGCGACCGTGTGTCGTCATCAGCATCATCATCAGTGTCAGTATCAGCATCATCACCAGCCTTCTTAACACCATTATCACGGCCATCATCATCATCATCATCATCATCATCATCAGCATCATCATCATCAGCATCAGCATCAGCATCATCATCGTCATCGTCATCACCACCACCACCCTCATCGTACCCAACTCCCCTAAGGACCTCTGACTCACCTAAAGCCCCCTGGAGACCCTTCGGACCCCTGGGAGAGGGGAGACCCCTTCCCCCCCCCGACGCGCGGGACATCTTTTTGCTGCGGCCAAGCGTGGGGAAGCGCCGCCGAACGGCCACCCGAGGCCCGCCACGCGCGCGTGGCCGCGCGCTCTGGAGCGGCGGCGCGCGGGCGCTCTGCCCCCTTTGTCCCTGTCAGCCCAACATGCCCAGCCCTACCCTACCCAAAGCCGGGGCAGGCTAGAGCGTTTCGACACTGGGCAGAATGGGGGGGCCTGGGTGTTAGAAGTACCCCTGGCCCAAGGTACCCCCAGGATTTCTCGGGATGACCCAGACGGCCTCCGGGGCACCCCTCACGAGGCCCAGAGGGCCCCAGGGGCTCAAAAGTGGTGCGACAGGCTGGGGGCACCTTGGGCCAGGGGTACTTCCAGCAACACCAGAGGGGGAGAGGGGGGGGATCTGGCTCTGGACCCCTGCTTAGTGCGACTGTTTGCAGCAATGCGCCCATCATGGGGGAGGCTCCACCTGCTCGAAACGGGCGCCAAAAAACAGCTTAGATCTACTCCACGGGGGGGGGGCGGGGAGGGGGGGTAAAAGGGCCCGCGCCGATCGGCAAAACAACGAATAAGAAAAACGTTCAACAGGGAGAAGGGTCTTACGGCCCTCCTCCAGCGGGACAGTGCCGACGGGTTTTTTGTTGCGGCGCGCACAGGGAAGGGGATCTAGAAGCTTCCCCCCTCCCGCTGCCCCCCTCTGGGCATGGCCGACAAAAAAAAGGCCCCGTGTCGAGGGCCTGTGGCGGTAACGTGGTCGGGCCCCGCGGGGGGGGGTGCCCGGGCGCCGGACGTCGACGACGACGATAACGAGGACGAGGGCGAGAACGGGGGCGAGGACGGGGATGGCGACACGGACGACGCCGAGGACGAGGACGAGGACGATGAGGACGAGGACGACGAGGACAAGGACGGCGACGAGGACGATGATGACGACGACGAAGACGGCCGCCTCCGAAAGTCTCTGGAGGTCTCTGGAGACCTGAGGTGGTCGCCCGAAACCACTGGAGGCGTCTGGGGTGCCTTCGGGGCCCTCGGCGACGACGACGACGACGATGAAGACGACGATGAGAACGAGGACGACGACAGGGTCGAGACGAGGACGGGGACGAGGACGACGATGACGAGGACGACGATAACGATAACGATAACGACGACGACGGGGGCGACGAGGACGAGAACGACGGGTACGAGGACGGGGACGGGGACGACGATGCCGACGACCAGTAAAATGACGACAACGACAACGTCGACGACGGCACCCACGACGACGACAACATCGACGACGACAACGACGACAAGGACGAGGACGAGGACGGGGACGATGATGACGACGACGATGACGACTACGATAACGACGACGACGATAACGACGACGAGGACGAGAGCAAAGACGACGACAACGACAAGGACAAGGACGACGACAACGACGACGACAAGGACGAGGAGGGGGACGACGACGACGACCACGAGGACGAGAGAAGGGCGACGACGAAGAGGACGAAAACGATAAACGACGACGACGACGGCGACGATGACAAAGACGACTCCAGCGCCGACGACAGCCGCCTCTGAGGGGCTCCAGGGGCCTCATGAGGTTTCTGGAAGCCCCGAAGGGCGTCTGGAGGCTCTTCGATGCCCCCGGAAACGTCGACGATGAGAACGAGGGCGATGACGACGACGAGGACGAAGACGAGGAAGACGATGACGACGACAGCCGCCTCTGAAGGTCTGCAACGGTCTCTGGAGGTCTCAGGAGATCTCCGGAGGCCTCTGGAAGCGTCAGCAGGCCCTGCGAAACCCTCGGAAGTCACGACAACAACGACGATAATGACGACGAGGACCACGACCACGAGGAGGACGAAGACGGGGACGAGGACAAAGGCGACGATGACGATGACGACGTCCACGACCACGACGACGACGGCAACAACGACGACGACGACGACGACGACATCGACGACGACAACGACCACAACGACAACGACGAGGACGGGGACGATGACGACGACAACGACAGCGACGATGACGACGACAACGGCGAGGACGAGAGCAAGGACGACGACAACAATGACGAGGACGAGGATGACGACAACGACCACGACGACGAGGACGACGAGGGGGACGACGACGACGACGACGACGAGAAGCCGCGGAGGAGGATGGAGGGCCGAGTTGTGGAGGTACCGACGGAAACGGGACCTCAGGGTACGAAGCCCAGGGTGCCTCGGGCCCAAGCATCCCCCCGCGCTGCCGTTCCCAGGCGCCACTCGCTGGGCCAGCGAGGCCCCGCAAGACTTGCCAAAAAACAAACATGGGTGTTCGGGGCCCTCCACGTCGCATTTCACCACCGAATGCCCTTGAAACGGCCACGGCTTCCCAAACATCACCCCCGCCTCCACGCCCCCCACATCGATCGGCTCGGGCTCGGGCTCGGGCGGCGGCGGGGCAGGGGCGGCAAGCCTCCAGTCAAACCTCTCGCGGTTTCGGAGGGTTTCCTCGAGGGTCGCGGCGTCGCGATCGTCGGTGTCATATTCGAAGTCAAGGACAACATCCGAAGTGCCTACCACACCCTCAGTGTCTCAGGCCTCGTGGTCTCCTAGCCACGAGTGCACATGTCCTATTCATCTAACCAGTTTGACAGCAATATCTTCACAGGCTTCCGTGAAGAGGACCTTCCGGGGGGACCTTCCAGAGCAGGACCCCCTTTTTGGCCCATCGGTCCGCGAGACTGTTGCCAAGCCTGCACCACGCATCGAAAAAAGAGACATCTTGTGACATCGAAGAATGGGCCTTCACTTTTCTCGCGCTCGCACTGCGACCGTGCTTCAGCCACCAGCTCTCCCAACAATGTTTGCTGGGACTCATGAGGCCCAGCGCTTTCGAGGCGTTCCTGGCACAGCCTATGGACCCAACGCAACCCGAGAAGACTGTCAGGGACCCGTCGCTTGCAAGGCCGACTGAGAAACGCGACAACATGTGGAGCGCATGATCTTCCGCGTCCCTCGAGGACTGCGCCAAAGACCTTGCCAAGGGGACAGCACCATACATTCCACATCTGAACGAGCCATCGTCGTTACAGCTGATGATAGCCCATCCTGCGAGACGCAGGCCGCCATGCTGGGTAAAAATTGAGAAGCCGCCCGCCAACACCTCTCCCTCGAAGAGCCATCCCGGCATGCGCCCAACGAAGCGGATATGATCCTCCTCGGGGATATCTCGATCCTGAAAGTCATGCGACGGCGAGGGCAGGAGGCCCCTGGCAAAGTATTCACCGCGCTCCTCGCCCTCTCTGAGGGCAATCCGAGCCGCCTTGAGCAGCTCGGGCGGACAAAACCCTCTCCTGAGAAATTCCGTGCTAGGGCAATCGAAACAACGGTGCCAGAGGGTCCCACGGGCCCCGCATTTCACGCAAAACGGGTGGGTGGCTCTCCCTTTCGCGTGAAGCCTGCTCTGGCTCCAGTGGGCCCCGCAGTTGACAGACCTGAAGACGTTGACGTGCCTCTTGATCCACGGCTCTGAGTCTCTAGCCAGCGCCGAAACCACGGGCCCCCGGTGGAGCTCCGAAACCCAAGGACTCCCAAGCCTTCTCAGAGTTGTGGCATCAGAGGCGGCACAGGCAGAGGCAAGGACCGCCTGGCAGACAGCGCCAGGCGAAGAAAAGTCGAGGTCGATCTCGCGCTGGCGATGATCGAGCAACAGGCTGTGCCGAGCTAGTTGGCAGCCAGCTCCGGCGAGGCTAAGCGCAGCGGCCTGGCCTGGGTCAGTGCACATGTTCCACGGCTTGTCGACGTCCAGCAGCTGCGCGGCGTCAGCGTGAACCACTCTAACAACTTCTTGCTGGATGGGGCCCGTCTCGAACTTGGATGGACCACGCCTTGGCCACCTCAACATCATTGTCCACGAACGGGTCCCTGACCACTGCCCGCGGCATGGTGCGCACCCTGAAGGCCAGGTAGGTGCCAGGGGCCAGCCTGCCCTCGGCTCTGCGTGCGTGCACCCTGAGCTCGTTCAGCTTGCCGTCCGCGATGCTAGTGACCGCCGAGCCCCAACACGCCGCGGCGCTCGGTGCGCCACGGAAGATGTGGCACGTCTTGGCCACGCGGCTTGCAGCAGCTCGATCCTGCCTGCTGCTCTCTTGGCTCGGGCGAGCCTCTTGTCCTGCTCTGGCGCTCGCCTCCTGCTGCCGTCGCTGCCGTCGCCGCCAATGCATCTCGTGCCAGAGGCTCTGGCCAGGCCAAGGTCAGACCAGTGGCGGTCCAGCTCCTGAGCCAGCTCCGCACATGTGGCCATCCACCCCGTCTTGCCCCAGTTGATCCTGAGGCGCCTCTGCCTGGGCCCCTCGAAGAGGTCGTGAGCAGCTTGGGGCAGCTAGCGTCCCACCAGGCGAGCCGTGCCGATGCCTGGGGGAGGCTGTCGTCCACCGGGCTCTGGGCCCGCGCCAGCGGGCACCTGCTGACGACGCCGCGCAGCAGGGTGTAGGTCAGCAGCTTGGCGGCTCCAACCGCGCGCGAGCAGCCCGCTGCCGTGGCGCCGTTGGCCTCGATGGCGGGCCCGACCCCCTTGCCAAGCATCGCCCTACGCGGGGGGCGGTAGCTTGAGCAGAGGGCCCTGAACAGCACCATGGGGAACTCCGTCACGACCGCCCGGTCGTAGAGCTCGTCGTGGCTGATCATCTCGCAGCACTTCGTGAGTTCGATCGCCAGGGTGCTGGACGCCATGCCTGTCTTCCTCGCGAAGGCGGTCGCCATGTTGTGCACGAGCCCAGCCTTGTCGCAGGAGCGGTCGGCGGTGCCCCATTGGAAGGACTGGTCGATCCTGCACGCCCAAGCAGCAACAATAGGGTGGCGCAGCTTCGACCAGGCCCGAGTCCAGAGGCTGGCCGAGATGATGGGCCGCGCACCTCCAGGCGGGGGCTTCGGCCGGAAGACCACCAGCAACATCCACAGCGAGCATCGCGTCGGCTGCCTCTCCCAGGCTTCCACGATGTCCAAGAATGCCTGTCTGTAGTGGCGCGGCAGCCGCCGAAGCTGCCGCGGGCGCAGGCGGTCCCACCCAAGGCCTGTGACCTCCCCATAGGAGGCCAGCACGTAGTCCAGGGCGTCCATAGTGATGGGCGGGAGGTCCTGCCAAGCGCCACCTGCGCCGCGCGCCCAGAGCCGTGGGTCAGAACCCCCTTTGCCTGTCAGGGTGAACCCAGAGGTCCCCCCATTCCTTCATCGGCACCTTCATGGCGGCATCGCCTGCCGCCGGGGGGCCAGGGTCGCTCTCGTCGTCCTGGTGCGCTATCGCCGTCGACGGGATCAAGCTGCCGCCCTTGATGAAGCGGTATGCCTTCTGGCCTCATGACTTGGTGGCTGCCTCTTGTGCCCACTCTCTCCATTCATTACCGCGCTTGGACTTGCCCCTGCTCTGGATGGATGAGGCGCGGCCGTGGAGGTCGACCAGGAGGGCGTGGTAGCCGCGCACGTCCAGCTCCTGGAATGCGCGCGCAATGGCATGCTGGTCCCAGGCAGCAAGCTGCCCAATCATCGGCCACTCCGCCTTGTCGAACTCGAACGCGCGCACCATGTGGGCCCGGCGCTCGAAGCGGGAGTACCTGACCCAACCGTCGTCCAGCTGGTGTCCTCGGAGAGTGGCCGCCTTTCTGCAAGACGCTGGCAGGCCTGCCCACTTGCGGCACTCGGCGCTCGACGTCTCCTTCAGCGTGTCCTCCCACTCCTGGACCGCAGGGGCTGTCTCCACCTGCAGGCCTCCGTCTCTGGCCGCTCTGCTCTGCTTGTGACCTTCCAGCTGGTGTAGCCTGTCAAGGTAGCCCCCTAACATGGCGTGCCAGAACTTCGAGGCTTCCTCCACATCAGTGGGTCCAGCCCCCGAGCGCCACGGCCGGTCGTCTTCAGCGAGCTCGGGCGGCGCTGCCTGTGCAGGAGGTGGCAGGGCCAGCGGGTGCCGACTGGGGTAGACCGCCCTGGTGACCGTGGCTCTCTGGCGCAGGCCCTTCAGCTCGATGGCGGTCGGCGAGCGCGGCGAGATCGGGGCGTCGCTCAACGCCTTGACCGCGCCAACACGACTGGCAAGAGCCCCGGACACTATGGCGCAATCGCAATCGCGCTCGCCGCCAGTCGGACTCCGCGGACGCACGGGCACTCCTGAGGCCTGCTTGGCCCAGCTGGTCAAGTCGTCGGGCTCGATGTCCCAGTCCGCCAGGGTTGCCCACGGCCACTCAAGGCTGCCGACCCAAGACTGCAGGGCCTCAAGCGGCACGACGTTGTCGCCCGTGAACCCGATGCCGTCCACCATGTAGGCGGAGACGAAGAAGATCGGGAAGCACAGGCCCGCGCTGAGCTTCGCGGCTCGCGCCCGATGGGGCCGCGGCACACTGCGCTCCTTGGGCTTCTCCACGCTGGCCGCCGCCATCGCCGTGAGGGCTGCCGCTCCTCCAGAGCTGCCCAGGGGCCCTGGGCCCGTGTCCTGGGCCAGGCCTCCGAAGAACTCAAAGCCAGCACGCCTGGCCCAGGTCGCCGCCGACTTCAGCTTGGCGCCATGCTTGGCACGGTGCCCCTGCAAACCGACGACGTCGAACGTCAGCTTCTTGTCCCTGCTCCGGTCCAAGAAGGTCTGGCCGCTGGCCCACGAGTTGGTATTTGCCGACACAATCAAGAGCTTGTCGGGCGCCTTGTCAGCAGCGATGCACTGCTCACCGCCTGCGCCTGGGGCAGGGGGAACTCCTGCACCTCGAGCTGCGCTGGCCCTCGACCCACCGACGGAAGGTCGACGAGCACGGGTCTCCAGCCCACCTCGCCAAGGCCCAGCTCCGCCGCAGACCTGGGGCCCCTGCTTCCCCGCGCCCTCCTCCGAAGCGGACGCGGCTCTGCTAGGCCTGCCTCTCGCGCTCGCCTCCCCCGACGGCGACCTGGCAGCGCCGCGGCAGCGGCCCCGCGGGCGGCGCCCGCAGCGCGCCTGCCAGGCACCGAGCCGAACTCCTCCTCCGCCTCGGTCATGAAGCGCCCGTGCCGCGAGACCTGCTCCTCCCACTCCTGCGCGTCAGACTGGGCCAGCCTGCGCATGTTGGCGTGGTAGTTGGCGCGAGTGCGCCGCCGTGCGGCCCGCGCCTCCTCGCAGAAGTCCCGCGCCAACCTGAGAGTCTGACCGCGCCCATGTTGTCGACGCCTACCATCCGATCAGCCTCGGGCACGAGTGGCGCCCGCGTGCCGCGCGTCAGCAGGTCGGCCACGGTGGACACGCACAAGCGCAGCCAGTGCTCTCTATCTCCAGCTTCGTCGAGCACAGATACGTCCTGGAACCGGAACGTGGCGTGGGTCCTCAGCCCCCAGTCGAGCGTCATGCGCGCCGACGCGGCCGTTCGCCTCGCAAGGTCCTGGTCCTTCGCCTCCGCGATGCCTCCAGCAACTTTGCGACCCGCAGCAGCTCCGTGAGGACTAGGCCTGCCTTCGCGTGGCGACTTCTGCCGTCCCTCCGCATATTCCCGCTCGCAGGGTCCCTCGCGTGGGTCCAGGGGCTCGAGTGAACCCGGGCCCTGCGTGGGCTTCGTCTGCGAACGGGTCTCCAGCTTCTCAAGGACAGTGAGTGCGCCGCTCGACGCGGAAGCCGAAGTGCACGACCCCACCTGTGGTCTCCTTGTGCCATTGCCCTCTTCGTTGGCTCTCCAAGCCTGAGGAGTGCAACCTTGAGTGCTCCGCGTCTCTCCATGTCGGAGGAGAAGCACCTATCTGGGCGGCTCGCGGGGATATGGCGCCCCAGCCCAGGCCAATTCAAGTCGTGCGCGCTGGGCCGCCAGAACTTCCCGAGGTCCGCCAAACCTTGGCGCAGGCCTTCATGTCCGCGGTCAAACGCGCTGCCGTTTTGCTGCCACTGCTTGTGCGTCCAGGAACTCGGGGGCCACCCGCTTGAGCTTGTCGACGTCCTCGGGCTCGCCCAGATCGAAGGCTGGGCGGGGGCCTCCCAGCTTCTCCGCGTCAGCGGTCACCTGGTCGGCGAGGTCCTGGTCCACCTTGAAGTCGGGCGCCTCCACTCCCATGCCTCCGCTGGCTGCGCCGCCGCCTGCAGGGGCCCAGGGGCCGTCGGCAGCAGGGGCACCGCCAGTGCTGGGGGCTTCCTTGGCTGCAGCTGCAGCTCGCTCTGCGACCCGGAGCTTGTCCTTGGCCTTGGCGGCGACGGCGCGGGCGTCCGCGAGGCTCGCCTTGCCATCCTGCATGTCCTCGTTCTGGCCGAGGGCGTCGAGGGGCAGCGCCAGCTGGTCAAGGAGAGCGACCGTGCCCCCCTTGGCGCCCATGGCAGCCTCTGCGCACTTGGTCTTCTCGATCGCCTCCAGCTCCGCCAACTTGGCCTCGTGCTCGCGGAGCTGCCGCGCCGCGTCGTAGGCCTCTTGCGCAGCCGCCAGCTCCTGGGCTCGCTCCGCCACGCGTACCTTGGCCTTCTCCACCTGCTTGCTCTTGTCCGACTTCCACTGGGGCATCTGGGCCAGCGGCTTCGAGGCGATGTCGGCCACCTCCTGCTTGGGCGGAGCTGGTGCCACCGCGGAGAGCTGGCCTTCGGTGGGGCCGTCCTTGCCAGCCGCCACCAGCGCCTCGCTGGTGGCTTCCAGCAGCTCGGTGACGCTGAGGTCCACGACGGCCTTCGCCTCACTGCCGTTGCCTCCAGCTCCCTTGCAGCCGAAGTGGGACGACCAGTTCTTGGCTTTGTCCCACTGGCCACCGCGAGCTTGACCCTTCGGCTTGGCCTTGGCCTAACCTTGGGGCTTGGCGGCTCCTGCGGCGACTCCTCCACCAGCGCGCCACGGCGCAACTCCGAGGCTGAGGGGCTGGCAGGACTTGAGGGCGGCCAGAATGCTGGGCGGCGCCTTGGCCCCACACGCTCTGCACTCCGCCCGGATGATGTAGTCCGGGCAACCTCCGCACGTGCCCGTGCATTCCCACTGTACTGTCGTTGAGGCTCGGACCCCAGGCGCATCACGGCGCGATGCCATGGGCCAGCCGAGCTCGTCTCCGTGCCAGTTGGCTCGCAAGTACGAGCCGCTTTGAAGTGCGCGTTTGCAAACTCAGGGCCAAATGCCAGAGCCAGAACGGCTACGCCCGTGAGGTGAGCAGGGCGCCATAACTGGGGGGCCGGGACTCGGTACCCCGACACTCTCCCCTGTCGCTCATTACTGTTACGGGGGGGGGAGACCCCCCGTGACGGGCTTTCGGGTTCAATGAATAAGAAAACGACCTCCTGGGGGAGGGGAGGGGGAAATGAGTAATTGGTTAACTGGTGTCTCGGGCACAGACATTGGAAGTACGTTTGAGCCCTCGTTTTTGGACGTACTCGTTGGTCGAAGGTCCATGAAAGAGTCCTCGGCCCCGTGCGAAACCTGACCAGCAGAAGGTGAAAGGTGGTGGGGACCCATTCGGCCGCATGGACGACATGGAACCTAAACGGAACCACCGCGCGGGCACTAGGAATGATCCCGCGTTGGTGGGGCCCCGTTGGCACTTCGCGCGCTCACGGAGCGTGTCGGGACCATGGGTGGCTTGGGTACCTCTGGGGCGCCCAGTGGGCACGCGATTGCCATGGAGCCTGACGGAACCGTGGGATTCGCGTGTCCACGTTGGCGAATGTCGACGCCGTCCTCGAAAAAAAATCCTGATGAGGGGAACCCTGAGAGGAAGGAACAAAACAATTTCGCTCCGAACCGAGGGGGAAGGGGCACGCGTTCAAGAGCTAACCGTCTGACATCTCCGTCTCCCATTCCATCACCGCGGATTCGCCCCCGAACAATGCATGTGTCGTCCAAGAAGTTCAGACTTCCAAAACGTGACACGATGCATGGCCGAAGCACTCCTCCGACGCACTGGGAAAAACCGGCGTGCCGCCTCATCCGCTATCGTTTCGGGTCCGGCGGACTCCTCTAGCCTCTAGCCTTGCCTCGGGGCATGTTCCGGGGAGGGTTTCCTGGAACATGCCTCGGGCGTCTTGCGCTGGGGCCCAGCAGGGCCTCAGGGGTGGACTCGGCAGACCCATCCCAGGGGGAGAGGGTGAGGAAGGGACGGCGGGCTGAGGCAAGACGGCGAGGGGGACGAGGCGGGAAAAAGGCGAGGGGAGGACGGGGCCTCGAGCCTGGGGGAGGAGAGACACCCGGAGAGAGCGCAAAACGACGAGGTGCCTTACTGCCACAGCTTTCCACGAGTCTGCCGCCGCCGACTGCCAGGAGAGGGCGCCAACGGAAAACAACAACCGCCGCGCACAGCCGCCGGCTTATCACCGCCATCCACCATGACCGGCGGAGGGGGAGCGGAAGCATGGGCCAGGTGCGTCACTTCCACGGCCGTCCGCCTGCTCACCACCGCCCTGCGCCGGGTGAGCGCGCCATCCATGGCTTCCGCGGGTCCTCTTTTCGCCCGCCACCGATCTCTGCCCTGCCTGCAGAAAATGGTGGGCACCGTGGCCCATCCCTGTGCTGCGGAGCCTGGCAGAACCTGCACCCAGGAACGAGCACGGGGCCCCGGGTGTATTGGGGGGCGGGGGCATGACCTGCCCAAAACCACATGGAACCTGACAGGACCGTGGCGTGGGCAGGGTATGCTCCCCTGAAGGTTTAGGAGGCACAGCAGCGCCACACGAGTGACATGGAGGCCTGACGGAACACCATGGCACGGACGAAACTGGGCGACCCTGGGTGCACGGAGTGGACGGGATGCACGGCGACGCCACGTGAGTGACATGGAAGCCTGACGGAACACCATGGCACGGACGACGCCGGGCGACCCTTGGTGCACTGATGTGGCGGTTGGCATGTGACGCAAGAGCGTGATGGTTTACTGACATCGACAGGCGCCGTCGGCCAGCAGGGGACGAATCCCGCTCACGGCCCCGTGGGGGCAGCATGCGGCTTGTTGGAGTCCAGGCCGGCACTGCCGTGATCAGAGCGTGAGCCGGAGGGGGATGGGCGGAGCGCGCAGCTCACTGGCGAGCAAGCTGGCCAAGCTGTGAGCATCGGGGCACCGCTCGCGACTCCCGTCCTTGGAGTGTGCGCTGTCGGTCCACACGGGGCCACGGGCAAAGCGGCAAGGACCGAACCGACCGAAAGGCCAGACCGGGGGGACCGGCAGACGGACATGAGGAGGGCCCAGAGGAGAGACATAAAGAGGAAAAGGATGCAGAACAGGAGAGGAGGAGGAGGAGGAGGAGGAAGAGGAGGAAGAAGAGGAGGCGGAGGGGAGATAGGCGGAGGAGGAGGAGGCGGAGGAGGAGGGGGAGGAGGAGGAGGAGGAGGAGGAGGAGGAGGAGGGGGAGGAGGAGGAGGAGGAGGAGGAGGAGGAGGAGGAGGAGGAGGAGTCGCGAGCCAATAGAACGACGCGCCGAGTTCGGGGTTGGGACGGGGCAGAGCACCGAACGATATGAGGAGGAGGAGGAGGAGGAGTGAGAGGAGGAGGGAGGAGGTGAAAGCAACGATCTCTGATCCATGTCTGTACACCGTCAAGAAGGAGGATGAGGAGGATGATGAGGAGGAGGAAGATGATGATGATGATGATGAGGAGGAGGAGGAGGAGGGGCGAGGAGGAGGAAGAATAGTGATATTACCGATCGGACCACCCTACGGGTGATAAGGAGGTTGGGGGGGGAAGGGGGAGGCGGTCAATTTGCGATGACTCTGGGTTCTTTGGTGGTTTCTTCAACTTCTTTATTGTCGCTCACATGTGCCCCTCTATCTATCGACCTATGTATCTAGCTTTTTTTTGACAACCAGCTATCTCTATCAATGTATCAGTATATCAGTCTAGCTGTCAAGCAATAAATCAATACATCCAGCTACATGTTTGCGTATCTATGCATGTATGTTTCACTCTAGCTCTCTCTCTCTCTCTGTATAACTATTTCTGTATACTATATATTTATATATCTATATATGTCAGGTATCGATGCATATCTATATATATATATATATATATATATTATGCGTCTATCTCTCTATCTCTCTATGTATATTTCTCTATCGATATATCCATCTATGCATCAACCATCGGGGCAACCATCGGGACAACATCTATCAACATCTGTATATCTATCAACCATCGGGACAACCATAGGGACAACCATGTGGACAACCATGTGGACAACCATCGGGGCAACCATCGGGACAACCATCGGGACAACCGCAACCTTCGGGACAACCGATGGGACAACCGCCGGGACAACCGGGGGCCACGCCCGGCGTTCGGGAGGCGGCCCTTTTGGAAATAGATGGCCTCTAATATGGATGGAACTCGCTCAACTTCGCCTCGCACGCACGCGCGACACGAACCGAAACCGAAACCGATTTCCCAGTTGGGGTCACTTCCGTTCCAACCCCCCAACCTCCGATCTCACCAGCCCTTCGGGCTCAGGTGGTCTAACGAGCTACTTGTTTCCTCTTCTAAAAACCCTCTTCCCTTCGGGGAGGGGGTATTACCCTCCTCCTCCCCACTTCTGGAGGTTTCTTGGGGGGGTTCGCGAGGCGGCAGGGGGTCCTCTTTCGCCCAAGGTGGCTCGAAGAGCGCTTCCGATGCTCCTCGATGGCCTCCAAGGCGGCTCAGGATAGCCGAAGATGGTTCAATACAGCTTCCAACGTAGCTCCAAGAGGCCCGACGAGGACCCCAAGACGGTTCCAAGTGCTCTCGGAGCCCCCTCAGGACGCTCCGAGAAGTCACTTCAAACACCTGCGTAAGGAAAACCAATGAGTTGATCCTTCCTGCCTTTTCGCTTCCGATGCGCTTTCGAGGCCTCGAGAATGTCCCAAGATGGCCCAACAGAGCCCCAAGAGGGACCCAAGAGGCCCCCCGAACGGCCCCAAGAGTGTCCAAGATCAGCCCAAGAGCGCCCCCAAGAAGCTATTTTGATGGCCCCGGGCGACTTTGGGACACCGCCCCCCTTTTGATCGATGGCCTCCAAGATGAACCTGGGAGGCACTCCAGGGCTCCCAAGGGACTCCAAGGAGGGCCCCAAGAGGGTCCTCCAAATGCTCCAAGAGGGCCCTAAGATCCCCCACAGAGAGTCTCAAGAGGGCTCCGAGAGGCGATTTTGATGGCTCTGTCCTCGTCCTTGTTGTCCTTCTCCTCCTCCTCCTCCTCCTCCTCCTCCTCCTCCTCCTCCTCCTCCTCCTCCTCCCCTCTTCATCCTCGTTCTCATCCTTGCCTTCGTCGTCTTCCCTTTCCTCTTCCTCCTCTTCCTCGTCGTCGTGGTCGTCGTCGTCGTCGTCATTGTCGTCGTGTCGTCGTAGTCGTCGTCCTCCTCCTCCTCCTCCTCCTCCTCCTCCTTCCCTCGCCCCCACGCGAGCCTCAGGGATAGCCCGAAGAGGCCCTCCAAGGCCACTCCCTTACTCCAAGAGATCTCTCAGTTCAACCTGGCTGCCCGCTTTGTTCCACTATCTGTGTCTCTTCGTCCCTGTCCCCGTCATCATGGGCAGGTTTTCTGAATAGGCTGGTGGGGATGTGCGAAACGTGAAGAATAATGAGACGGACGACGAGGTAGATAGCAGCCGGAGGACAAAAATGGAGTTAGAGACGGAAGAGGGGGTGGACTAGGGATTATAGATGTCCCTCGGTGTGCTCCTGCTACCTCCTCGATTCTCCAGCCTCTCTCCCCCCCTCTCCCCCTCTTCACCCTCTCCATCCCCCCCTTCTCCTTGCCCCCCCCCCATCTCCTCTTCCCTGCTCCCGCCTTCCTCACCTTTTCTTCCCCCCCCTCTCTCTCTATCACTCTTCCCGCCTCTCTGCTTCTGCTCTCACTCTCCTGCAATCGCCCAAAAGGGTTGCCCTCCTTTCGAGCACGACGACGGCGAGGTTCACAACGCGGGTCACCACGTCGTGGTTCATCACGCGTTCGCGAACCAGCATGGACTCCCCTCTGAGGAGCTCGTCGGAGAACTCCTCCGGGACGCGCGACCGACAGTGGTCGTGACGATCGCTGGCTCTCGAAGCCGACGGTCGTCGAGGCTGGGAAGGTCTCGCAATCTAAGCGTCGAGGGCGATGTCCGTGTTTGCCAGGGAGCTGGAACACGCACACACAGAACACACAAGACACAACACACACACAACCCACACAACACACAACACACGCACCACACACAACACACAGCACACACACACAACACACACAACACACAAACACAAACGACACACACACCACAAACAACACACACAATATTCACACAACACACAACACACAACACACACAACACATAACACATCACACAACGCACAACACACACACACACTCACGAACACGCACACGCGGACGCACACAAGCACACGCACACGCACACGCACAAACAAACACACACACACTTGACTGGGTGCACCAGGGCTGAACCTACATGCTATTTTTCGGTTTGCTCTAGTTTTGTGTTCCATTTTGCCCTACCAGTTTTCCTGCACCTCCCTGCCAAAAGCGACAACAAAAAGCACAGCCGAAATCCAGCAGAACAACGTTCAGGTCCAGCCCTGGGGTGCACCTGTGGCGCATCTGGAAGGCTTCCTGGTGGCGTGCCCTTCGCCCTCCACCACTGCTGGGCTCGATCGTGGATGGCCTCGCCCAAAGTCGGCGGCGAGCGCGGGGGGGAAGCGAGACGGAGAAGGCCCTCTCAGCAGGCTCGGAAGTCCCATGGCCTCGTGAGACGTCTCCTCCTCCTCCTCCTGGGCCTCCTCCTCCTCCTCCGCCTCCGCCTCCGCCTCCGCCTCCTCCTCCTCCCTTCACGATGTTCTTCCTTCCTCGAACCGGCGGCGAGCCCCGGGGGGCGGGAAAGAGAAGGGGCGGGCTTTCTCAGAAGGCTCGGAGGTCCCCTGGCCTCCTGAGTTTTCCGAGCCTTCCCGAAGACACAGACAACGCATCAGAAGGCGCGAGGGCTTCTGAGGAGCCCCGCCGCCTTCCGAGAAAGCCCTCTCCTTCCCACTTCCCCACCCCTCGCTCGCCGCCGATCGAACCCAGGACCCGCTGCCCTCACGGGCGAGCCCCCCCACCCCCTCAACCCACCGCCCTGCGAGCAACACCGCCGGCCACCCCCGCCGCGTGCCCCCCCTCCCTCCAGCACTTGGCGGCGGGGGCTCCCCCGCCGTGACGGCGCGGGCCGCGCCCGTGTTTTTGGGGCGACGCCGCCGTGGCCTCTCTCGCACGACGCGGGCCTCTCTCGGCCAGAGTCCCCTCCCATCCCAAGGACTTTTTTTCTGGACTCACCGCGTGTACAATACGTGCGCGCTGCTAATACGGCCCCTTACGTGGCCCATCCGCCACCCCCCCTCTCGGGGGCGCACAGACATGGATTAGCGTTCCTTGGAGTTGGCGCGCGGTCGCCGAGCCTATGGATCGGGGGAGAGGTGCCCTCCCCACCAATGCGGCCAAGGTGCCGCCTCGCTCGGCGTCGGAAATCCGCGATCTCCCATGGAAGCGGGACCCGTCGCCAACCCACGCCCCCTTGATCCATGTTTGCGATCGCCTGAACCCCCCTCCTCCCTCCTCCTCCTCGCAGGGCCTGGCGCCGTGGCCACCCGTGCGCGCACCCAGCAAGTCGGGACGGCCGCCGCAGCAGTGTTCCGCCCTCTTCGAGCAGGGCTCGCCGTCGGCGTCGCCGCCGATGGTGTCCGCTTGAGACAGGACGTCGCCTGCCCCACAGGGACCGCCGTCGGTTCCGATCGAGGCTTGCCGCTGGCCACTGCACTTCGGGCGTGCTGAATAGACGGCCTCCAGATGCTCCGCGAGCGAGTCCAGCATGGCCATCGCTCGGACGTCCATTCCGTGTGCTTTCTTCGGTTTCGTGCGTGGTTTTTTCGCCAAATGAGCAAGGATGGTCCTCGATGCTTCTCGCCGAGAAAAAATGCACACGTCCGAGCGATGCCAAGCAGCCGTCTGTGCTTCCAGCCGCCTACGCCTGCGGCCGCCAGGACTGCCCGCACACCTTTCGGAGCAGACGAGCTCTCTCGGTGCCCGAGGCCGCCCGCGCACTCCTCGGTGGTGCGTCGGGCGGGCGGCAGGTAGCGCGGGGTGGCCCGCATCTTGCCGTCGCTCGGACGTCCATTTCCTGAGCATGTTTCGGTTTCGCGCGTTTTTTTTGCTCGATGGTCCAGGATGGTCCTCGATGCTTCTCGCCGAGAAAAAATGCACACGTCCGAGCGATGCCGAGGCACGGGGGGTGGAGACACGGGCCCCACTAACAGGGGCACTCTGGGGCCCCTCCTGGGCCCCTGCTGGCCCCACAAGGGGGCCGAAAGCGCCCCTCTGAGGCCCTTCTCCTCGCCCCCCCAATTTGGGCCGCCCCCCGTCACCGCCCGCCCGACGGAGGCCACCCCCGCGCACTCCTCGTGGCGTGGGCCCTCTGCGCCCGAGGCCTCCCCCCCGCGCTCCTCCTCCTCCTCCGCGGCCGCCCTCCCTGGGGCTCCCTCCCCGCTTCGCGCTCTCGCGCTCTGCGAAGCGCGGATAACTTTCGCGCTCTCGCGACCCGCCTCCCCCAAGGAAGAATAAGGAGGAGGACGAGGGGGGAGGGGGAGAAGGAACGACGACCGCGAAGCGCGAACAACTTCGCGCCCTCGCGGGAGCCCTTGCCTCCCCTCCCTCTCCTGCCCAGTGAGCCCCCCCCCCCCCGCCCGGCGCGGGGCCCGCCGGCCTCCGATCGGCCCGAGCGCTCGCACTCCGCCGCCGTGAGGGCGAGCGCGCCGGCGCCCGCCCTCGCTGCTGCCCGGGCCGAGGCTCCCTTCGGAGGGCACCGACTATACACCAACACCGATCCTGGCCCAGGATCACCCTGGGCCCAGGATCGGTGTATGTGCCTTCTTGCGCAAGGCAGGAGGGTGTATGCACCGATCCTGGGCCCAGGGTGATCCTGGGCCAGGATCGGTGCTGGTGTATAGTTGGCGCCCTCCTATCCCTGCCTCCTGGCACAGACCCGTGGCGCGAAGCCGCGATCCCTCGCACGAGGAACGGGCCCGCGCTCCCGAGGCCGCGCCCGCACGCGAACATGGCGGGTCCGCGCGCCCCGAAGCTTCCACGGAGGCCGAGGCAGGCCACCGGGGCCGCCAAGACGGCCTCGGAATGCCTTCGCGACGGCCCAAGGCGGCCCCAAGATGGCCCCAGGATGGCCTCAGTACGGCCCAAGAGGCCCCCGAGACGGTCCCAGAGAATCGCAAAAAAAAAATCCCAGCGCAGGGCCCGCAGAGGTCCCAAGCCTCGACCTCTGATGAGCTGCTGGAGGATTTCGGCGTCTTCATCTTTCTGGGATTCCTGCAGTTCAAGATGGCCCTAAAGGCCCCAAAGAGGGCCCCCCGATTGCCCAGTCGGACATAGGCCAGAAGAACATCCCTCAAGATCATGAAATCCTCCATCGGCCAAAGCGCAGAACATCTAAGGGTACCCTCCCCAGGATGCACCAAAACATCCAACAAGCACGAAGAACACTGGGGTACCCTCCCCCAACCGACCTCGATCTTATACCTGAGTCCGACTGTAACCTTTCAATCTGTCCGCAACACGGCTCCCAAAGAGCCCCAAGCTGGCTCAAGAGGGCCTCCGAGTGGACCCAAGACGGCCTGGGGCTCCAGGACGTCGGCCCAGGAGAGCCCCATGGCGGTCAAAGCTGGCCACACTACAGTAGGGGCCCGACCGCAAGACACCTTCCACGAGAAACCCGACCCTGAGACTCCAGGACGCCCCCTGATTTTTGGTGGGAACGCCACGCCTTTCATGGCAAATGCATCGAAA
>CAUYUJ010013869.1:392459-437934 GCA_963575745.1 Prorocentrum cordatum | reverse complement strand
CTCTCTCTCTCTTTCTCACTCTCTCTCTCTCTCTCTCTTTCTCTCTCTTTCTCTCTCCGACCCTCCCTCCCTCCCTCTCTCCCGCTCTCTCTCTTGATATACCTCGCCCTCCTTCTCACCCCCACCCGCGTTGCAACGCGCACCTCGGAAGTCAATCGTGCCGCGCGTCGGCCCCCCAGACCGCCACCCCAGAATCCCCCGCATTCAAACATTTACAGGGCTTGCAGAAGGAGGCAGCGGAACAAGTCTACAGGGCCCGCGCCCAGGGGCAGTTTACGGGGCCCAGACATCGAGGCATCCTTGGCCCGACCCCCCGGCCCCCGTCCGAGCGAACGCACAGACGATGCACCCTGTCGAGGCGACGGGCGAGGCGTCGGTGAACTAGGCGAGGGTCTTCGGATCAAGCAGTCGGGGGATCGGACCACACGAGGGGTCACCGAGAAAGCTTACGTAAAAAAACGCTTGTGTGTGTGTGTGTGTTACCCGCTCCTCGGTCCTCGTCCGCGGCGTACCTTCTCCTGTGCAAGCTCTTCGGCACCGCCGCCTGAGGCCCCGCCTTCTTGTGCCCTGTCTCCTTCATTAAAGCTGCGCGTAGCCCGCCTAGCTTTTAGCGGAAGAGGCTCGCTCTCGCCCTGCCGACGACCAAAAAGTGCGTTACCCGTTCCTGAAAAGATGTCGCATGGCTTCGTTGGTTAGCGTACTAGGCGGGGCTCTCTTCCAACTGATTGGGCACCATCGCGGCTGGCACAGGAAGGCTAAGTGTATAGTCCAAGTTGGGTTATCAATACTTCCTCTGAGCCAGATCCATTCGGTCACCAGGTCCTGTCCACCATCGCCCCTCATTGTTGTCTTGAGCGTCCCAGGTCCCCAATGTTGTTACGCATGTCGTATCTACTGTGGACTTGGACATGGATGCACACACCCAAACATGCGAGTTTGTACTTGTATAAGGGCTGCTTGTGACTGCTGGAGTAGCCGCAGATGTTTTTGTGGATGTGGAGATGGGCTCGGGCAATCAGCTGGAGGTGTGGCTATTGCTGTGAACGGTGGCACACACGCGGATGCGGATGTAGACTCGTGCGGATTTATGGGCCTGTGCGAGTGAAAGTGTGCGCGGAAGTTGAATATCTTCAACACCATCATCACCATCATCAACATCACCATCATCAGCATCAGTATCTTCAGTAGCATCATCGTCATACATACCAGCTTCATGTTCATCGTTGCGTCTTTGTGCTATACCCTCACAGCCCCCGCCCCCTGTCGGTGGCCATGCTGTCGTTCATGCAGTTTATCCTGACCTGCTTGGGAGGCCACCTCGGACTTTTTTGTGCACTCCCCTTCTTACCCTCTTTCGTACACCGCCTCCTTCCAATGTTCCTTCGAACGCCATGCTGATCGCCCTCCCTCCAGCCTTGGAGTTTCCATGTGCAGTCAGAGTGGTGGAGCCGTGGCCTGATTTATACCACCAAGCCACACCGAGAGATGCCAGACACCCGCTCTCATTTGTGCACTTCGTCGCACGCCCAGTTTGGTGTGGGCTGGCAGCGGGGACTCCCCGCAGATGAGATCAGCCTTTCTTGCCGTAGGCGGATCATCATGCCATAATGTTCTGGATGGTCGTGGCAGTTTTGGCAGGGATATCGTTCCGGCTTTCGGGCCACGTGCCGAATTGCATAGTGTCGGATAACAGAAGGATTGCAAAAAAACGAAGGATTGCAAAAAAACGAAGGATTGCAAAAAAACGAAGGATTGCAAAAAAACGAAGGATTGCAAAAAAACCCAGGATTGCAAAAAAACAAAAAAACCCAGCGCGACACCATCTGGGGAAAAGCTTTGTGTTGCGTGGGCGCACTGCTTGGCATGCTGCTTGGCAGATTGCTGGGCATTTTGCTCGGCATTTCACGGCACTGCTCGGCAGTTCACTGCATTGCCTGGCATTGCTTGGCCTTGCTTTGCATTGTGCGGCATTGTTGGGCATGTCTTGGCACTGCGCGACGAGGCAGCAAGGAACCATGTCCACGGCGCCTAGTAACTACGAATCAAGACCAAGGTATCAAGCAACCACGACCAAGGAGCCGAGGAACCAAGACCACGGAGCCAAGGAACCAAGGCCAAGGGTTTCGAGACCAGGGAACCCGAAGACGGCCTCTGTGAGGAAACAAAACAAAGGAGCCCGATGCAGGCCACTGTGATTACCAGCCTCGAACGTATCCCTATCCCTAAGATTGACACGCCAAAAGGCGATGACAATCTTAGGGATTCGCCCTCAAACAATAAGGGAACCCGTAATATTGACATCGTTCTGAGGAGGTGCCCAGCATAGGGATAGGGATATGTTCCCGGCTAGTAATGTGAGGGCACCGGAAGAAACCAGATCGATGGACCCGAGGAAGGCCACCGTAAGAGTTCGAAGCCTAGGACCCCCCAGGACGGTCGTTGCAGCAAGTAAGCAAGGCACGGGCACCCTGAGGAAGGCGGACCGGCCAGACCCCTCCACGCACGTTCCTCTTCATAACCAAGCAAGAACCCCACTAGGCGAAGCCTACGTGCGGAAAAACAGCATGGATGAACTTGGCGCGACCCCACTGGGGGAACGCTCTGTAAGCGACATTGCTTGGCATTGCTGTGCATTGCATTGCCTTCCGTGACATTGACTTGCTTTGCGTTGCTGTCCGTAGTTTGGCATTTGCAGGGCATTCGGGAAACCCGAGGAAGTCTTTTCTCAACACCGCGACGAGACGAGACCAAGGAACCCAGGGAGCCCGTGGAACGGCAACAAACCAAGGAACCTGGGAACCCGAGTGCGGCCTCCTTGAAGACAGTCAGGAGATCAGACTGAGGAACCCACGGAACCCAAGCAAGGCCTCGTCCAACATAGCTGGGAAACAAGACCAAGGAACCCGGGGAATTCGAGGAACGCCTCTTCAAAACAGTGAGGGGACGAGCCCAAGGAACCCAGGAAGCTGACCGCAGGGGACCGGGAAAACATGACCAAGGCACCTCAGGGGAAGCCCACGGCACCGCGTCCGGCACCCACACGAGCCTTCAGAAAGAAGTCAGCAGACCCTAAGGCAAAGCCGCATTGGGGAACCGAAGCCTTCGGAGGTCCGCTCGAATCTCTCGGGCCAGCGCCAGACCTCCCAAGCGGCGCCTCCCGCCCCGCCCCTGGAGCGCTGCGCTCGCGCGCGCTGCGCGCTCCTCCACCGCAGACCCAAGAGTTAAGTCGGGCATGTCCCTCTACAGGCGGAGTGTCCAAGAATAGTCCAAGAGTAGTCCGGGGACGATTCTTCTACTATGTTTTTTGTGTGCTCGTAAGTTTTCGTTCCAGATCCGCCCGACCTGACCCAAGAGACCCGCGCGCACCTCCGAACGTTCATGTCTGTGCCGCTCTGTGCATTCAGAGCGCGAATTACCTACCCCGCTTTCGCTTCCAGGCAAGACCAAGTCATACCACGCGCCTCCTCGCCAAGCGGCCTGACCAGTACAGGCCGCAGTTTGGCATCGTCTGGTATCTCTTGGAAGCGAGGGTGGTCAAAAGCGAGGTAGGTTTGTTTCCCCCCTGTGTATACCCTGCAATCTGGGGTGCAGGATGGGCCCTCGTCGCGGGGGCACCCTGCACTCTGGTCCGGGTGCGTGCGCCCTCGGCTCCTGCGCCGTTCCACGGGAGCCCCCAAACCAGGTGGTGAGATACCAGGTGGTGACTTGGAATCCCCAAAAAGTCACCCCCGGGTTTTGGGACGCGGGCTCACCGCCGGGTCTTGTGACTCCTGGGCCCACCAGCGTTCGGGACATCCTCGAACAAGCGCATGAGTCCCCAAACCGGGTGGTGACACCAAATCGCCCGAGACTCACCGCCAGGTGTTGTCACCACCACGTTTGGGGATTACCAAGTTCCACGAGTCGTGCATCCTTGAGCCGCATCAGTTATGACGAACGGACAACACGCACCCATACCCATAGGGGGGTCGTTGGGAGGAGGACTGGCCATGGGTATGGGTGCGGGTTGTCGGACCTTTGGGAACGCTCCCGCTCGAGCGGGGACCCCCATCCGACAACACGCACCCGTAGCCTTCTCCGATCCCCCTATGGGTATGGGTGTGTGTTGTTGGTTCGTCAAGTTAGGCATTCGATCATGGACCCCTGGTTGAACGCAACCGTCCAGCTTTCGCACCGGAGACCGCTTGAAACCGCCAAAGGTCGCCGAAGGCCATCAGGAAACCATGAAAGACCGCCGAAGACCGTCCGAAGACCGCAGAATACCACCGAAGACTGTCCAGGAACGACGGGTAACATGCCGCGCGAGAGGTGGTTCGGGCAGTTTCGCCTGAGACATCGTCGCGCTTTTGCAATCCGACATCCCGCGCGAGAGGTGGTCCCGCCCGTTTCGTCTGAGACGTCCTCGAAACTCTGTGCTCTGAGATGCCGCGCGCGAGGTGGTTTGGCCCGTTTCGCCTGAGACATCCTCGAAACTCTGAGCTCTGAGCTGTCGCGCAAGACGTGGTCCAGCCCATTTCGCCTGAGACATCCTCGCAACTCTGAACTTGGCGATGCCGCGCGCGATGTGGTCCAGCCCGTTTCGCTTGACTCCCTCGCAATCCTGAGCTGAGATGCCCTGCGCGAGGTGGTCCGGCCCTTCTCGCCTGAGACATCCTCGCAACTCTGAGCTCTGGGATGCCGTGCACGAGGTGGTCTGGCACGTTTCGCATAAGACATTCTCGCAACTCTGAGCTCCCAGATGCCGCGCAAGAGGTGGTCCAGCCTGGGGACCCAGAAGACCACATGTTACAGATCCCCCCTGGGACCCTGGGAGCCCCAGGGGGCCCCAGAGAGCTTCAGGAGGCCACAGGACGCCCAGGACAGGCCCCAGGGGTCCCAAGGAAATTCCTGGAGGCCCCAGGAGGCACCCTATCAGAAGGTGCCAAGTTAATACACATCTGGTGTCGATTCGTTGATTTTTCCTGCTCTTGTGGCCCCCCCTCCATTTTGGGGGGCCCCGACGGCCACATGTTACACATACCCCCTGGGAGCCCCAAGAGGCTTCAGGAAGCCACAGGTGGGGTCCAGGAGGACACAGGCGGCCCAGGAGAAAGCTCCAGGGGGTCCCCAGGAGGCCCCAGGAGGCCCCCCGCAACTCGGAGCTCTGAGACGCCGCGCTCGAGGTGGTCCGGCCCGTTTCGCCTGAGACTTCCTCGCAGCACGTTTCGCCCGAGACATCGTCGTCCGCAACTCTGGGGTCCGAGATGCCGCGCGCGAGGTGGTCCAGCCCGTTACGCTGGAGACATCCTCGCAACTCTGGGCTCCGAGATGCCGTTCGGGATGAAGAGGAGGTGGAGGATGAGGAGGAAGAGGAGGAGGAGGAGGAGGAGGAGGCATGTTCTAACATGCCATGCCAGCCCGCACTGGACGGGCACGCAATCGACCTTGGAAACCACAGTGGGTTTAAAAACCCTGTTTTGGGATTATGATACTGTACTCCAGCTATAATTCTATTATGCTTGATCTTTTCTGTTATGATTGAACTATTATGGGTTTTTCGTCGAGCATCCGCCTGTAGGGGGACATGCCCGACCTAAGCCTTGATCCACAGGGCCTCCAGAAGCTCAAAGCCCTCGGGGGGACATCGAGGGGGGAGGAGGCGACGGAAAGGGGGTGGGTAGGAGCGAGGGGAGACAGAGCTCAGGAGGAGGAGGAGCAGGAGGAGGAGGAGGAGGGAGAAGGATGGAGGAGGAGGAGAAAGGACGAGGTCAGGAGGAGGAGGAGGAGGAGGAGGAGGAGGAGGAGGAGGAGGAGGAGGATGAGAGGAGGAGGAGGGAGGAGGAGGAGGATAGGAGGAGGAGGAGGAGGAGGGGAGGAGGGGAGGAGGAGGAGGAGGAGGAGGAGGAGGAGGAGGAGGAGGAGGAGGAGGAGGAGGAGGAGGAGGAGGAGGAGGAGGAGGAGGAGGAGGAGGAGGAGGAGGAGGAGGAGGGGAGGAGGAGGAGGAGGAGAGGAGGAGGAGGAGGAGGAGGAGGAGGAGGAGGAGGAGGAGGAGGAGGAGGAGGAGGAGGAGGAGGTGGAGGAGGAGGAGGAGAGGAGGAGGAGGAGGAGGAGGAGGAGGAGGAGGGAAGGAGGAGGAGGAGGAGGAGGAGGAGGAGGAGGAGAGGAGGAGGAGGAGGAGGGGAGGAGGAGGAGGAGGGGAGGAGGAGGAGGAGAGGAGGAGGGAGGAGGAGGGAGGAGGAGGAGAGGAGGAGGAGGAGGAGAGGAGGAGGGAGGAGCAGGAGGGAGGAGGAGGAGGAGGAGGAGGAGGAGGAAGAGAAGGAGGAGGAGGAGGAGGAGGAGGAGGAGGAGGAGGAGGAGGAGGGACGACGAGGACCAGGAAGGAGGAAGAGGAGGAGGAGGAGGAGGAGGGAGGGGGAGGAGAAGGAGGAGGAGGAGGACCGACCCATCAGCTAGTGACTCCGCGGCCGGCCGCCCCTGGAGTCACCTAGCTTATACTAGTTCTGTCCCCCCCCAGGGCCGACCGGCCCTTAGGGGGGACGGCTACGTTCCAGGAGATGATTGCCGTCAGCGGGCCAATTTTCAGCAGGAAGAGGACCAGAAGCAGGAGGAGGATGACCAGTGCAAACCCAACGCTCCTCAACGATGTTGGAGTGATCCCTCCCTCCAAGCTCCCTCATAGGCCCCTACAAGGGTACATTTCCACTGATGGGAGTGCCGCGTTGGGAGACAACCCTTGGAAGATCCTGAAGCGTGCCCACAAACCATCCCCGTGATCCTAACGCCACGAATCAATGTGATTTTTTTGCGTTGTGACGATTATGAATCGCGCCAGAACGCCATTCCTGGGATTTTAACACAGCGAATCATCATAGCTGTTGTGTGCCCTGACAATCCAGACTCGTTCCAAAGGGCAGTTTCTGGTACGTTAACCATGGGCATCCCTAACATCCTGCAGAGTGTTGCACCGAATGCGCGTGGCGCTAAGGCGAGAGCCACCTTTCGAAAAGGACCCGCCTCAATCTGTGACGCGCTTGCATTTGTTTAAGGCGAGTGTGCAGCGCGCTCAATCGAGAGCCACATTGTGAGAGCGGCCCGCCCTCGATCTGTGAAACTCTTGCGTGTTTAGGACGAGTGCGCGCGGCGCTAGGGCGAGAGCCACATTTTGAAAAAGGCCCGCCCTCGGTCCGTGAAGTTATTACGGCTTGTTTTTGACGAGTGCGCGTGGCGCTAAGGCGAAAACCACATTTTGGAAAGGACGCGGCCTCAATCCGTACATCTCTTGCGAATTGTTTAAGACGAGTGTGCGCGGCGCTCAGGCGAGAGCCAACTTGTGAAAACCGCCCGCCCTTACGCTGTGAACCGTTTGCAAATTTCTGAGCCTCAGGATCATGCGTGGTAAGGAAAGTTCAGGCGAACCCCCCGATCCGCCCTTCCGACTGGCCTCGTGGTGCGACACGGAGGAGTAATTATATAGGGGCGTTCCACAAAAGGGTTTCCCTGTGACGATTGAAGGAGCTGCCATCTCTTTCGCGGCGGAAGGCGGCGGAAGGGCGGCGGAAGGTCGGCGGAAGTAAAACGAGGCCGCCTCAGCCGGCGGAAGCCGGCGGAGGGGCGGCGGAAGGCAGCGGGAGTGAAACATGCCTCCCTAAGAGATGAACACGTGTTTGGGTTCAGGGCTCCCAGAGTCCGCCACATGGGGAAGGAATGGAGGCGGAGGGGAGGGAAGACACGTCGTCGGGCCTCTTGGCTGCCTGCCGCTCCGGGAGGGCCGCTCAGGCGAAACGCCCGACCCGCCCTTCGACTGGCCTCGGGGTGCGACACGGAGGAGCTACTTATATGGGAACGACTGGAGGCGGAGGGGAGGGAAGACTTTCAGCGTCGGCGGCTAGGCAGAGGGCGACTGCGCTGGCGATGCATGGAGTGAACAGGGGTACCGTTGGGCCGACGGGTGCCCCCATGCAGGAGGAGGAGGGAGGAGGGACGCGGCCGAAGAAAAGTATGGACGGGGCGGGCGGCTCAAGCGGGGAGGGAAGACACACCGTCTGGCCTCCCGCGTGCCTGCCGCTCCGCGAGGGCCGCTGGAGCTGGCCCACGAGCTCGAGCGCGGGGGCGCCGCGGAGGTGCCGCATCCCGGGCCCCTGAAGCACGTGCTGCGGGCCTACAGCAAAGGCGACCAGGGGCTCCTGGGGGGTCCACCACCACCACTACCGTAGAAAGGAGAAGGAGGAGGAGGAGGAGGAGGAGGAGGAGGAGGCGAACGAGACGAGGAGGAGGAGGTGGAGGAGGAGGAGGAGGAGATGGACCTCCTCATCCTCCCTCCTTCCCCGTCCTACATATGGTAGTGGTGGTGGAAAATTTGCCCATCATCCACTTCTCACCTGAGATCTTGGCGTCGCAGTTTTGTTTACAACGGGCGTTTTCGCTCGCTCTCGGGCCCTGGGGTCCTCGCAGATCGATCAGGCTCGAAAAATGACGCAGAGAGATGGAGTCTGGAGCTCCAGTCGTGATTTTTCAGGACGTTGCACCTGTTTCGCAACGTCGGATCCCTCAAGCAGTGGCGAAGCGTCCTGGCTCGCCTATAGCCCTACCAAACACTGTTCTAAGAACCTTTTGTGGTTTCCACGAAATGTTCTTAGAACATTTCTGGCGGAGTCTGTGTTGTTTTATCACATCGGGCTTGTGTTCTAAGAACATGGTTTTTGTTCTTAGAACATTCTTGGGTTCTGAGAACATTTCGTGGTAGGACTATTGGAATGCTGGGACGGTCGGTCCCTGCTCAAATCCCGGGGCTTCTGGGCCACCTGGAGGTTTCGCGCCGCCACGGCTGGAGTCGTCTGACAGGCGGGTGAGGGCAGATCGGGGGCGGAAAAGAGGGGGGTGATTACCTAGGGGGGGGGGGATATCATGGCGGGGGCCATGATATATTTCCCCAGATTTCATGGCGCCTCTTCTTACCTCATCACGTCCCTGGCCCCCCCGCTGGGCCGCGCACGCTGGTCATGATTTGCACCCCCCCCTCTTGGACCCCCCCCTCTTGGCCGCCCCCGTGTAAACCCCGGAGGAGGAGGAGGAGGAGGAGGAGGAGGAGGAGGAGGAGGAGGAGGAGGAGGAGGAGGAGGACGGGGGCCGACGTGCAGTGTGGACCCGGGGGCGAGCGGGGGAGCCGCCGCGTCGAGCCGCTTCGATATCTCCGCCGCCGATGTGCAGCAGGAGGGAGCAAAAACACAGACCCAATTGATCGTCGATCCCCAGGAACTAGGGCTCCCTCGAGGGCGCGAAGTTATTCGCGCTTCGCGCTTCGCGGTCCTCGTTCCTTCTCCCCTCTCCTCCTCGTCCTCCTTTTCTCCCTTTGGGGGGGCGGCGCGAGGGCGCGAAGTTATTCGCGCTTCGCGCTTCGCGGAGCGCGAAGCGCGAAGTTGGGAGCCCTAGGAACAAAAACACAGACCCAATTGATCGTCGATCCCCAGGAACATGTGGGAAGATATGGGGGTTGGGCGGGAGAGCGAAAACCCGAGAAAAAATATGGGAACATATGGGGAACCGTGTTTTATTCGTGTGTCTTCATTTGTGTGTCCTTGGGCCCCTTGAGTGCAGTGGACTTGGGGCGCGCGGGGGGGCCGCCGTTGCCTCCAGGCGCCCTCCGACGCCTGCTCCCATCGAGCCGCTCCGACCTCGAGTGTGGTCGGCCGCATCCGATCCGCTCCGAGCTGGACGTTCCGCCGATCCGACGCGGCCCGATTCTCGCACGGCGCCGCTGCACATCCTGGGCCGGGCCGCCTCGGCCTCTGCTCCGTGGCAGCGCGGCTCCATCCGACGCGCCTCCGGACGCGGTCCGACTCCCCGATGGAGGCCTCGCTCGCCTCGCGGACCGGTGCCTCCTCGAGTGGCGTTCCCGGGGGTGCCCGGCGGTGCTCCGTCTCTAAGTTGGATCGGCACTGCGTGCAGAGTGTGTAACTATGGATCTTTCAGGAGGGAAAGGAACACACACAGGCACAATTCATCGTCGGTTCTCGAGAACATATGGGAGCATATGGGAAGTGGGGGGGAAGACAGCAGCCCAGAAAATCTGGGAAACTATGGGGCATCTTTTCACTTGTGTGTATTTCTTTGTGCGTCCTGGGGCCCCTTCCATATGGCCAGGGAAAGAGCGACGATCCCCCGAGGCAGTGCGCTGCGGCCTGCTGCTGCCGCCCTCCTGCTGCTGCTGCCGCCCCTCTCCTCTTCCTGTTTCCGTGCGTGGGCGCGGCCCGGCCCCGCCCGACGGCGGGCGGGGAGAGCCCATGAGCGAGGCGTCCGCGCTGCGGGGTGAAGAGCGAGCAACAAAGAAAAAGCCATCGCTCGGACGTGTGCATTTTTCATTCGGGGAGGACCATCGAGGAGCATCCTTGATCATTTGGCGAGAATCCACGCACGAAGCCGAAACAAAAACAGGGAATGGACGTCCGAGCGATGGCCAGTTGGCGGCCCCGCGCAGAGGGCGCCCCCCCTGTGGCACGGCGTCGACCGCGTCTGCAAAGTGCATGTCGGGCTCCATCTCGAGGGCGGGGCCCTTCCTCCCCGTTCGTTTCCCGCCTCTGCACCGTGGCGGTCCCGTAGGCGAGCCCCAGCATCGGATGCACAGCTTCTAGAGCACAACAGCCGGCAGGTTGTGCTGCACGGGTCGCGGGGCTGGTGCCGTGAAGACGTTCCCTTCGACGCGAAGGCCTCGCCCCGCCCGTCAGGGTGTGGGGCGCAGAGCCCGCAGGGGCGGCCGCCAGAGTCAAAGGGGATGCGAACTCCTTGTGGGACTATCGTTCTGTGTTTGCGCGGTGCGCATCTGGAGAAATATGTGCAATGGACATACGGTTAAGTCGGGCCTGTCCCCCTACAGGGGGGACTTTCGACGAAGAATAAAAGTACCCCAAACATAATAAACAAAAAATCCAAAAATAGTCTGGGGACTATTTGTTTTAGTATGTGTTGACCTTCTTGGGGTATTTTGGGGGTATGTTTTATTTTTCGTCGAAAATCCCCCTGTAGGGGGGCACGCCCGACATAAACATACGGTGGAGGCGTTGGTTAAAGAACGTGCACGGGACTCTTCAGACCCTGGAGGGTTCTTTCTCAGATCAGGGCGGCGGTGACATCCACGGTCAGCCCACGATTGGAGTTCCACTGGTTTGCGGACCCTGGATTCTTTACCGAATGACTTCGTAGCATCATCGCATCAGGATGCTTCCAGCAGCGTTCAGTCACGACGGAACAGGGAATCGTGCTACAGCGGGCAGTTCGTGTGCCATGGTGTGATCGCAGGCCTAGAGGTTGACACCAACACCATTTTCGGCGGTGTGCCTCCACCGAGGGAAGAGGATCCCGACATCGGTGATGGTGGTAATATTCTGGCTTCCAAAGTGGCCGAAATGTTACCACCAGCACCGAAATCGAGGATCGTCTCCCCCCTGCGGGGGGCAACCCCCTGTGTTGGTGCTGGTGCCAGTTTCTGGGCCTCCCATGTGAGGACTGATTTGGCTGCCCCTGTCGTCGACGTCCCTCTTGCGACTGGCAGGATGCTACACGCTGCTACCGTAGCCGCGTCAAGGAAACTTCAGGAAACTTCAGCAGCGTTCAGTCACGACGGAACAGGGAATCGTTTCACGGCGGGCAGTTCGTATGCCGGGGTGTGAGGACTGATCTGGCTGCCCCTGTGGTCGGCGTCCCTCCTGCGACTGGCAGGACGCTGCTACACGCCGCTGCCGCAGTCGCGTCAAGTACCAGACCAGCCTGCCGGCAGGTGCCCCCCAGTGCTCTTCTGCGAGAGTCCCCCGACGGCACCGGGCACCCGCCGAGGCCTCTGGGGCACCCCAGGAGGGAGGAGGAGGAGGAGGAGGAGGGGGAGGAGGAGGGGGAGGAGGAGGAGGAGGAGGAGGAGGAGGAGGAGGAGGAGGAGGAGGAGGAGGAGGGGGGAGGGGGAGGAGGAGGAGGGGGGAGGAGGAGGAGGAGGGGGGAGGAGGAGGCGAGATTTCAGATCGTGTGTATCTGCTGCGCTTGCAGGCGTATTGGAGCCCTCGTCCAAGCCACGGCGCCACCCGCCCGCCGTCTCCCGTGTAATTGCTTCGCTCGGATGTCCTGCGTCCTTCACGTCGCCACGTGCGGGCGCGCATTCCAGCCGACCAAGCCGAAACAAAAGTGGATATTCCCCTATGTTCTTTGCTGGCTTGTCTTGGACCCCGAAGAGGACCTGGCACAGGTTACCGTTTCTAGGCCCCCCTCTTTCATCCTCTCTCCTGATCCGTCCTTGCGTTCTCCCTCGCGCCTGCTATCCCCCTCATTCCAACTCCTCGCCGGCATCCTGTGCATTCTGATTCAATTTTCGTTCCGTTGGCTGTAGCAGCTGCTAGTCAACACCTTCGTACCACGATTCCCTGGCTGATCAAAGATCTTCCCCGAAGGCCCCGAGTTCGTCGCCCATGTCAGCGTTGGCATCCTCCAGTACGCCTGCAGCTCAATCAACCGCTTGCCTCGCGTTTGCGTTGCGATTCACTAGCCAAGTTGCGATGACCAGTTCCATGGTGATGCAAGTGCAAGTACATCGTCGCCAGATCTGGTGTGCTGTGCCCGTTCGGGGTGGGTGCAAACCATGCTTTCATTTCTAGCCTGGACAGGTCTCTTGATTACTGATTCGCTCATCTGGCTTGTCTCTGGGAAATCGCGGTCCTTTTCGCAGAAGGCCGACGCACGTAGGTTGTCAATTGATTGGCATGGGCTTCGTTGGGAATGATGCCCATTCTTTCTGTGACGGCCTCTGGCATCCAGCCTGATGCGTCCAGAATGAAGGATGTGTCGATGCGCGAGGAGCCCGCGTTGAGCGCCTGCGCGAGACGGCTGGTGTTGGGCGACATCGGGTGTTTTGTGTTTCGCCCAGAGGCCAGTATCTTTAGTTTCTGAGGCTTGGCTTGCAGTCTCGCTCGCTCGCACGCTCGCCAAGCAGTACTCGTTGTAACTGATCTGTCTGAGTTACCCGTTACTAATTGTTTGACGTGAAGGTCTGCATGTTTCAGAGCTTCATTACACGCTTGTTCGTATTTGCCCATGCTAGTCGTCGGGCTTTACACTCCGCGGACGGCCCCTTGTGATTAGATGCTTGGCTGGATGGGCTTTTGGGGCTGATTAGTTGACTGGGAGGTGGTTGCCAGGTCTGGCTGGTTGGCTTGCTTGCTGGCTGGATGGGCGGCTGCCTGGTTTGTTGGCGCGTTCGCTCAAGCGCAGGACCAGGGCCTTCCTGTGAGGGATCATGGATCCCAGAATCATCGTGTGACGGAAGTGCGAAGCCATTCCCGATTGGATCCGAGAAAGAGGAATACAGCAGGGAGAGGTTGCCAGAATGACGGGAATCGCGTCGCGATTCACCTTCTGACTGTTTGGTAGACGAGAGGTGGCGGTCCGGCTTCCGGACGAGGGCATTTTAGGCGTATGATGGGGCAAAACGACACAGGTGTTGTTTTGTTTGCGGGAATTGGGCGGCGTGGGTTAGGAGAGAGAAGCGTTCGTGCACGTCGGGCGCATGACGGGAAACGCGAGGCGATTCGCATTGATATTAAGAAGCAAGAGAGTTTAATGGGCCAAGGCGTTCGCAGTCCCTAACCATCACGGGTTCATGATAGCTTTTACGGTTGATATAGGCCTTTGGAGGGGCCCAAGACGGCTCAAGGGAGCCTCAAGATGGGCCAAAGCGAAGCTAAGATGGTTCTAGTCGGCGTCTCAAGATGCCCGCAAGCGGCTGTAGAGGCTCCGATGAGCTCCAGAAGAGACCCCATGGGCCAAATTTATGCTATCAGTTGAAGTGGGGCTGCAGTAGCGATCGGGATGCACGCTATGTGGTGGAAGCTAGTTGGTGCCAGCTATGTGGTGGGATGAGCGTGGTGCAAGTTATGTTATGCAAGGCATTTTGTGAAAGCTATTGCGAAGGCCTTACGGCCAGTGCCGCCGTCCCTGAATGGGGGGCGACGGCGACGACGACGACTGCGACGGCGATGACGCTCTGGGGCCGAAGCCTTCTTCCAGAGAGGGGTCCCGGTGAGGGGGGTCACAACTCCCGGGACCTAGGACCTCCCCCCCACCCCGCTCGGGCCCCCGCGCCGCACCCTGGCTTACAGCCGAAGTCCTCTCCCAGGGAGGGATGCTCCCTCCTGGGGGAGTCAACCTCCAAGCCACCCCCCCACTTCTTCACGCCCCCCCACCACACATCCCCAGGACAGTCCCTCCCCCCCGGCGGGGAAGGGATCGCAGGTGCTTCCCGTCGACTCGATTGCGGCGTTGCTCGATTACTCTCTGGCTGGAACGTTTGAGGAGGAAGTCCTAGGGAAAGGGGTGAAGGTAAGCAACGTGGTGTGAACTATTTGGTGTCAGCTGTGAGGTGTGCTAAGCGTGGTGCAGATCGTGGTGCAAGCTTTGTAAGGCAAGGTAGGTGGTGCAAGCTATTTCGTGTAAGCTATTTCGTGCAAGCTGTGTCGTGCGAACCCTGTACAGTGTAAGCTATGTGGCGCATGCTGTGCGGTGCGAGCTCTGTAGTGAAAGCTACGTGTATGATGTGTATGATGTGTGGACCTGGTTTAGCCTGGAGCACCCGAGAAAAATCGAGCACGCAGAAACTACCAAAATTGGAGCAGTTTCACGTGTCGGGCACTGGGAGGCTATGTTTGTTCGGCATTTCGCTGGCGCGTCAGCCAGACATTCGGTAGTTTTTAAGGTGCCCGAGGTTATTTCTGGGGGTTGGTCCGTAAGTACGATGGGAGCAACAGAATCGGCGGCGAGCGAGGGGGGAAATGAGAAGGAAACGGTCTTCTCAGAAGGCGGTCGGACTTCTCAGAAGCCCTGGCGCCTTTGAGAAGGCGTCTGCGTCTTCGGGAAAGGCTTAGAGAACACTTTTCAGAAGGCCGGGGGACTGCCGAGCTTCCTGAGAAGGCCCGCAAAAGCTATGTGGTGCAACGTGTGATGTATGATGGGCTTGTTTTCCACTACCACTACCATAGGTAAGGCGGGGGAGGGGGTCCTCCTCATCCTTCCTCCTCCTCCTCCGCCTCCTCCTCCTCCCCCTCCTCCTCCTCCTCCTCCTCCTCCTCCTCCTCCTCCTCCTCCTCCTCTCCTCTCTCTCCTCCTCCCTCCTCCTCCTCCTCCTCCTCCTCTCCTCCTCCTCCTCCTCCTCCTCCTCCTCCCCCTCCTTCTCGTCCTCCTCCTCTCCCCCTCCTCCTCCTCCCCCTCCTGCCCTGTGGCCGTGCTCGTGGAGAACGGGCCCCTCGGTGTGGGTTCTCCCGCGGGCGGCCACGGGGCGCACCCGGGCCGCGCGCGCGGGGGGGGGGGAGGCCCACGCCGTGCGCACGAGGGCGGCCCCCAGGCCAGCCACCAGGCGCCCTGCGGCAGCCACGGGCTGCCACCGGGAGAACCTGTTCCAGGGGGGGGGAGAGAACACACCGACGCCAGTCATCGTCGACTCCCAGGGGGTCCTCCTCCTCCGCCGCCTCCTCCTCCTCCTCCTTTCTCCTCCTCCTCCTGGTCCTCCTCCTCCTCCTCCTCCTCCTCCTCCTTCTCCTCCTCCTCCTTCCTCCTCTCCTCCTCCTCTTCCTCCTCCTCCAGCAGGGGGAGAGAACACACCCACACCAGTCATCGTCGACTCCCAGGGGGATAGTTACGGGAAAACATGGGAAGCGGGTGGGAAGACGAATACCCGAAAAGTACAGGAACAGACGGGACATCCCTGGGCCCTTGCAGTTACTTGGGAGAGCAAGCGAGATTTCCTCCATGCAGCATGCATGGCTCGGGGAAACAAACAAGTACGTGTAGATTTGCACACAAATGATGTTTCGGGTGAGCAGGGAATTTGAGCATTATATACGGGAGTTCTGGTTTGAGATGCTTTCGTTCACACGCGACAAATGCGAACGCCAGGATTGAGAGTATCGAGGACGGACAAGATGAACTCCCGAGCTCCTCAAATAGATTTGGTTTGATCGCCTTCTCGTCCCAGCATGGCGTCAGTAGGGCTTCAGATGGCTCCAAGGTTGCCCAAGAGGGCCCCCCAAAACCACCCAGAACGGCCCTGAAGGTCCCCAAGAGGCCCCTCCCAAGGGCCTCCAAGGCAGTCCAGCATGTCCCAAGAGAGCTCCAATGCCCCCCCCCCCCCAACAGAAATAAAGCAAACACGCCCCGAGACGGCGCAATCGGGCCAAAGAGTCCCCGCACGGGGCCCCAAGGGGGCCCCCCAGGACATGTTTTACCAGCCTCGAACGTATCCCTATCACTAAGATCGACACGCCAAAAGGCGATGACAATCTGAGGGATTCGCCCTCAAAAAATAAGTGAATCCCTAAGATCGGCATCGTGATGAGAAGATGCCCAGCATAGGGATAGGGATATGTTCCAGGCTGGTAAATGTTCAGTGAAAGAAAGTTTGCGGCCTTGGCAGCGTGGACGTTTCAGATTCATGTCCGCGGCCTTGGGACTGCGGATCCGGTGCATGCTCTGAAAGGTCGACGCCTCGGGGGCGCCGGACGATGGCTCACGCGATGCATCGTGCATGGCCTCGGGCTCGCGGGCCAGTGTGTTTTGTGTCGGTTCCGTGGGTCCGCTGCGTGTCGGGGGCGCAAGCCCCGCCGTTCTTCGCACGAGGTCTCGTGGCCGCGCTCTTGCGTGGGGTGTCGTGTGCCTCGGGATCGCGGCCGTGGCCTTCTGCTTCGAGGGCGCCCGTCCTCGGCATCGCGGGGCCCTTGTGCTCCTCAGGGCATCGGGCCCGCTGCGACCGCGGGTCTCGTGTGCTCGATCCGGGGCCGTGGCCTCCGGGCCGTGGCGCCTCGTGTGCTTCGCGAGGGGTCGTGGCTTTGGGAGCGCGGTTCGTTGTAGTACCGCGTGGCCCAGGACACCTCATGGGTCTCCTCCTCCTCCTCCTCCTCCTCCTCCTCCTCCTCATCTGTCTGGCTTGAAGGGTGGCCATGGGTGAAAGGCACGCCCAGGCTCGGCGCGCGTCGAGGAAACGACAGTGCCAGTAGTTTGGGAGCTGGACAGCTTTGTGCATCCGAGGACGGCTGACGGAGCTCAGAAGGAGCCATGACTGCAAGCGTTCTGGCTTGCATCAAGACGATTTGCATTGGCGCGTACTGCAGGGTTGCATCGATGATGAGGATCCCTGGCGTTTCGCGTATTCCCACCAGCCCTGGCGAAGTTCTTTGCGGGCCGCTGGCCATTGCTTCGCTGGCCGCCCGCCGCTCCTTGCGCGGGGTACCCGCTGTGGTGGCGCTCCGCACCCTCTTGCACGGCTTCGTCGTGCCGGTCATCCCCTTGCCTCCGGGTCTTGGCGCGCGGGGCGCCCTGACGGCTGGTCGCGCTGCTCGGCCGCTACCTCATTCCCTTCCTGGGGCACCGCTGGTCTTCTGCATCTACGCGAAGGGATACTTTCTGCGGCATTTGAAGTCTCTTCGTGACAGTCTACATCGCCCTGTCGGACGCACGGGCGGTCGTTCGGGGCGGCCGCTTTCTCTAGTCCTCTTCACAAAGGTGGTCTCTGCCCATGTGGAGCCTGGGTCTTCCGGTCTTCCTGCTCTTGTGCAAGGTGTTCGTGTTCGGCACGTTGGTTTTGGCTTACCTTTGTCACTCCCTTCCTGGGTAAGTGTGGCGTTCCCGTCACCATGCGCCGCCATCGTGGACACGGCCTTCCTCGGCACCTTCCTCACGTTCCTGGTGTCCCTCGGCGCCGTTGCACCGTTTTGCTCGTCTGAGCTCCGCTCTGTACCGGGCTTTGCTCGACGCTTCTTTTCCGCAGCCGGAGGCGTAGCCTGCCCTGGCTAGCCCGGCGTTCGACCCGTTCTGCGCGCCCGCGCAACCAAAAATACCCCCACCAGCCCACCAAGACCCGATGCCCATGAGAGTCGTCTTGAGGAGGGGCGCAGGTAAGCATATAGTGAAACAGGCATGCCAACAATGGTGAAGTTGTGAAACAGGCGTGCCACATGGTGGAGTTAGAGAGTCTGAGAAGCATTTGGGGGCCATCTTGGGGCCACTCGGGATGATTTTGGGGCTCCTTCGAGGCCCTATTTAGGGTGGCTCTCTCGGGCACCTCTGTTGGGATGGCCCCGAGCCGCCATGGATGCCATCGGTCCAGAAAAAAGGGCGGCGTCACTAGGGTCCACCCCCGTCGCAGGCCTAAGTGATTTGCTAGTTGGGCCCCCTCGGGGCGCTCTTGGGGCGCTCGTGGGGCCGTCTTGGGATTCTCTTGGGCCCCTCTCGGGGCTCCCTTGGGCCATGTCGGGGCCATCTTGAGGCTTTCGAGGCCCATCTGTGGCACAACGCTGAGAAGGTACAATCATTGGGTTTTCATCGCCTTTTGGTGGGAGGCGGGGTTCACTGGAGGCTCCAAGGGCACTTGAAGCTGTCATGGGGCCATTTTAGGGCCATATTGGGGCCTCTCGGAGGTATGTCGGGCGCTGCGCTACGTTGAACTATTTTCGATGCTTTTTGATCTAAGGATATATTTGAAACCGTCCTCGGGTTTCACGGGCCATCGTGGAACCATCTGGGGCCACTTCGGACGCTCTAACCCTTCGCGCCAGGGCTGTCCCTTCGCGCCAGGGCTGTCAAGACCCAGGGAGATGGTGGGTGGAGGGGCAACTTCCTTCCCGGACAAGGGAAAAAGGGGCTGCATCGGAGGAGGGAAGTAAAAGTTCGTTCTACCACCTCTGTGTCGAGAGGTGGTGGGATAAACTGCTGACTTGCGAAAAACCTCAGCCGCGCAGCATGGTGGCCCTTCCGGGGGGGCGACGGGTTATGACTTGTCGATGCGGCTCTTGTGACGTGTGCCAACGGAATCCAGGATATCATCTGCACGCACGGCAGGGGCATGAGTATTGTCGTGAGGTTAGGCTAGGCAAGGCAACGCCAAGCCGGAACGGTGAATTGTAAACCATGGCGGCACGAGTTGGGGCAAATTTGCCCCATTCTGACCGGAACAACTGAACCCTGGTTGCGCGAGCAATGCAGCATACTTTTACACAGGCAGTGTAAGGTAATCGCCTGATTACGAGGTAGTTCAAGCCAATGTACGATTCCAGGGAGGGCAGGTCAGTACGAGGCAGACAGAGCCGAGCAGGGCATCAAAAGCCAGGGCTAAGGCACGCAACGCAAGAAAGTTCAAAGGCAAAGTAGTGCCAAGACGGGAAATGGCAAGGCCACGTAGGGCGAGCAATGCGAGCGAGACGAAACAAGTGCAGGTGTGTCGTACGCAGGCGGCTTTTGCTCCGTCCAATGCCGATGAAATGTGCGTGTCAGTTCACGTCTTTCGGAGGAGGGCCAGTTGAGACAGCAACGGCTCGTCCGCTCGGCCCACGTCCGATCACAAATTGGTCTTGGGACCCCTCCTGGGGTCCATCCCGACCCGCTTCCGAGGCGGATCCAGCCGTTGCGGCGAGAAGCTTCCCTGGAGGCCAAACCGAAGGAGGAACGCCTGGAGGAGGAGGAGGAGGAGGAGGAGGAGGAGGAGGAGGAGGAGGAGGAGGAGGAGGAGGAGGAGGCTGCCGCTGCCTCGACGGGCCATCCTCCGATAATCATCGGGAGGGGGCAGACGCCCCAGTCTCGCCGAGGCCGTGATCTCGCTGTGCCTCTTCGTCATAAACTGCTTAGTCTGGAGGACGGGCCGTGGGCGGGCGGGCGACGGGTCAGGGCGGGGGGTCGCCGCCCGAGGCGCAGGGCGGCGCCAGGAGGGGGGGGCAGCGCTTGCAGTGAGCCGGGACCCTTAAGGATGTGTCATTGTCCGGGGGTGCCCCCCGGGTCCTTGGCTCTTGGCCTATCCTGACCCTCTCGTCGTGGGCCATTGGCTTCCAACTTCCGCGTCCATGTGTGCGTCCAAGGGCCTCGCGCCCTTACCGTCAACCCGCACGGTAAGGATGAGCCTCTCTCAAAGTTTACACCTGCGTCATCCCCTTCCGGGCCACCCTTGGCCGCTCTCGCTGGCTGCGCCACGCTCGCAGAGTGTCGACATATCCCTCCAGGGTCCTTGCTTCCTTATCGCGCGTCCTTGTGTGTGATCTGGTCGCGCTGAGAGCCCCCCCCCACACACAGAGAAGCAGGGCTCGGCGGCCCAGCTCTGAGCCCAGGCTCTGGGGCTCGGGGGAGCGCGCGGGCCAACGGACCCGCCAGCCCTGGGCCCACACCCGGGATGTAGGGCGTGGTGGGCGGGGCATCTCCCGCGGGAGGAGGAGGAGGAGGAGGAGGAGGAGGAGGAGGAGGAGGAGGAGGAGGAGGAGGAGGAGGAGAGACGAGTGCGGTGATACAGTTCACCGCGGGGCCCGAGCTCGACCGGCGCGTGGTCTGGGGCGGGGTCGGGAGGGGGGCATGCGCCCGCTTGTCCTGGGCCCACCTCCAGGACGCAAGGGCGTGGGGGGCGCGCGTGTGCCAGGGGGAGGACCGAGATAGAGACTGAGGTCAGGGTCTGCATCGCCGTAGTTGTCGTCGTCGTCGTCTTTGCCGTCGTCGTCGTCGAGGTCGTCGTCGTCGTCGAGTTTGTGGCCGAGGTCGGGGTCGAGGTCGTCATCGTCGTCGTCTTCGTCTAGGTCGCAAGGGGATGAGCAGCGGCAGGACGAGGAGGAGGGGGAGGAAGACGAGGGCCGCCTCACGTGATATCTTGCCCGTCCAGTCCACCAGCACATCGCAGTGAGCTCCACGTTGGCATGCCAGCCTGGGGGTGTCAAGATGCCAGGCTGGTCGCACGTTTTGATTGTCCTGGACGCGAGCCCATGGTCGACGACATGGATGCAGAACGAGTCAGCGGTAATCAAGATGCATCGGCGTAAATCTATCGGATGTTCAGCAGGGCTTGTAGGAGGAGCATGGTCGAGGACGCAAGCAAGGATCGCTGCATTGCTGCAGCGGGAAGATCTGAAGCGGCCGCGTTACGTAAAGGAGGCGGTACTCTGAGAATTGAGCGAACGAGGTAGCGAATTCAATGTAGTGGCCCTCGGCCCATCCCGCCACCTTGCCTGGGTTGTTGGTCAGGGTGTCGTGGGATGCCGCCCAGGGGTTCTTGAGAGGCCTCTCGGCAGCCTCTTCGGGGCCCGTTGCGCGCTTCTCGGGGGCCATCCTTGCACAAGAGGGCTTGTGGGGCCAGTTCGGGCCTCTGGGTAGAAAGCATCGAAGACTTGGTTTGGGTACATCATTCGAGCTGTTCGCTAAAAAGTTGCGCGGGACGTTCCAGGAGGTTTGGCTTTTGGGGGTCCGGGCCCCTGACGAGCAGTACAGTACTCATTGCAAATGCGCAAGGGATCTGAGCATTGCCCACGCAGTGCCTACGACACGTCGGTGGATAAACGTTTGATCTATGTGGGATCTGTGCCTTCGAGAGCCCGCGCAACCGAAAAGAAGAAACAGGGCGGCGTGCGGAAAGGAGAGGTGTTCGTGGAGGAGTTGCATCTCTGATGGATGGTGGAAGACGACGGGCACTGTTGCGAGTATCGTGGTCGAATGCTGGAGTGGAGGCCGCCATGGGACCCTAGAGAGCCGTGGTTTCACAAGAGCCGGACGTACGTGGAGACGGTCACTAAGGCTGCCTTGCCCGCCCAAACGCCTTCCCCCTTTGCCCTCCACTTCCCCTATGGCGCTGCAAAGTGGGAAGGCGGACCCCTCCTCCTCCTCCAGTAGTGGGCAGGCCAAGAGGCCTGAGCTACGCGGCCATTGTGTCGGTCCCAGGGCGTTCTGCTATCCTGAAGGTGGAGATGGGCCCCGATAGGTGTCTGATTCGATCCTCCTCCTCCTCCTCCGCCTCCTCCTCGTCCTCCTCCTGTCCTCCCCCTCCTCCTCCTCCTCCTCCTCCTCATCATCATCCACCTAGGGTACCCGAACTCCTCCTCCTCCTCCTCCTCCTCATCCTCCTCCTCCTCCTCCTCCTCCGCTTCCTTCCGAGCCAGCACCCTCCCCGATCACAAGCAGGATGAGGCCAATCTCATCGCCTCTCCTCCCCACTCCTGCCTGCGTGCTTTTCCGCCTTCCGGCCTCTCTCTCTCTCTCTCTCTCTCTCCTCCTCCTCCTTCTCCTCCTCCTGCTCCTGCTCCTGCTCCTGCTCCTCCTCCTCCTCCTCCTCCTCCTCCTCCTCCTCCTCCTCCTACTACTCTTCCTCCTCCTCCTCTTCCTCGTCCTCCTCCTCCTCCTTATCATCCTCCTCCTCCCTCTCATTCTCCTCCGCTCTCGCGCCCTCCTCCTCTCTCCATGCCCTCGTTCCTTCCCTCCTCAGGGGTTGCCACAGGTGCCCCTGGGCCACCTTGGAGCCCCTGGGGCCCTCTCGGCTTCGTGAGGGGGTGCTCTGGAGTCCGTAGGGACCTCGTTGGAAATCCTGGGGGTGCCTTGGGCTACGGTAGAGGGAAAGAATTACTGAACACTCCCCCTCCCCCCCAACCTCAACGTTGGCACGCGCGGGGGAAACTGCGGTCGAAGTGCATCTCATCAGACCCACCGCCAACTTTGAACATTGGGGGGAGGGGGAGCCGTTGACAGATGAATGTGGCATCATGAGTGTTCGCTACTTTGTTCCGAGGCCTGTATGGGCACTCCTGGCAACACCCGATCTCCCTTCCCGCTCTGGGGGGGGGGCCTCCTCCCTCCCACACAGCCCTCGCCGCGGTGCGGAAGACGGTCTGCCTGGGCGCCCCTGCACCATTTGAGGGGGCCGTGACGGGTGGCAATCTGGCGATTCTTTGCGAGAGGAGATTCGCGCATGTGATCCCCTGACTTCTCGCAAATCGCCCCATCACTGAGGAGCGCACGTTTGTTGGACCATGCAGGAGCAGTGGGCAAACGTGAGCAGTTTCGGGCGCTGGCTCATAAGGGGGAAGTCAATGGGCGGCACTGAAACATGCACCGCTCCACCACTTGTTGTTTGCCCGCGGTTGCAGTTGAGCGATCGTTTCTTCCCTTTTGAAGCCACTTCCTCGCGATCCTCGATCTCCGCCCCTGTTTGTTGCCCCTTCCCCCCTTTCCCGCACGCTGCCGAGCGCTCAACAATTGATACCTGCCGGCACGGTCTGACGCACACTCGGTCAGGCGTTGCCGTCCTCCTCGCCCCCGCGCTCGGCACAGCGCGTTCCTGTGCTGCTGGCCCGCCTTCCCTGTGGCGAGGGGCGAAAGGCGCGAGCGCGCGTGCCTCGCCCTGGCGTGATGTGCTCTGCACGTTCGGGGTCGTTCGAGTGCCCTCGGCGTCGCTCGGACGTGGGCGAGAGCCGTCGTGGAGCATCTTGGACCACCCTGCGAGCACAAACGCACACGAAGCCGAAAAACGTGCACGCGAAATGGACGTCCGAGCGGTGGCACGGTGCCGTGTGAGCTTCTCTCGTTGGGGTTATGTGTGAGCTTCTCTCGTTGGGTTTTTTTTTTTTTGTTTTTTTTTTTTTTGCAATCCTTTGCAATCCTTTTTTTTGCAATCCTTCGGTGTTTTTTTTTTTTTGCAATCCTTCGGCCACAGCCAACATGGCGAACGAAGGAACAGCCCGCGTTCGAAGGTGCGTTTGGGGCCCAAAGGGCGCTTCGTTCATCAGTCAGCGTTCTTTGTGGTGGTCGCTGGACCTATGGCAGTATGCCGTTTCGCCGCTTCTCCTTTTCTTGGCAGCCCCCCCCCCCAGGTGGCGAAATCTGCTTCGTGCGGCTGGGCCATGTACAACCTCGGCCTGTTCTACCACCAGGCAGCCCCTTGACCAGACCGGCTGCTATTCGAATGGTAGACCGCTTCCCGCGGGCTTCGGCTTGGGCTTCTAGGGAGGTTGTCGGAGGTCCGGCGCAACGCATGGCACCGTATTGTTTGCCCGCATCATGCGCGCAGCAATGTATTATGTCCCTTCATTATACTCGCATTTCAGGTCCGCCGTGTAGCTATTCCGGGTTCAAGGGCAGTCAGGAAGCGTGCTTTCATTGGACAGGTGTGAGGAACGGGGGCCGTCAGGAGAGGGCATGTGTGGATCGCTTGGAGCGTAGCTATTCACAGGTGCTTGTGCATCTGCATCGCGCCTTATTGTGACATCATGCGAGACCGTTGTCCGTGATTGGTCACGCGTGGCGCGCATGCACAGCGACCATTCTTTCATCCATTCTTTCATGTGAGCTTTGTTGCACAGTCTTGATGTGTTTTCTGACTGCGTGTATCTCGTCGTGCTGCCTCAGCACAGCCGGGGCGTTGACCCAAGGAATCCTAGACAAGGAACGACGCCCCTTTTTTCAGAAGTTCACCTTCGACTCGCCACCAAAAACTTGAGGAACACATTGGGCAGGGTGTGGAGCAATTCAGGAACACCGAGCCCCTCTCCAGCGAAAAGGGTTCCTTCTTCGGTGCCCCGACGGTACGGTTGCCCCGACCCTGACGTCGTGGCCCTCGCCGCTGGCCTCTCCCCGTGCTGGCCGGGTTTCGCCCACCCCCCAGCAGCGTTTTTGGCCACTCCAGATTTCTTAATAAATAAAGGGAGGGGGATCTCATTTCGGGGGGGGTCTCTTCCAGGCGATCTTGGAGGGCCTGGGGGGTCTGGGGACGATGTTTTGGAGGGTTCTCTCTGAAGTGGCCTGTCTTGGAGGGTCCAGACCCCCCCTCCCTTTTATTCCGAAATCTGGAGTAGCTCAGGTGCACCCCAGACTGGTCTCCATCCGCCCCGTCCTGAAGTTTATGAGCATCAAGGGCGTCATCTTCTTCACGTTTTGGCGCGCGCTGGGCTTGACCACGGGCTCACAGCAAGGGGAGGAAGAGGCAGGCCAGGATTTAGGCGGCAAGGGGGGGGGGCGAGGGAGCCGAGCGGGAGCAACCAGAGGGGGAGTGGGACAAGTTGGGCGCGCTCGTTCAATCTCTGGCTGCCTACCCCGCCCACCCATCCGTTCCCATAGGTCTGGTCCCCCCTATTCGCTGACGGCTGTCATAGCGGAGCTGGAACCCCCCAACTGACCCCATCGAGTGATGCGCAGTCAAAGGGGGGACCTGCATACATTTGAGGAGGTGGAGGTGGCGGATGAGCAGGATGATGGGCGGGAAGAGGAGGAGGACTAGGAGGAGGAGGTGGAGGTAGAGGAGGAGGAGGAGGAGGAGGAGGAGGAGGAGGAGGAGGAGTAGGAGGAGGAGGAGGAGGAGGAGGTAGAGGAACGGGAGGAGGAGGAGGTGGAGGTAGAGGAAGAGGAGGAGGAGGAGGAGGAGGAGGAGGAGGAGGAGGAGGAGGAACGGCAGCGACTGGGCAGGAGCAGCACGAGCGGGATGAGCAGGAGGACCGGGGGAGGGCGGGGGGAGACAGCGGGGGGAGCCAGCGGCGAGGAGAAGCACTCGGATCTAGACATGTGTGGCCCACGCCGGGGCGACAGCGCCGCACTCTGCACGACGGGAGCGACGCGCGCCGAGCATGAAAGGAGGCCAGCGCTGCAGCGGGAACATTTTCTGACGGGGCCCCGGAAGCGGCAGGGCCGTTTTCTCACCGTTTCCGAAAAAGTGTCCCTTGAAAATGGAAACGGTAAGAAAACGGCGACCGGAAACGGCACAAAAACGGCTCCAGGATTGGAACCGGAGCATGAACCGGTCAAACAACGGCGACGGAACCGGTAAAACAACGGCGTCGGAACCGGTAACAAAAACGGCAGAACGGAACCGGTAATAAAACGGCCTTGTCGTTTCCAGGGCTCTTTTAAGACCAGACGCGCCGAACTTCGGCCAGCGTTGAAACGGGAACACAGTTCTGGGAGACCGACGCGACTGGACTGGACAGCAGTGTCTAACACACCGGTTGCTAGCATCCTGCAAAGAACAAGCAGCACGCGACGAGGGCGCGACCGGGGACCGAGGAGAGTATAATTCTGCATGGGCTACTGCAGAGGAGGTGGGAAAGAGGAAGAAGCAGGACGAGGATGAGATGGAGGAGGGTTTGGAGGAGTTCGAGGGTGAGGATGAGCAGACAAGGACGAAAACGGGAAGATGAGGCGGGGAATGCTCGGAAGCAGTGGGGGGCCCAGGATGTTCGCAACACATTGTGGCAGATGTCTGGTGTTGGACTCCCGTGGGCCAGCTTGGGGCTGAATTTGTTAAGTAGGATATATGTAGCGATATAAAGTTGTTTATTCCATCATACGGAATCGAACACACAACCAACACAAAGCAGCCAAAGACTGAGGATTTACCAACAATCAGTAACACAATCATGCAGGAGACAGCATGTCATCTTGTACGTACTCCATCCGATGGTGGTGGGCGGGGTGGGGACGGTGGTCAGTTTTTTGCTGTGTTTGTTGCGTGCCACCTTTGCTTGTCATGTTGCTCGTTTGGTCTACCCAGGTTGAGTTGTTTGGTTGTTTTGTTTCAAATGGCCTTCTAGCTTTTCAGCCCCCGCCGCCCCGTTCTCGGTGACCCTCAAGACTTGTCCTAGAATCCTTTAGCAAATCATCCCTCTGGACTCCTTCACCAGTCCAGCAGCAATCCCCCAGGAGCCTGTCTGTACGCCACCGCGAGAAGAACAGCACAGCCAGAGAGAAAGGGAGAGAGAAAAAGAGAGAGAGAGAGAGAACAAACAGAGAAGAGATATCGCGAGAGAGAGAGGGAGCGAAACAAGGGGATATAGTGGATTTTCTTCCGAATTAGCCCAGGGGGTGGTCCATGGGAGTCCGAACGGCCTGCCAAATGCTGAACCGATATCCTATGAGGCGTGGTGAAGCCCACATCTCATACCTATACGATCACCCTTCCGGTGACAAGGAGGTTGTGCGGCCGGGGGGGGTCAGCTTTCGGTGCGCGGCCGGGGTCGGGTCGGACTCGGCGGGAGCCAGTCGGGCACCATGGAGCACCACCGATGGCGTCCCGATGGCGTCCTTGATAACAGTCGCGAGTCATCGGGACAATCAACGGAAGCAGGTGGCCATACGGGGCAGCATGCTTGTCCATCTATTGATGGATCTTGGCAGCCAACTGGAATCACTGGTGCAACCAGCATGGATAGGTGGCATTGGTGTTCCTTGTCCATGTGTCTTGATGGCAGACTACGAACGTGCAAAGCAATCGGTTTCTTCAACTACCTGTTTATCGGGGTATCCATTTCGAACATTTCGGGACGACCAGCGGAATCAGGTTGCGTGTACTGGCCCGCGCGCTCACTCCTCCAGAGGAACACAATAACGCTTATAAGACTACGGGACACCCTGTGACACCACGGGAGATTGCGGGACACTTATATCGATCGTTGTACCGATCTCGCGATCGATCGGTCGCAATACCGATCCTTTTATCAATTTCACAATCGAGATCCCTCCAACTGCAGCTCCCACTAATGAATCGATCTGGCGAACGACCCTATTATGGACAGCACCGTCGATAAATGTATCGATATGTTTATCGGACTTGTCCTTCTATCCATAAGAGGATTGCATTATCGATGCAACACTCGGCGTACCGCCGATTTCAAAATCGATCTCACACTCAGCATCTCGGTTTCGATATACGACCCACCTCTCGCTACGAGACACCATAGCACCCGGGAAACCAACGGAACCAGGTGGCATTTAGTTGCCCGCGTGATCTTTCCTTTAGGAGAACATCCGTTGAGCATGCAAGATCACGGGACGCCGCGATCGAAATCACTATCTGCCAGCATGTCCCCTCAAGCTTCTCAATTATCGACATCATTCTCGGGTTCACGGTTGGCCCCACTAGTTTTTTTTGGTCGTAAATGTATCCATCGATCCCAGGATCGACAGGCCATTTTGTGGCGTGCCAGATGGTGGAACGCCCTCATGGCAATGCGATGATGGCGATGACATTGCAGTCGGGGCCCTGAAGAAGGAACCCTTTTCGTTGGGGAGGGGCTCGGTGTTCCTTGATTGTTCTGCAGTTTGCCTTCTGTTTTCCTGAAGTTTTCCATGGGAAATCGAAGCTCAACTTATGGGAGGAAGGGGCCCCGTTCCTTATTTAGGGTTCCTTAGGTCAACGCCCCGACTGTAGTGGTGATGGGGATGATGGCCGTGGTGATGCTGATTGTGATGGTACTGGCGACGATGGCTATGCTGCCGTTCGTGGAGAATCTCGCGGGAGACGCGCGCGAGATCCATTCTCACAGAGAGTGTGGGCGTTGCGGCCGGGGGTGCGCTGACAGAGCCTGGCGCCACAACTCGTCAGTCGTTGCTACATGCTGCCGTCGAGAGATAAAACGACGCGAAGATCGGGACAAAATCGGATCGGGATAACTCGAAATCTCTGAGAATCGGCGGGTTTGGAGGATGTATTGGGCGCCGCGGCCGCTCCAGAGCGTTCCGGAACGCTCTGAGAGCGTTCAGGAACGCTCTGGAGCGATTTATCCCGATCCTGGCCATGTTTTAATGCTGCCGTCGAGAGAAGCCAGCGCCTCCCCAGGCGGCAGCGGTGAGAGAGGCTCCGAGGCCAGGCGCCTGATTTTGTTGGCTGTTGCGCTGTTCCGACCAGGCGGCCGCCATCTGGATCACGTGCTGGTTTCAGAGGCGGAATCTCGGGTCAGGAAGCGTCGGCGCCCATCGTCGGGACTGCTTTCCAGTCCGCCGCAAGACTGCGCGTCAGCGTTACGACTTCGTCCTTGAACGGTGACTCGGCAACGTGCTCAATCGTGGCGTGCTCAACGGCCCCAGCGGCGGTGGCAGAGCTTGGCCCTCGTGCCGGGCACACGACAGCGGAAAGGGGAGTGAAATCGCACTAACCCACCAAGGTTTGCATGCGCAATCGGGTCGCCGAGGACGCAGACGGCCGTCGACGAGACCTTGAAGACCTGCTCTGGTCGCCGTTTTTTCGTCGCAGGTGGGGCCCATGTTGGTCACATCCGTGCCGCACACCAGCATCAACAGCCGGTGTGCGCCGATGGTCGCGTCGTCATCGCGGTGAACCGCGAAACCCACAAGAGGGCCTTCGATAATGCGACCCGGTGGCACCCGCAGCGCGACCTCGCTGGTCACCACTGAAAGACCACGGCACGCACGCGTAGCCGCCATGGAAAGCACCGCGTCCAGAGGCTCGGGGTCCAGCACCCGCCAGAGAAATATTTACACTGACGGCCTCCACTTGATTGTGCCTGGGCCTCAGGGGAGCGTGGCAGAGCGTCAAATCACCATTGGGAGCCAGCGATTTCATACACCGCCACCCTCCCTGAAGGTACACGCAAGTTTCGTCGGAGGGCCTCAGTGTGTGTGTGTGTTTGCATATATATATATATAGAGATATCGTGGCGCACAACAAAACGATGCAACACATGGCTGTCCCACCGTCGTTCCGAATAATGCCGCGAGCAATGAACCGCGCGGGGGCGCCTGTGAGAGACGGCGCGAAGCTGCGTTTGCACATGATTTGCAGTGGTACAACTGTGAACGGCTGTCGGATAGGCTTGTGTTTCTCACCCGTCGACGTCCACAGCCCGCTGGCCATCCAGAAGGCGGCATGCGCTCTTGGGAGAGGCGGCCGTCCTGCGTGCGCGCGAAATGTCCTCCTGCAGCGGCGTGCCCAAGATGCAGCGATCGTTTTGCAAAGTGATGGGGCCGGTTTGTCGGGGCATCGGTCAATGCCGCGGCGCGCGTGGGGCGCGCCTCAGCGGGGCCCCGTCAAATTTTGACCCGGCGTGGCGTTCGATGGAAAGCACCGCGACGCGCGCGCCGTCAGTGCTCGGGTTCGTCTGAGTCGGAGCTTGTTTCCCGGAGGGCAGACGCGCGCCCCCAGTGAGATATCGATATTCGCGCTGCCGTCTTCAGCGCAGCGGAGGCGCTGGGCGCAGCTGCGCCGGCCGCTTTCGGCGCCCCGTTCACATGAGCGCGGATGTTTTGCCGCGCGCCGTCCACGACCCCCCCCTGGGCCTCCGTGATTTCTGCGTCGGACATGTCGGCGAGCGCGCCCCCCTCGCCCGCCTGCCTCGCGGCGCCCGCGCCGAGGAACTTCCTGGAGGAGTCGAGCGTCTTCTGGCTGGCGGAGCCAGGCCCCTTCAGGGGCCCAGCGACGCTTCTAATGTCCCAAAGGGCGCGCGAATCGTGGCCGGGCGCGCCGGCGCATCTGGGCTCGCGGGCAGCGCCCGCGTGGCCGCCGTTGGTTCGGGCAGAAAGGCGACGGATTTGAGCGGGTGCCCGTGGCGTTCCAGTTTGGAGTAAGAGTCGAGGGCAGGCGTCGCGGGCCTCCGCGCCGCTTCGGGCTGGATGTGCCGTTCTGGGATGGACGCCGGCCCGCTGTCGTTGAAGTTGAAGCTGCTTGGTTCGCTGGGCAAGCGCGCCCACTGGAACTTTGTCGCTTCGATTTGCCCGCCCCTCGCTAGGAAAGATCATTCGACGACCTCCGGGCCGAGGGCCCTCGCCCACCACTTCGCGACCTCGGCCGTCGTCTTGTTCGCGTTTCCCAGCGCCTCCGCGCGCCTTGGAAACGCTTCGGCTGACAGCGCCTGGCCCGCGCCGGCAGGGCCCGCGCGGGCGGCGCCCGCGACCCCCGCGCTTGCGGCGACGCGGCGACGGCAAGGGGCGCCTGGGTCGAAGTTGCTGTCCGCGAGATATCCGCGGGCGACCGCCCGCGAACTGCACGGCGGCAGCCAGTGCGGATCGGTTCATTCTCGGGCCCTCCCGCGCGCCCGAGTTCGATGAGCGCGCGACCGCCAGGCTGCAGATGGGGGCGCTCGACGAACGGGGTCGGCCTGTAGATCGCAGGTCAGTTTTTGTAATTTGCAGGTTTGGGGGGCGGGGGCAATGGGGCACGGGGGTCAGCTATTGTAGATTCAGGAATCAAAGAGTTACTCCGACTCCCGCTCGGCCTCGGTCTTCCCGCGATGTCTCGCGGGCGTTGCGCTGGCGCCGCCAGCTCTGAACTGGGTGGTTCCATGCGTCGCGCTCCGCGCCGGCGGCGCCGACTTGCTTCGGGCGCCAGATGGGCGCGCTGGCGTCGTTCGCCTGGCGCCTCGAGGGATTCCGGTGCCAGCCTTGTATGACGGCCGAAGCCGCTGCTACCGCGCTGTTGCCCCGGGCGCGCTCGTCGTTCGCGCGGCCGCAGTTTCTCCGGCTGGAATTCACATGTTCCGCTGCGCTGGTCGCGCCAGAGGCTGGGCCTTGAAATTGCCTGAGGCCCCTGCGCGAGGGTCTGGCCAGGCCCGATCAGGCGGGGAGTCGCGCTGAGAATTCGCGCGCCGACAGAGGAAATGCCACGGGCGCACTGGGCCGCAATGGCCCCGCGAAAGCCACGCGGAGACCAGCGATGCCGGTTCTTCTCCCAGAGCGCTTCGAAAAACAGACACAGCAAGGGGCCAAGGCGCCGAACAACACGCGCAGGGGGAAGTCTCTGTAGCCCCCCTTCGGTAGAACGCGGGCGTTGCGTTGGGCCCCTGGTCTCCCGCGGGCAACCCCGCCGCGCGCGGTCGCCGGGGAGGCGCGGGCGCCGCTTGTCAGTGGGGCAGACATTGGGTGGATCGAAGGTGGAGGAGGTAGATTCGGTGTGGCGCAGGCTAGCCGAATAGTCGCATGGGTTTGATGTAGCGTGCTCTGGCGCATCGCGCGCGTTTCATGCAGGTGCGTTCGCGGTTTCGCCCCATTTCCCCCTTCCCACGTTGCCCGACGTTTCGCGACTGCTTCCTGAGGCGGAACGGATGCCTCTCCGACAGTGTTCTGGGGTTACCAAAGGCGGCGGCGGCGCCGTTGTAAATTTTCCCAGACGCCCGTCGGCTCTCAAATCCAAGGGCGACCAGCACCAGCAACAAGCTTCTCTTTCCTCGCAGTGTGGTCTTTTCAGGTGCCCGACGATGACGAGGGCCCATGGGGTCGCATGGTCGGCGCGCGCGGACTGCCGCCGCGTCGTTGAGGGGGGGGGGGGGGGGGGCGGGGGCAAGGCAGAAACCAACGTGGATGGGGGCCGTGGGCGGCCACTACCGCTCGCGCCTCACTTTGCCCTCCCCGCCCGTGTTGCGTCGGTCTTTTCCTGCCGTCTCTTGCGTCGCCGTCTCACTTTGTCGCCTCGTTCTGCCCCGCCCGCGCGGCGCCCCCGGGCCGCTTCTTCGCGCCCGGTCGCCCCGCGGCCCGCGCGCCCCCAGTGAGCGCCCCCAAAGTGCCCCGCAGTGGCGGCCTGTAGTGGTGGCCCGAACATTTTTTGCATCGAGGTCCATGATGGAAATCTGGGCCTCGTTTGGGGGGCGCCGTTCGGGGGGGGGGCGCGGGGCGCGTTGTCGGGCGCGTGAAAGGGGCGCATTCAGCGGCGCATTCAGCGACGCACCATGGGACGCATCAGGGGGGACATTATGGAGGCAACGAAGCGGCGCATTGGGGGGCGCAACGCGGGGCGCGTCGCGGGACAGATGGAGAGGCGCGCTAGGTCTGCGCGCGGCCGCACGGGGCGGCCTCGTCGGTTGAGCAGCACACTTTTGTCATGCGCCTGCGCTTCGGCGTCGCTGCACACAGCGCGCTGTGTGCATGCTGGAGCGGCAAACTTGGTCACCCTCCTCGTCCGTTGCCATTCCAGCTCGATCCCGGCATGCTGCTGCGTGCCATTAGGTCAGCCCGCGGGCGCGTCGTCGGCATGCCCCCCCGCGCTGGGCGCGCCTACGGGCGGGCTGCGCGCGGGACTTCGGCATGCCCCCGCAGCGCGGGGTGCCGACGAGCCTCCGCTTTTCGTTGGCGCGGGTCGCCCGCTGGGCGACGACGCGCGGGCGCCCGTCGACTTCGGAATGCCCCCCAGGCGCCGTCGCCCACGAGACGCAAACGGGCGCTCAAGGATGGGCACCTACCGAGCACTTAGAATACCCAGCCCTGCATGAAAGAGCAGGAGAAATGATGCCACCACCGTTTGGGTAATATATAATCATTAGCACGCGTCAGCAAGCAAGGACCCCAAGCCATGAGTTGTTGAACGGTAGAGGTGAACGTTATCTGGTGTGAGCGCTGGATCGTTCGAACTATGACCTGTATTTTATGTGGCGAAAGTCCTGGAGATGGAACATGTGGTACGTGATCGACCTTGCAGAGTTTGTATATGTCAGCGGCACTGCCCGCGTAACTACTCTACCCTCCAACCCGCAATTTCGTTTTTAATACCCATGCGGCGGCGATTGCGATGGCTGCTCGACGCTGGCTGGCACAGTACCGCTGCCGCGCTAGCGCCCGCAAGCTCGCGCGCAGAGCGATGCGGCCGCGGCATCGCTGACCGGTACGGACTTCCGCCCCAGCAAGTCTCGCAGGCCGCGCTAGCGCGCGGGCATTGGTCGATGATTCGGGCGGGCGCGGTATCGCGGTGCCACCGGCAACGGCGGAAACGATGATGATGATGATGGTAGCGTTGATGGTGACGAAGGCGACGATGACGACAACGAGGCAGATGACGGCGCCGCTGATGCTGGTCGCGCCTATTTCGTTGATTATGTTCACATGTCGTTGGTGAAGTTTTTGTGGCGATGTCGACATGTGCGCGCGGCCGACACGCGCGTTTGGCCCGCATGTTATTATTTCCCTGGCGCGCGCGCGTGGGCGTTGAAGTGATTCTGGTATGCGCGCGCGAGAATCCCGCATGCTGTCATTCGGCGAAAATGCGAAGAAACATAGTAGATGGCTTCCCCACTAGAATTGGCAAAAACGCGCGACCAGATCTGTCCGAGACAGGTGTTGGGGACCAGTGTTGTTTCTCTCATCCAATGTCGGGAGCTTCGGCGTTGTAGTCCATACGACACCCACGTTTCTTGTTTTTTTTAAAGTCGATAGGCGCGCGCGACGACAGGCGCGTGTGGATTCTGGAACAGGTGTTTATTTGTCATCATGTGTTGAGTTGGGTCAACGTGTTGACTGCGCGGCGCCCCGCGTCTCTCCTCTCCTTTTTCTCTCCTCTCCTCTCCTCTCCTCTCCTCCACCTCCTCTCCTCCTCCTCTTCTTCTCCTTTTCCTCTCCCTCCTCTCCCTCCTCCCTCTTCTCCCCCACCAGTACATTTTGACGAACCCCTCACACGCTTCGTGGCCTCCCTAGGGAGGCTGCGTTCGCATGCCGTCTCTGCCCCGCTCCTTGTGCACCGCTCACAAGTTTCGTGGCCCCCATGGGGGCCTCCACCACAAACCCCCGGCGGCTGCGTTCGCATGCCGCCGCCGCAGTACTACGGCGCACCGCTCACACGCTTCGTGGCCCCATATGGGAGCTCCACCGAAGGCCCCAGCGGATGCGTTCGCATGCCGCCGTCACCTCACCTTGGCGCACCTGTCACACGTTTCGTGGCCCCCTCAAGCAGTCCCACCTGAGGCACCAGTGGCTGCCGCCGCCACCCCACTTTGGCGCACCTGTCACACGCGTCCTGGCCCTACAGGGAGTTCCATCTGAGGCTCAAGTGGTTGCGTCAGCATGTCGCCGTCACCCCACTTCGGCGCATCCCTCATACGTTTTGTTGCCGCATCGGGAGCTACATCCAAGGCCCCAGTTGCTGCGTTCGCATGCCGCCGCCACCCCACTTTGGCGCACACCTCACACATTTGTTTCGTTGCCGCATCGGGAGCTTCACCCAAGGCCCCATTGGCTGCGACCGCATTCCGCCGCCACCCCACTTTGGCGCACCGCTCACACACTTCGTGGCCCCACGGGGAGCTCCACCTAAGGCCCCACTGGCTGCGTTCGCATGCTGCCGACACCTGACGTTGGCGCACCCCTGACACGTTTCGTGGCCATAGGGAGCTCCACCTAAAGCCACATTGGCAGGAATCGCATGCGTGACCGTGCCCATTTCGGCTTACCCCTCAAACGTTTTGTGGCCCCGCGGAAGGCCCCAGTGGCGGGACTCACATGGGTGACCGCGCCTATTTCGGCACATTTCTCACATTTTCGCGGCTTCGTAGGGAGCTCCACCGAATGCCCCAACGGCAGGAATCGCATGCGTGACCGCGCGCATTTTGGTACACCCATCGCACGTGTCGTGGCCGCATAGGATCTCTGCCAAAGGCCATGCCGCATGCTGCTCCCCAGACAGCGCCCTGCTGCTCTCCAGGGCCGGGCTGACAGACGCTCAGATCAGCCGTGACGGGTTACATCCAGATGTGACCAGTTGCGGTTGACCCTTGCAATTTCATCGTTCCGTCTTCCTCACTCACGTTCTAGTCTTTTGCCTAGCCCCCTCTCTTTGTTTTCACCTGTCTTGCGGCATTCGCAGCGCAGCTGCATATGGTTGGTTCTCTCGCCAGGTATTTGGTTCCTGCCAGGGGTAAATTACCGTCGACGTGTTTAATCCAGCTGCCTGCGGAACTACCTCCCACTGTGCCTATGCAACAGTGCAGCAGATAGAGGCCGAGTGCAGGAACAGCGCGATTCCGACTACTGATTTGAATGTAGACGGGTCGTGAATTCATCCTCGTTTTTGACAGCGCGATAGTAAAGATGCCGAGTTCACGCCCCGCTGTCATTCCGCGATCCGTCAGAATTTGGACGGCTCGTGAATTGACCTCGTCTTCGTCCACACGGCAGGAAGGAGGTCGGATGTCCACCCCGCTGCATTTCAGCGAGTGGTCTGAACTGAAATGGGTCGTGAAATCGACCTCGTCTTCGTCCACATGGTATGAAGGAGGTCGTGTTCACGCCCCGCTGCAGTGGTATGTCTGAACTGAGGAGGGTCGGGATCTTGACCTCGACCTGGTCCGCGCGGTAGGGGGGGGCGGTCGAATTCACGCTCCGCAGCAGTTCTGCGAGTGGTTTGAATTGAGGTTGGTCGTGATCTCGACCTCGCGTTAGCCCGCGCGCTATGAAGTAGAAGGAGGAGGCTTCTTGAGGCCATCTTGTTGGGCCTCCTGGGAGCCTCCTGCGGTCCTCTTGGCGTCCTCGTTGGAGCCTCCTTGGGCATTTTTGGGGCCTCTTGGGCCATCTTAGACGGTGTCTTGGCCTGTCTGACGCCCTCGGAGGCCGTCTTGGAAGCCTCCCTGGGCCGTTTTCGTGCCCTCTTCAAGCGTCTTAGGGCCGTCCTGGGACCCCCTTTGAAGGCTCTTGAGCTATCTTGGGTTTCTTGGGCCGACTCTGGGTCCGCATGGGGGCCCCATGGGCTTTCTTGGAGCTATCTTGGAGGCCTGTTTGGCCATCTTCACGTGACTGCCTTGGATGCCGTCTTGGAGGCCATGTTGCCCGTCTGGAGCCGAAAAGAGCGCCGGAGAGCTAATGCAGGGGAGGCGGCCCTAGAAAACTGATGAAACCTCCTTGACAACAGCAGGCATTCTAACACGCCCAATGAGCACAAGGCCCGGTGGCAGATTTGACAGGGGTAAGGGCAATCCCTGAGGATTGTATTCATTTGCGCAGTGAGCGATAAGGTACAGTCATATGCAAATTCGGGTTTCCTGGGGGCAACCGATAAACCTGGGGTGGCTGGGAGGTACAGTTTGTGTTCCGGTGAGAAGGGAGAGCATATGTTGTGGAAGCCGTGTCGTGCAATACATGTAGTGTAAGTTGGAGGTGAAAGCTTCGGATGGGGTTAGATCCATTCCAGAGCGTTCCGGGACGCTCTGAGAAGGCCGCGGCGCCCGAGACTTCCTCCAGAGCCGCGGGATCTCGGAGATTCTCGATTTTCCCCCACCCGATGTTATTCTCGTCCTGGCTTCGTCTTAGAGCTGTGCGGTGTACGCCACTCGGGATTCCATAATACAGTGGGGGGGTCACACGTGGGGGGGTCTGACCTGAGTTGTCTGGGAGTGTTCGGGGGGCCTGGGCAAAGGGCCGCCCTTTCATCGATGGTCTGGGGGGTCTAAAACTTTTCGTCTGGCAGCGTTGTGACCCCCTCCCTGGTGGGCACCGTGATCAGGGGATTGAGGGGGGCAGGAGGAGGAGGAGGAGGAGGAGGAGGAGGAGGAGGAGGAGGAGGAGGAGGAGGAGGAGGAAGGAGGAGGTCCGCGTACGGGGCGCGCCCACGAGCGCCCACGCTGCGCCCACGCGGCAGCGCCGCGCAGCCTCGGCGGGCCCGCCCGGCGCGCGAGGGGCGCCCACGCGAGCGCCCACGAGGCGGCACGAGCGGAACGGGCACGGAGGGAATTGGTACGATGCTCAACAGCAGTTCCTGTTGATGGGTACGATGGGTACGATGGGAATCTGCACGATGGGAAGCAACAAAAACCGAAGGGTTGCAACAAAAACCACAGAACGAAGGGTTGCAACAAAAACCACCGTGGTTTTTGTTGCAACCCTTTGTTGCAACCCTTTGTTGCAACCCAGGGTTTTTGGTTTTTGGTTTTTGTTGCAACCCTTGGTTTTTGTTGCAACCCTTGGTTTTTGTTGCAACCCTTCGTACGATGGGAATGGGTACGATGGGAATGGGTACGATGCCCACTGAACAGGACTCGCTGTCGGCGCCGCCGCGGCCTGTGCCCATTCGAGACGGGAGGCCGCCTGCGCGGCAGCGGCCGCTGTTGGTTCGAGACAGCATTTGCTGTTGGGCATTGTGCCCATTCTTTCCGTGCCCATTTCGGGCTTCCAAACACGAGGCGGCACAGGGCGGCCCCGGGGGAACATCAGACCCAGCAGTCTAGTCCAAATATCCAACGCTCGGGGGCGGAAGAGAGGGGGGTGGACATCATGGCGGGGGCCATGATCTTTCCCCAGATATCATGGCGCCTCTTCTCATTTCATTGCGGCCCTGGCCCCCCCGCTGGGCCGCGCACATGCCGCCGGTCATGATTTGCACCCCCCCCCTCTTGGACCCCCCCCTGGGCCGCTCCCGAAACACATCGAAGCAAAGGACCCCTTTGTCGGACGGGGCTAGGACGAGGACGAATCCGTACCAAAACGCTCCGGATCGCTCTCAGAGCGTTCTGGAGCGTTCTGAGAGGAATGCCCGCGCGCCCGGTACATCCTCCAGTGCCGCCAGATCTCAGAGATTCTCTGTGTATCCTCACCCGAATTTGTCCTCGCCTTGGTTTCGTCTTATCCGAAAAAAACAAGCTTGGTGTGGGGAATGAATGCAAGTCTGCACTGGCGCTTCGCACCATGCTTCTTGGTCCATCAATTTCGGTGGTCTGCGGGCGGGATGGGACTTAGGTCGATCAAGCAAAAACAGCGACGGTACGGTGTCCAACACACGAGACGCTGCACGAGTGATTACGCGTTTTCATTTCCCAGTGAACAAGTTGGAACGGACGATAGGAAGACTCAGAATGACCCCCAAGTTGCACGATCCCGCTATTCTAGACGTTTCGTGTAATCCCACCAGCCTCTCTCTCTTCTCCTCTCTCTAGTGTGCAATTTAGGCTACTGCTGGTTTGCGGTAGCTCTGGACGGCGCGCGGCCTTTTCGTTTGCGCTCGCGATCAAAAAAGTAATCCCACCAGCCCATCTGAAAAAGATGCCTAGCTGAGTTGCCCTGATCAGGGATGTGGAGGACAATGCAGTGGAATGAAGGGCTGGGGAAGCCGTCATATCCTACGGGGGGGGGGCTGGAGGAGGAATCGGACGCGGAGGAGGAGGGGCGAGTGGGAAGTAAAAGAGGGGGGAGATAGGAGGAAGGAGCAGAAAGGCCAGAGGCCTCTTGGATGCCTCGGGGTCTCTCTAGATGTTTCGCGATAGCTTCTTTGAAGCCTCTTGGGGCTCTCTTGGCGGTCCCGCGGTGCCTCGCGGGAGCGTCTTGGAGCCGCTTTGAGGGGTCTCGGGTGCCTTTGGGGAGCCTCTTGGGGGCCTCTTCGGGCCTCCTGGGCGCCTCTTGGGGCCCTGTTGGGGCCATCCTGGGGCCCTCGTGGGAGCCTTGGGGACCATGTTGGGGCCATCGTGGAGGAGTTCGATCAAAGAAGGCGGGGTCCTTAACTCCCCCCCCCAAGGAGCCCAACATGGGCCCAATACCTACGTCAGGTCAATGATTGTTGCATTCTCGCCGGGGCCGTCTTGGACGCTCCAACCCGCCGCCGCCCCTCCCCCCCGCCAGGTTTAGGGGTAGGGGGTAGGGGGAGGGTCAAGACACCTTCAGATAGCAAGCCGTCTAGCTCACTCCCGCCCGCCCTCCCAACACAAAAGTAACACCCGAGCCTCAGCATGTTCCGCGGTCGTCTTTTGATGGGCAGCTACTGGGAACCAACACCGAGCCCATGTGCGCGACGCTGGGGCGAGGTGCGCCTCGCGTGCCGGGCGCGCCACGCGCGCCAGGCACCCCTCGGGCCCGAGCGTGCCAGGCACGCCTAGTGCGCCAGATGCTCTCTCCAGCCGCGCCAGGTGCGCCACGTCCGGGGCACGTGCAGAGTGTGTCAGGTGCGCGTGCGCACATGACAACACACATCGGGAAAGAAGTCGGCCCCCACCACCCTTGCCGCAAACCAATGCTCATCATTTTGTCTGGTGGGCCTGCGCACAGCAGGCCATACACCACCACCCCCGCCGTCCCTGACAACTACAACTTGACAGTGGTCGCGGGGTGGCCGCGCACTACCCACATGTAGCCGCGAGGTGTACTTTGCATTGTGTGTTTTCCAGGAATGGTAGCCCCGCGCGCAGCAGGCAATATGCTGACACCCCCGCCGTCCCTTTCAGTCAAAAAACAGTGCAAAGTGCCCGCGGGCCTCACGAACATGACTCCAGACTGTGCCCGAAAGTGTATTGTGTATTGTTTTTTGACAGGGATGGTTGGGGGGCCGCATCGGGTTGGTTTCGCATGCTCCGAATTTGGAGGCAGAGTGCGTTTTGTATTGTTTTTTGGCAGAGATGGTGCGGGGGGCCCTCATGATGTGCGCATGGTTCCGGGTTGACTGCCGGCCGGGTGGGGGAGGGGATGTTTATTTATTTCATAGGGAACAGTGATCAAGCTACCCACCCCCCCGCAGGCCGCCTAGCTCACCCCCACCCGCCCTCCCAACACATAAGTAACACCCGAGCCTGAGCATATTCAGCGGTCGTCTTTGGATGGACGGCTATTGAGAACCAAAAGAGACCCCGTGTGCGCAACGCTGGGGCGAGGCGCGCCAGGCATACCAGGCGCGCCAGGTGCGCCAGGCACCCCTGTGGCCGAAGCTTGCCGGGCACGTCAGGTGCGCCGATGCGCCACGTGATCCTGCTGCGCAATGTGTGCCGCATGCTCCAGCCGTGCCAGGTGCGCCACGTTCGGGGTGCGCCACGTTCGGGGCACGCGCAGAGTGAGCCAGGTGCGCCTGCGCACGTGGCAGTACACATCGGGAAACGTGTCGGCCCCCACCACCCTTGTCGAAAACCAGTGCACAATCGCGTCGGGGTTGCTACCAAAGCGTCCGGTGGGCCTGCACGTAGCAGGCAATATGCCAGCCCCCTCGCCGTCCCAGTCAACAACCAATGCACAGTGATCGCGGGGTGCCCGCGCATGATCTAGATTTTGTCTCGGAGTGCATTTAGTATTGTCTTTGCGGGGGGTGTTGGCCCTGCGCAAAGCAGTCAATATGCGGGCACTCCCGCCGTCCCTGTCTAGTGCTCGCGGCCCCCCGATCATGACCCATGAATTTGCCCCAAAGTGTACACTGTTTTTAGACAGGGATGGTTGGAGGGGGTGCTCACTCATAGGGAACATTTGGTAAACCCGTATTCGAAGGGGAAGAAGGGGAGTTGGAAGATAAATCCCGTTACATCACCTACGCCCTGAAGGGCTTGTGGGACTCATGCATGCTGGGCGCTACTCCTTTATCTCGTGCCTACTGCTCCGTGACATGTGTCTTGCGCGTTGGTGCGGAATCTTGCAGATTCTGCAGAGCAGCTGGGTTTGGCATCATTTTGTACCATGCGACGTTGTCAGGCTCAATGCGTCTCTCCTCGTCACGCAAGTATCTCTTGTGTTGTGCCCCATCTCGTGCTAGTGGTGACATGCATGTCGGCATGCCTCAAATACAGCATATGATTGACGTCCAGAGTATCCTTGCAATGGGTGGTTCGCATCAAATCGGCAGTGCAGGCAAGGCATCGTGATCTTCGCTATAGACAAGACGGGTGCCATCCCGAAGAATCCGGAGGAAGGTTGGCATGTGTTGGCATGTGTTGTTAGTTCGCTTGATTCGTTCTTCTGGAGTTGGGGCTTAGGGAACAGAGGTTATGGCTTTTCCGTGGCAATTCCCTCCACAGTTTTCTCCTTGAGGCATCTCTCGATATGGTTTTAAGCGCTCGTTGGTCTTGCAGAGGGTTCGACCGGTTCGGAGGATTGAGAAGAGGTTCCGAACGTTTCGAAGTTTTGCCTGGCTCCCACTTAGGTATAGGGCAGTCTCGGCGAATGCGGTGCGCGGGCGGCCCGAGTTTCAAAAGCAATGACCTTGCCACCAATCTACATCCCCATGTTCCCTCCTCCTCCTCCTCTTCCTCCTCCTCCCCCTCCTTCTCCTCCTCCTCCTCCTCCTCCCCCTCCTCCTCCTCCTCCTCCTCCTCCTCCTCCTCCTCCTCCTCCTCCTCCTCCTCCTCCTCCTCCTCCTCCTCCTCCTCCTCCTCCTCCTCCTCCTCCTCCTCCTCCTCCTCCTCCCCCCCCCCTGCAGGAGGAAGAGGCAGAAACCTTGCAGGCCATGAGTGCACACAGCTGGCGCAGTCTTGTCTGGGAGGCGTACGGTGCTTCCCCTGAAGTGCCGGGCAGGCACACCGTGCTTGGACCTGGAAGATCGGGGGATCTTGTGGTGCCCCCCCTATCCCACCCCGTCCCGCACACAGGGACCGCGCACCCGCTCCTCTCCTGCGAGGGTGGGTGTGCGGCCGCCACCCCTCACCCTTGACGTCGCACGTTCAACATTTGCTGAGCGCGCAGTGCCCGACGGACGCATCAGGTGATCCAGCATGCTTGTTTGAACGACGCACTGGTTAGTCACAGCTGGGCGAGAGTGCGCAAGACGCCTGCTGGTATATGAGCTGTCCAAACGCCTTGTTCGCGTCACATGCTGTTCGCTGTCTCTGTGGATGAGCGGCAAGTCTCGCATCGTCTACATGTGTGCTCTTTCTGCTCGATTCGGTGCCTCCAGGATGCCAGCGGAGGCGTCTGGAGTGAAGAGGAGATCTCCGCAGGATCGCCGACCCCCTTGAACTTTGAATTTTCGCGTGCAGTGTGCCATGAGGGGTTGCAAACCGTTCAATCTACTACCCCAATTCTCCCTGAAGCCATCTCCGTCCTCAGCATACTGACTGTCAGTCTGACCTCGGTCTCTCACTGCTTGCCCTGGTCGTATTGTCGCCCGCGCGAGCAAACATTCAGAAACCCGTATACTTCGACACACCCGAAGCCTTAGCAGGCCATGCTCGTGCGCCTTGGTGCCAGCCCCGACGCGTAAGTCATACATGCAGGATTCCAGCGTGCATTCAGCCCCAGCTCATGCGATCAGCATGCAGCTGAAACGGAGGACTGGGAGTCGTGCGGCCCGAACGTGGGTAACGACAGCACCCGTGTCGTGCCGCGATTGGCATTCTGCACGGCGTCCTGGGGAGGCGCTCTGGCCTCCGTGTGGGGCTCAGGTCTGTTATCAGCGCATGCACGCCATAGACCATCGTAGCCTCCTCCCCGTCCAGTCCTCGTCCTCGTCCTCGTCCTCGTCCTCGTCGTCGCCTCTCTTCTCCTTCGTCCCTTTCCGCACCCCGCACCCGCCTTCCTGCCTCTCTCCCTCTCTCTCTCCCCCCCACCGCTCCAATGCCATCTGCTCCCTGCCCCCGAAGACGCAGCCAGGGGTCTCGAGCGCGGCGGGCGAAGTCCGCCGCAAGCGGGCGAAGTCCGCCGCAGCGTCTCGAGCGCGGCTCGCTGGCATCTGCCCGTCTCGAGCGCGGCGGGCGAAGTCCGCCGCAGGCACACCCGTCCCGCGGCGGAGGGCCGGCCAGCTCGGCTCGGGCTCCGTCTCCCGACGCGGCAGACAGGCGCGCGAGCGCGCCGCGCGTCTCCCTGTGGGCCCCTCTCGGCAGGCCTCTGGGAGCGGCCGCTCGCCCCCCCCCCCCCCCCACCCCCCCTCCCCCCTTCACGCTCCCCCCCCCCCCCTTCACTCCTTCTCTCTCGTCTGCCTCCTGCCCGTCGTCCTCCTCCCCCGCCGCCTCGCCCTTGCCGTTCTCCTCCCGGTCCCTGGCCGCCTCCTCCCCCTCCTCCGCGCCCTTCCCTCGCCCTTCCCGTCCTCCTCCTCCGGGCTCCCTCTCCTCCTGCTGCGGATGTCGAGGCTGGCGCTGATGCTGATGCTGCCGATGCGGACGCTGCTGCTCATCCATGTCCGCTCCCTCGTCCGCCTCTCGTCCGCCTCCGCGGCATGCCTCCGCGGCGAAGGGGTGCGGAGGCGGACGAGGGGGGAGGCGCAGGACGGGGGGGGAGGAGGCGGAGGCTCGGCCTCTCCCCCGCCGCCCTCTTCGACTGCGCGCTCCCGGTCGAAGATTTTGGCCCAGGGCGCCTCCGGCCTCCCTGCGACCCGCCGCTCCCGCCGGGGCCGCTCCGCTCCGCAGCACGAGAGGGTCGCCCCAGCCGAGGGCCGCGAGGCGCCGCCAATGGCCGCCGAGGCTGCCACCACGGAGGCGGCGGAGGGCGCAGCCGCGTCCGTTGCCATGGCCGACGTCGTGGGCTGGTACAGCCTGCAGTGGAAGGGCGGCGCCTTCGAGGTCTGCTTCCGGCCGGTGGGCAGGTTCTTCTGCCCCCGGTTTCAGGCGCCGGCCACCTGGCAGATAGAGGGGAACGTGATCAACGTGGACTGGGCGAAGTTTGGGAAGTATACAGCCGCCTGCGGCAACCTCCGCCAGCGTGCCAGCGCAGCATCGCAGTGCATGCAGAGTGGCTTCTTCGGTGTCTCTGAACGGGCCCAGTTAGCCATCTTGGCGACGTCTGGGAAGCGGCCCTAGGGTGTTGCAGCCCCGTGCAACAATTGTATCATTAGATGGTTGTCGACTTTCATTTGGAGGAGGATTATCAAAGGCTTCCTTTAGCCTAGCTGAGGCTTATTTGGCGACCATCTTGGGGGCCCGTTGAGGGCTTTTTGGGGATCTCGGGGTTGTCTTGGATGCAAAGGCTCTCCCGAGATCTCCCGTATTGTCTCGGTGGCACCCTCCGCATGCGCGGACTTCTGCTAGCCGTCTGGGGATCTTGCTGGCGCATCAATGGGCCGTGTTGGGCGCTTTCGAGGCGAAGTACGACCAGGAACTTTGGCATGACGTGTCGCGCCGCCGGATTCTGGCCCACCGCGCCTTCGCGCGACGCGCTGTCCACGTCTGGGTCCTCAGGCGTCCACGTCCCGAGCCTTCCCCGGCCTCCCGCCCTGCGGAGCGGAGCGACGCGCTGATTCTCCGATGGCAGGCAGGGCCGCCGCGGCCGCACACGCTGGGCAAAAGTTCCCGGCCGCAGCTTCCTGAGCCTCCCTGACGCCTTTACGAGGCCGTCTTCATCCGAAGAGCGCCTGGAAGTGAGCGTTCTCCTACTCCCTTGTTTTGCCGATCGGCGCGGGCCCTCGCCCTCCCGCCCACATGTCGAAACGCCGAGTACGACAGCGTTCACAGGCACAGATCACCGCAGTCAGCGGCATCCCGCGGAGGCGCTTCGCTGCCTCTGGCTTCCCGGGGCCTCGCCGGAGGCTCCTCTATAGGCGCCTGCTGGGTGGCCCTGTGCGGGCAGGCTGGGCCTCCGGGCGGTCGTGGAGCCGTGCGGGCTGGCCTCGGAGCACCCTGCGGCCGTCCCGGGGGGGGGCTCCTCGGGCCCGTGTGGGGGCCAGTCGCGAGGCCGAGGGCTGGCGCCGGGGAGCACGACTGGTGTAGGGGGCCACATGCGAGCCCTACCCCTACCCCCCACGATTTCTGAGTGAACCCCACCCTCCCCCTCAGAAATCGTGGGGGGTAGGGGTAGGGTTCGCATTTGGCCCCCTATATGGTGGGGGGCGTCTTGGTTCCAAGGGATCCGCTCGGCGCGGGGGGGGTGACGCTCGTGATGTCTTCGGGGGCGGCCAAGAGGGGGGTGATGACTGAGGGGGGGTGGATCCCTTGGCCCCCCCCCCTGGGCCGCGCACATGCCGCAGGCCGTAGTCGTCATGCGGCGCGGCGACGGCGCGGGAGGGGGCGGTACAAGCCATCATGGTAGTAATGGTAGCCGTAGTCGTAGTCGTAGTCGTAGCAGTAGTAGTAGCAGTAGTAGTAGTAGTAGTCGTAGTAGTAGTAGTAGTAGTAGTCGTAGTAGTAGTAGTAGTAGCAGCAGTACTAGCAGTAGTAGTAGTAGTAGTAGTAGTAGTCGTAGTCGTAGTCGTAGTCGTAGTCGTAGTCGTAGTCGTAGTCGTAGTCGTAGTAGTAGTAGTAGTAGTAGTAGTAGTAGTAGTCGTCGTAGTAGTACTAGTAATAGTAAAAGCAGTTTGTAGTAGTTTGTAGTAGTTTGTAGGAGAATTATTATTATTATTAGTAGTAGTAGTAGTAGTAGTAGTAGTCGTAGTCGTAGTCGTAGTAGTAGTAGTAGTAGTAGTAGTGAAAGTAGTAGTAGTAGTGAAAGTAGTAGTAGTAGTAGTAGTATTATTATTAGTAGTAGCAGTAGTAGTAGTAGTAGTAGTAGTAGTAGTAGTAGTGGTGGTCGTAGTAGTAGTAGTAGATGTCGTAATAATAGTAGTCGAAGTAGTAGTAATAATTGTAGCAGCAGTAGTATTACTAGTATTAGTAGTAGTAGTAGTAGTAGT